>CAEFZP010003055.1:0-348067 GCA_903064625.1 Mallotus villosus
CCTCCCACATGAGGCCCCAGCCTCCCACATGAGGCCCCAGCCTCCCACATGAGGCCCCAGCCTCGCACATGAGGCCCCAGCCTCGCACATGAGGCCCCAGCCTCGCACATGAGGCCCCAGCCTCGCACATGAGGCCCCAGCCTCGCACATGAGGCCCCAGCCTCGCACATGAGGCCCCCAGCCTCGCACATGAGGCCCCAGCCTCCCACATGAGCAGATTAGAAACACATGTTCCAGTGTGATTGTGTCGGAGGGGCCGTAAAGCTGCTGGCAGCAGAACACCGTGCCTCTGAGTCACAGAACCACACAGGAACCCTCTCTGCACGTTCTAGAACGGCTGACGCAACACATGGATCTTATTTGCCTGACTAAGGGGTTTGAATTCAGATTTACTGTACAGTGCTGTTGTTGTGGTTGATAGAAATAGTGCCTTGTTTCAGCCAATGTTCCCATGCCTATGAAAACTGTAACGTATGCCAATAGCTAGCTCAACACGATACTGCACAGTCACTATATGTGATGACAATAGTGTATTGTGAGTAAGTGAAATATTGTACGCTTCAGTAAAAACCCTGGAGGTGGATATTGGATTCTCTATGCCAGTGAAGTGGAATCTGGAGGGCGTGAGGGGTCAAAGGGTGAGTGTTTTCACACTGGTGTTAATGTGTTGGTGAGGTAGACTGTCCTGCTAGCCAACACTGGTGTTAATGTGTTGGTGAGGTAGACTGTCCTGCTAGCCAACACTGGTGTTAATGTGTTGGTGAGGTAGACTGTCCTGCTAGCCAACACTGGTGTTAATGTGTTGGTAGTGAGGTAGACTGTCCTGCTAGCCAACACTGGTGTTAATGTGTTGGTAGAGAGGTAGACTGTCCTGCTAGCCAACACTGGTGTTAATGTGTTGGTAGAGAGGTAGACTGTCCTGCTAGCCAACACTGGTGTTAATGTGGTAGAGAGGTAGACTGTCCTGCTAGCCAACACTGGTGTTAATGTGTTGGTAGTGAGGTAGACTGTCCTGCTAGCCAACACTGGTGTTAATGTGTTGGTGAGGTAGACTGTCCTGCTAGCCAACACTGATGTTAATGTGTTGGTAGAGAGGTAGACTGTCCTGCTAGCCAACACTGGTGTTAATGTGTTGGTAGTGAGGTAGACTGTCCTGCTAGCCAACACTGGTGTTAATGTGTTGGTAGTGAGGTAGACTGTCCTGCTAGCCAACACTGGTGTTAATGTGTTGGTAGTGAGGTAGACTGTCCTGCTAGCCAACACTGGTGTTAATGTGTTGGTAGTGAGGTAGACTGTCCTGCTAGCCAACACTGATGTTAATGTGGTTGGTAGAGAGGTAGACTGTCCTGCTAGCCAACACTGGTGTTAATGTGTTGGTAGTGAGGTAGACTGTCCTGCTAGCCAACACTGGTGTTAATGTGTTGGTAGTGAGGTAGACTGTCCTGCTAGCCAACACTGGTGTTAATGTGTTGGTAGTGAGGTAGACTGTCCTGCTAGCCAACACTGATGTTAATTGTGTTGGTAGTGAGGTAGACTGTCCTGCTAGCCAACACTGATGTTAATGTGTTGGTAGTGAGTCAGACTGTCCTGCTAGCCACGCCACAGCTGTGTCTGCCAGGCTGCAGAGAAAGTCCCTGCTCCGTGGTCCGGGCTATATTTATGATTTAATCCTGGGCTTCAAAAGGCAACGTGATACAACAGACAGCCAAGGTATGGCCCTGCTTTAGCAAACCCCAGTGTTGTGGTGTGAACAGGGTCATAGCAGCCAGGGATTGAAGAGTCAATCAATAGACTGCAGCTTCCTTGGAGAGCCTCTTCACAGCTGTCAGACCGGGAAGCAGTGCCTTACTTGGCAGACAGGCCGGGGGATTCTGTGTGTGTACAGTTATTCATTTTACATTTTCACTTTGGCAGTGTTTTTAAGGATTCCAGTGGTGGAAAATCAGGCGTTGTTTGTTTATAATACAGACCGGTATTGTGAAAGTGATTCTCACCCTCAATCATAGATTTACAAACACAAAAGAATGTTCTGAAGCCTCTTTTACGCTGGCATTTGAGGTTTGTTAAAGAAATGTTGGTAAACAGACATCGCATGGTTCATGTAGAGTAAGATGTACAGTATGTTACTTTTTATGGAGCTGAATACGGTAAATACAATCCAGCCTGTCTGGTCCTCATGGGTATCTGCCCCAATCCAGCCTGTCTGGTCCTCATGGGTATCTGCCCCAATCCAGCCTGTCTGGTCCTCATGGGTATCTGCCCCAATCCAGCCTGTCTGGTCCTCATGGGTATCTGCCCCAATCCAGCCTGTCTGGTCCTCATGGGTATCTGCCCCAATCCAGCCTGTCTGGTCCTCATGGGTATCTGCCCCAATCCAGCCTGTCTGGTCCTCATGGGTATCTGCCCCAATCCAGCCTGTCTGGTCCTCATGGGTATCTGCCCCAATCCAGCCTGTCTGGTCCTCATGGGTATCTGCCCCAATCCAGCCTGTCTGGTCCTCATGGGTATCTGCCCCATCAGCAGGTTTCCACCGTCTGACTGAGGGAATGCTAACAGGCTTATCTCCCTGAAACAGAGCTGGTTAGAAGCTCCACTTCCTCGCTCACATGCTGCAGTGCGAACAGGTATGATGCCATCTCCTCCCTCTCCCCTCCTTCACACACAAATTAATTAACTCTTGAATTAATGATGAATAATCCATTCTCTAAACATTGGAGAGGGGCTTCCTGCCACAGCAGTCCTACGATTTGGAATTCATTTCAAAAGATTTTCCCTTTTACCCAATAATCATCATGATGGTGTGTGTGTGTGTGTTGTAAGCATGTCTCATTTGCCTACCAATGAGCTACACCGACTCTACTGGCTATACAATATGTGAACACGGTTACTAAGAAACCCTTCCAATCACATAACTTCCGTAATACCAAGCGGTACTGTACTGTAGCTAAATATTCCAGATTATTCTAATCTAGAATTCTGTACTTCTTACTGCTCCATATACCTTGACCCCCTTTTCTCACCACCAGTATTTTACTAATGATTTTCCAGGGTCCAGAGAGGAGCTAGGAGTGCTGATGATGCTTTAACTCACCAGGGAAGTACTCAGGACACTGAGGAAAAGGTGTTCCAGAGAGAGGCTGTTCTGATCCCGATCACAGGGAATGTGAGAAATGTGAGGAATGTGAGGTTCTCAGTTGGCGGTGGCCCTCTGTGGCAGGTGCGTGGAACAGCCAGCAAGCTCCCCTGTCAGCCCCAGATACATGCGGCAGCACCTGTCACTCCACTGGTCTGCACATGGTCCACGACCCAGGGACCACCATGGTCTGGGAAAGTCCTCTGGGAAACCGCCTTGTCGGCAGGATTCTCTATCTGGGCCTGCAATCAAGTTAGTAAAGCTAACCCCCTTTTACTGAGTTGCAGTCCATCAAACCGTGAGATCTGAGTGGGTCAGAGCAACGCTGCCTCATCAACAAGGACTTCTGTCCTGTGTATGCTGAGTGATTTAGATCAGTTCAAACACAAACTCAGTAAAAAAATCATGCTGACTTTTACTTCCAGCAAGAAGCAAGATGAAATCCCTATATTTCTGAAGGGCCGTTTCATTTTTCACTACATGAATCAACAAGCTTTAGACCCACTCCAAGCCACAATCATCTCTCTTACATGGAGCCAAATGAACTGACCCGGTCTAACCACAGTAACACTTCCTCTTGTCGAAACTCTTAACTGCCAGGTGATCATGTGCCTGAGAGTGTGAGGAAGGGCCTTGGCTACATCCTCCCCCACCAGCAGCCTATAATCCATCATCCACTTCCTGTTCCCCCCCCATCCCAGCTCAGATTACCCACTTCCTGCGTGCGCTGTAGGACTTCCTGCTTGGCCCCCTGGCAGCACGGAGGCAGTGAACAACACATTTATCTCACTCAGCACACGGCCAGCCACTCTCACTTCTATAGGGTACTGAGTTCTGTTTTGCCTCTTGCACGTGTACATACTCCTGAATTGGAAATGTGAGTCATGACACAATATGCAAGGTGAACATGAGTATCAAAGTCCCTCCCTTCCCCTCTCTCTCTCTCTCTCTCTCTCTCTCTCTGTCTCTCACACAATACACACACACGCATGCACAAACACACACAGATGATATTGTAGGTCTACAGTGTGTGTGTTGAATGGAGCAGCCGTGGGATCCTAGATGCTGTAAACTCTAGTAGTGAATCCCTCTGGCTGGCTCTGCTGCTGGCACAGACTGAGGGCACGCTGAAGATGACCTCATTGGCCGTTCTGTTCTCTGGCAACGAGAGAAGCCTTCTCCAGACACCCAACCCTTCTCCAGACACCTAACCCTTCTCCAGACACCTAACCCTTCTCCAGACACCTAACCCTTCTCCAGACACCCAACCCTTCTCCAGACACCCAACCCTTCTCCAGACACCCAACCCTTCTCCAGACACCTAACCCTTCTCCAGACACCCAACCCTTCTCCAGACACCCAACCCTTCTCCAGACACCCAACCCTTCTCCAGACACCTAACCCTTCTCCAGACACCCAACCCTTCTCCAAATGCTCTTGAGGCAGCCTGCCCAACACAGCTTCACAGAACCTCTTCCATTGGCCCAACCGTGGAGATGACACAGAACATGGCATGGTTCCCCAAGTGCTGTAACCTTCTGATACTGGTGGTAGGTAGTTCAGTTGGTCATATTCACAGCAAACGCTTCACATGTTGAGAGGGCCAGACCCGGCAGCACTGTTGGTACCCCGTGTGTTTTCAGATGAAAGTGTAATGACACGGTGCTTCAGCGCTTTAACTAGTTTCTCTGCAGTGCTTCTCTGTTGCCTCACAAACCCTGCAAAGGACAAACCCTGCAAAGGACAAACCCTGCAAAGGACAAACCCTGCAAAGGACAAACCCTGCAAAGGACAAACCACAGAAGAAAAACAACAACACAGGAAAGTCAGCTGTTCTCAGAGACCGCTAGGTTCTGCTCATCCCCCCCCACTCCCCCGCTTCACCCACACACACCCTCACACCCCCAGCCCACTCCCCCGCTTCACCCACACACACCCTCACACCCCCCCGCCCACTCCCCCGCTTCACCCACACACCACCCTCACACCCCCCAGCCCACTCCCCCGCTTCACCCACACACACCCTCACACCCCCAGCCCACTCCCCCGCTTCACCCACACACACCCTCACACCCCCGGCCCACTCCCCCGCTTCACCCACACACAACCCTCACACCCCCCGCCCACCTCCCCCGCTTCACCCCCCACACACCCTCACACCCCCAGCCCACCCCCCCCGCTTCACCCACACACACCCTCACACCCCCAGCCCACTCCCCCGCTTCACCCACACACACCCTCACACCCCCAGCCCACTCCCCCGCTTCACCCACACACACCCTCACACCCCCGGCCCACTCCCCCGCTTCACCCACACACACCCTCACACCCCCCATGCCCACTCCCCCGCTTCACCCACACACACACCCTCACACCCCCAGCCCACTCCCCCACTTCACCCACACACACCCTCACACCCCCCCGCCCCACTCCCCCCCTTCACCCACACACACACCCTCACACCCCCCCCCACTCCCCCGCTTCACCCACACACACACCCTCCACACCCCTACCTCCACCCTTACCACTAGTATTTGATCAGTGGTGGTCTACGAGCTCCCAGGTCTAGTGGTGACAGTGACATATCCCCTCTGTGATGACAGCCACCATCTCAAGCCACAGGACGCTAGTTCATCTTCCTCCTCTAGCCACAGTGATGATCTGACCCTCTGCTGGGTCATCTTCCTCCTCTAGCCACAGTGATGATCTGACCCTCTACTGCTTCATCTTCCTCCTCGAGCCACAGTGATGATCTGACCCTCTGCTGGTTCATCTTCCTCCTCGAGCCACAGTGATGATCTGACCCTCTGCTGCTTCATCTTCCTCCTCTAGCCACAGTGATGATCTGACCCTCTGCTGGGTCATCTTCCTCCTCTAGCCACAGTGATGATCTGACCCTCTGCTGGGTCATCTTCCTCCTCGAGCCACAGTGATGATCTGACCCTCTGCTGGGTCATCTTCCTCCTCTAGCCACAGTGATGATCTGACCCTCTGCTGGGTCATCTTCCTCCTCGAGCCACAGTGATGATCTGACCCTCTGCTGGGTCATCTTCCTCCTCGAGCCACAGTGATGATCTGACCCTCTGCTGGGTCATCTTCCTCCTCGAGCCACAGTGATGATCTGCCCCTCTACTGGTTCATCTTCCTCCTCTAGCCACAGTGATGATCTGACCCTCTGCTGCTTCATCTTCCTCCTCGAGCCACAGTGATGATCTGACCCTCTGCTGGTTCATCTTCCTCCTCTAGCCACAGTGATGATCTGACCCTCTACTGCTTCATCTTCCTCCTCTAGCCACAGTGATGATCTGACCCTCTACTGCTTCATCTTCCTCCTCTAGCCACAGTGATGATCTGACCCTCTACTGCTTCATCTTCCTCCTCTAGCCACAGTGATGATCTGCCCCTCTACTGGTTCATCTTCCTCCTCGAGCCACAGTGATGATCTGGACGCTGGTTCATCTTCCTCCTCTAGCCACAGTGATGATCTGACCCTCTGCTGGGTCATCTTCCTCCTCGAGCCACAGTGATGATCTGACCCTCTACTGCTTCATCTTCCTCCTCTAGCCACAGTGATGATCTGACCCTCTGCTGCTTCATCTTCCTCCTCTAGCCACAGTGATGATCTGACCCTCTACTGGGTCATCTTCCTCCTCTAGCCACAGTGATGATCTGATCCTCTACTGGTTCATCTTCCTCCTCGAGCCACAGTGATGATCTGACCCTCTGCTGGTTCATCTTCCTCCTCGAGCCACAGTGATGATCTGACCCTCTGCTGGTTCATCTTCCTCCTCTAGCCACAGTGATGATCTGACCCTCTGCTGCTTCATCTTCCTCCTCGAGCCACAGTGATGATCTGACCCTCTGCTGGTTCATCTTCCTCCTCTAGCCACAGTGATGATCTGACCCTCTGCTGCTTCATCTTCCTCCTCGAGCCACAGTGATGATCTGACCCTCTGCTGGTTCATCTTCCTCCTCTAGCCACAGTGATGATCTGACCCTCTATGGAGAGACTTCCAGACCTCCCCTGTGGCCTCAGGAAAGACGTACCTGCCAACCCTAACCGTACCTCCAGCGGCGACTCCATAGACTTTGGCTAACTCACGGTGCAAGAAAGAATAGGGGGGGGGGTGGCAAAGAGTAATCTAATATGTGGTGGAAAAAATGCTGATCCCTAATGTAGGGAACTGCTGAGGTTGCTTTTAAGCTCAGATTTAGTTCAAAATGAACCCAGGGATGCACTGCTGGTTTGGAGGTTTATAAAGACTGTGAAACGGCTGCGGCGAAGCTGATGCGAGTACAAACCTGATGCTAACTTCCTAATGCTAACTTCCTAATGCTAACTTGCTGTGCTGATGACAGCTACAGTGTTCGTGGCCTCAGCTGGTCTTTCAGCGCTGAAGATAATGAAGTAACTCTCTCTCTGGGCTTCCGTGGCTCAGATTTGTTTTTATTCATGAGAAGGTGACACCTCTCAAGAGGGCTTTGCTCATGTCTGTGTTTCGGTTCAACTAGCACCAGGCTCCCTCTTCACCCCACTCGTACCAACCCTGTCCACCTCAATTATTCAGCACCGCTTGCTTGACGACATAAGTAGGGTGCAGAAAAGCCTTTCAGGAACAGTACAAAATGTTGATGGATCCCAAAATAAAGAGCTAAAGGGCAGTTTGTCAGAGCTCATAGGATTAGGTGTAAACGCTAGCTGCCAGGCTAGCTGCTGACACTTAGCTCCTCTTTCTCATGGCGTCTGCTTGCTGCTCTGGGAGCTCCACTCTTTCCAAGTGATGTGAAGTGGTGCTTCATTTAGAGAGGCTGTCTGCCTGCTCACTGTCTTCCTCTAATACACAGAGATTATCAAAGTACACTCTCTGGGGGCAGAGCCACAGCCATCCTATGAGTCACCGGCCATGAAGGGACCTTTCGGTGCGGCTCCCTGCACACCAGGAATTAGTTGGGGGTTAGCGATGCATAATGAATCCATTAGTGTCAAGCAGGTTGTGGAGGGATGGGATATTTGTTGGAGCAAATATGATGAAGTTCATCAGGTTCTTACTTGCTCAAGGGAGGAAGAAAACGATGTACTGTGGGTTCTATGGTACGATGGTGGCCTGGGCCGTCTTTACCTGCTTAACATCTGAACAAGATTTGCAGTGATTCCAACGCATACATCACAGGCAGGGAAGTGGAGGGGGCATCTGTCAGAAATGTTCATCTATCAAGCATGGCACAGTCAGGGGTAGCCTCTCTTTGCACCCAACGCTAAACACATTATCACTTTATACAGAATAAAGAGTTACTTGAACAGCATCAGGGGTTAGCTCATTAGAGGCACTATCTGACCCCTGACCTGCTTGTGGCAGATGTTGTGAAGCTCTGCAGACTCAACCCTGAGTCCAGATCCAGTAAAGTGTTTGAGCGGCTAGCAGATGAAGGCGAGTGTGTCTTCCTGTGTGACAGGGATGTTGTAGAGAAAGATGGTGGTGCTCCCTGGTCAGGGGACTGCTTCGTCATGTTGTCTAAACAGCGGCGAGGCAGCAGCAGGGAGCCTGCCCCCCAGAAGGTGCGTCCTGTCAGGGTGAAAGGTCAGGGCCCCCCCCTGCCTGCCGGAAAGGGGCGTTGTTGACAAAGCACTCCGTCCATCTGCAGGATAATGAAATCAATCCACCAACAGGCTGCAGAGAAGCTTCAGTTACACCTCCTCCTCTCGCTCCTCTTCCAGCTCCTGCTCTCCCTCCTCCTCCTCCTCCTCCTCCTCCTCCTCCTCCTCCTCCTCCTCCTCCTCCTCCTCCAGCTCCTGCTCCAGCTCCTCCTCCTCCTCCTCCTCCTCCTCCTCCTCCTCCTCCAGCTCCTGCTCTCCCTCCTCCTCCAGCTCCTCCTCCTGCTCCAGCTCCTCCTCCTGCTCCAGCTCCTCCTCCTCCTCCCTCCTCCTCCAGCTCCTCCTCCATCTCCTCCTCCTCCTCCTCCTCCTCCTCCTCCTCCTCCTCCTCCTCCAGCTCCTCCTCCTCCTCCAGCTCCTCCTCCTGCTCCAGCTCCTCCTCCTCCTCCTCCTCCTCCTCCTCCTCCTCCTCCTCCTCCTCCTCCTCCTCCTCCTCCTCCTCCTCCTCCTCCTCCTCCTGCTCCTCCTCCTGCTCCAGCTCCTCCTCCTCCTCCTCCTCCTCCTCCTCCTCCAGCTCCTCCTCCTCCTCCTCCTCCTCCTCCTCCTCCTCCTCCTCCTCCTCTCCTCCTCCTGCTCCAGCTCCTCCTCCTCCTCCTCCTCCTCCTTCTCCTCCTCCTCCTCCAGCTCCTCCTCCTCCTCCAGCTCCTCCTCCTCCTCCTCCTCCTCCTCCTCCTCCTCCTCCTCCTCCTCCTCCTCCTCCTCCTCCTCCTCCTCCTCCTCCTTCTCCTCCTCCTCCTCCTCCTCCTCCTCCTCCTCCTCCTCCTCCTCCTCCTCCCGCTCCTCCTCCTCCTCCTCCTCCTCCTCCTCCTCCTCCTCCTCCAGCTCCTCCTCCTCCTCCTCCTCCTCCTCCTCCTCCTCCAGCTCCTCCAGCTCCTCCTCCTCCTCCTCCTCCTCCTCCTCCTCCTCCTCCTCCAGCTCCTCCTCCTCCTCCTCCTCCTCCTCCACTCTCCTCCTCCTCCTCCTCCTCCTCCTCCTCCTCCTCCTCCTCCAGCTCCTCCAGCTCCTCCGCTCCTCCTCCTCCTCCTCCTCCTCCTCCTCCTCCTCCAGCTCCTCCTCCTCCTCCAGCTCCTCCTCCAGCTCCTCCTCCTCCTCCTCCTCCTCCTCCTCCAGCTCCTCCTCCTCCTCCTCCTCCAGCTCCTCCTCCTCCTCCTTCTCCTCCTCCCTCCTCCTCCTCCTCCAGCTCCTCCTCCAGCTCCTCCTCCTCCTCCTCCTCCTCCTCCTCCTCCTCCTCCTCCAGCTCCTCCTCCAGCTCCTCCTCCTCCTCCTCCTCCTCCTCCTCCAGCTCCTCCTCCAGCTCCTCCTCCTCCTCCTCCTCCTCCAGCTCCTCCCAGCTCCTCCTCCTCCTCCTCCTCCTCCTCCTCCTCCTCCTCCTCCTGCTCCTGCTCCAGCTCCTCCTCCTCCTCCTCCTCCTCCTCCTCCTCCTCCTCCTCCCAGCTCCTCCTCCTCCTCCTCCAGCTCCTCCTCCTCCTCCTCCTCCTCCTCCACTCCTCCTCCTCCTCCTCCTCCTCCTCCTCCTCCTCCAGCTCCTCCTCCTCCTCCTCCTCCTCCTCCTCCTCCTCCTCCTCCTCCTCCAGCTCCTCCAGCTCCTCCAGCTCCTCCAGCTCCTCCTCCTCCTCCTCCTCCTCCTCCTCCTCCTCCTCCTCCTCCAGCTCCTCCTCCTCCTCCTCCTCCTCCTCCTCCTCCTCCTCCAGCTCCTCCTCCAGCTCCTCCTCCTCCTCCTCCTCCTCCTCCTCCTCCTCCTCCTCCTCCTCCTCCTCCTCCTCCTCCTCCTCCTCCTCCTCCTCCTCCTCCTCCTCCTCCTCCTCCTCCTCCTCCTCCTCCTCCTCCTCCTCCTCCTCCTCCTCCTCCTCCTCCAGCTCCTGCTCCAGGACGACAGTTCCAACATGGCTCCCTTGGAAGCTGAGCGAGCTCTGTGGCCAGGGAGAGAAGCTCCATTTCCCCCCCATCACTTTTGTCTGAGAGAAAATGTGCTTTTTTGGGTGGATCCTCCTGCTTTCAGGAAACCACTGGTACTGTATGTGCACTGTAGGTGTTAATGTATTGTGCGCAGGAGGCCTGGTGATCGTATCTGATGTTTCATTGTAAATGAGGGGGAGCAGAGCAGGGCTGCTGGATGGATGGATGGGACAGAGGCCTGAGTCACCTCGTCACCCTTCATCCATCCTCTGTGTTCCTCTGTGACCACAAGACGCATGAAGACAGGTCATGACCCCACAACCCTGACTCTGTCATCCTTTGCTGTCTGCAGAAGGCCCTACTCTGAGCGAGATGTCCCCGCCCACCTGTGATTTATGCCCGCTCAAGGCCATTTGTAGTGTTATTACCTCATTTCTCAAATCCTCCTGACGTTTTACTTATCTAGTTGACCGCTAAGCAGTAAAGGAGAACACGGGGGACCTGGGAGGTCGTCCTCCTCCTCCGTAACCCCCGTCTGCACCATCATCATCTCCTGGGTTGAAGTTTGAGAGCCTCTCCAGTTCCTCTTTCCGTGGATGACTTTGTTTTTCTCACAGAAATCCAAATCTTTTCTCTCACGGAGCTGGTTTAATCTGCACAGTGCCCTTGGACTAGGGATGATTACAGTTGGTAGACAGATTAATTCTTGTGTGAAGAGAGCTAGAAGAAAGTTGGCATGAATGAGAGAAACACAGGGAAGGCTGTTGGGAACATGACCATGTGAGAATGTAGTAAAGGTATTGTATTTCCTTTCCCAAGTAATTGAAGCTTCCAGAATTATCCGCCCTGTCAGTTCATCCGGCCTTTATAAATCAATAAAAATGCTAATAATTTCAATTTTTGGATTGGCTGGTTGAATGGACAATTGACAGTACTGGGTTGCACAATTACACAGAATTTGTATTCCTCATCTATTGTACACAGACACACACACACACACACACACACACACACACACACACACACACACACACACACACACACACACACACACACACAACACACACACACACACACACACACACACACACACACACACACACACCACACACACACACACACACACACACACACACACACACACCACACACACACACACACACACACACACACACACTAACTGTGGGCTTTGTAGAACTTTACTATGCCGTTTTGCTCCTGATTTGCAATGCTCTCCCCCTCTAGAGACGCTCCAGCCTCAGTTACAGACAAGCTTCGTTTCGCCCATAAAATGGAACGGTTTGGATTTCTCTTTTTAAAATCCCTCCAAAATGCATTTTATGAAGCTATGGGTCCTATTTAGCTATTTATCCTCTGAATAAAACAAATAATGTAGCAATTTCTCAATTCCATTCCCAGTGTAAAGTTGTACCTTTACCTTATGAAGAGTGAGAATATTTTTTACAAGCCTTAAGATGGTACCAAAGTTACAGAGCACATGGTGTGACTAACTGAATTAATTGGATTTAATTGCAGCTCAACAATTTTTTGCCTCTGTACTGGAACTGGGACTTGAACACGGAAGGCGTGCATCAATAATCAGCCATGGGATCAATAAACCAGCTCATTCATTTCTCATGCTAAACAGAGCTGAAACAAACCCATTGTTGCAGAAGTAAATGTGAGAGACAGAAAGTTACCTCACACACACTCCACATGTCTGGCTAAAGATAAGGGTTGAGGTCAGTCATTACAAACCTCCAGTGTCCCACGCCATCTTGCCAGCTAGCTGTGTCCTCCCCCACACACACACACACACACACACACACACACACACACACACACAGCACACACACACACACCACACACACACACACACACACACACACACACACACACACACACACACACACACACACACACACACTACACACACACACACACACACACACACACACACACACACACACACACACACACACACACACATGTTTGGAGCAGGCGTGATGTGAGCGAGTCTATCATTATGCATTCAGAGCGGAGATGCAGGAGAGCGCAGGGGGCAGGAGGCTGGGATCTGTGTAGGCAGGGACATGTGACAGACATTGTGCTGGTGGAGCACAGGGAGATGTGACACAGACATTGTGCTGGGGGGAGCACAGGGAGGTGTGACACAGACATTGTGCTGGGGGAGCACAGGGAGATGTGACACAGACATTGTGCTGGTGGAGCACAGGGAGATGTGACACAGACAACGTGCTGGGGGAGCACAGGGAGATGTGACACAGACATTGTGCTGGGGGAGCACAGGGAGATGTGACACAGACATTGTGCTGGGGGAGCACAGGGAGATGTGACACAGACATTGTGCTGGGGGAGCACAGGGAGATGTGACACAGACATTGTGCTGGTGGAGCACAGGGACATGTGACACAGACAACGTGCTGGGGGGAGCACAGGGAGATGTGACACAGACATTGTGCTGGGGGAGCACAGGGACATGTGACACAGACATTGTGCTGGGGGAGCGACGGAATCCGCTCAGCCTCAGGTGAGATCACCAGACTGTCGTCTCACTCTGCAGTGATTACAGACACAGACTGTCGTCTCACTCTGCAGTGATTACAGACACAGACTGTCGTCTCACTCTGCAGTGATTACAGACACAGACTGTCGTCTCACTCTGCAGTGATTACAGACACAGACTGTCGTCTCACTCTGCAGTGATTACAGACAGGGGTGACGGGAGCAGGCTGACCGATATCATTGCACACATTGTCACCAAGGATTCACAACACAGCTTCCTCCACCAGAGTATGTCCCCAGCTCCTCACAGCATTCACAACACAGCTCCCTCCACCAGAGTGTGTCCCCAAGGCCAAGACTGGGCTGAGCTGCACACTGATTACAGCATGAAATGTAACACCTAGCGCTGCTCTGTGAGCTCTGGGTCGGAGCGGCTTGTCCCACGCAGGCCGGCTCTGTGAGCTCTGGGTCGGAGCGGCTTGTCCCACGCAGGCCGGCTCTGTGCTGAGGAACAGGTGTCTCTGCCTGGGTGAGCTCAGCAGGACTCCTGCCTGATCCAAACCCCTCGTTTGACTTCACGGTGCCCTGTGGGGGGGGGATTCTGACTCGCTGAACGTGCCACAGGAAGCTGCTGGGGCCGAGTGGCGAGCACTAAGGTGAGGAAGTCACTGATGTCATGATATTCCGGATCGTTCTCAGGGCACGACCGGTGGGAAATGTCCGACCTCCCCGCCCTGTTGTTTGACATGGGGTTAATGTTTGACTGTTCTCCTGCTTTAAAAGTCTGAGTCCACCTGCATGGAATGTGTCAATCAGGCTGTGACAAACGACACTGAGGTCATTGTGGAACGAGCGAGAGAGAGTGAGTGTGTTCCTGGGTGTGTTCCTGGGTGTGTTCCTGGGTGTGTTCCTGGAGTCCAAGTTGGCTGACACACCCCAGCACTTCTCCTTTCCCCCCCCGACCCCCAAATCAACAGATGATATACGTACTTGAGTAATGTAGCAACGTGTTGGAGTGCTTATCTCTCCCACAACCTCTCTCGCCTCCCTAGCTGTGTCATGGCAGCTCACTCGGGACTAGGAGGAGGACACTTGAGTGTTATTCAATTAGCCGTGAGGAGAGGCAGTGTTGTTGATCCAGAGAGGCCGACCAGGCTGTTACAGGACAGGAAACAGATGGGATTTGATACTTAACTAGCAGGAACACAATGAGACATTTCAGCCTCTGCTGATGTCCACAGCTGAAAGCTTGGTGGATGTTTGACATGGGGTCAGGGGTCGGACTGGCCGTCGGGAGAGTCGGGAGATTTCCAGAACGCTCGGTCAAACGGGCGCGGCATAATGCTAAAAAAATATATTGTAATAATAATACACGATTCAAAGTCCCGTGCCATTTTTCAGGCCCAGTCCAGACCTGTCTGACACTAACCAAATGAAGAGTCACATAGGGAAAACGAAAATGCAATCAATTAAAGCTGTTTACCCCTAACGGAATAACACATCGTCACGAGGGACATTCCGGTCACATTCCTCGACCTACTAACTGACTTTACGACACGAGTTTCAGTTGTAGTAAACCTCGGCTGTCTTGCAGCAACAAGTCTTAAATGTCGCCTGTGTTTGTAGAGAAAACAAAAGGAGACGTCCAGACACTGTGAGTCTGGCTCGCCCCGTGTCGCTGCGCTCGCCCCGTGCGCTGCGGGGGGGGACGGGGGGACGGGGGGACGCCCTGTTAGCATCACAGATAATGTCCTCCATGTGCCTGAAACCCGACACACGGAGCCCAGGCGGAGGCACAACAGGACGGGGAGCCATGGTGATGATGGAGGGCTCCCTGGTGCCCCATCAGCCTGGAGCAGCGCTGCCTAACTGCCCTGTCTCTCCTCCTCCCCCCTCCCCTCCCCCAGCCTGGAGCAGCGCTGCCTAACTGCCCTGTCTCTCCTCCTCCCCCCTCCCCTCCCCCAGCCTGGAGCAGCGCTGCCTAACTGCCCCGTCCCCCCTCCGTCCCCCCTCCCCTCCCCCAGCCTGGTCTCCTCTGGGGCCAGCCTCCCCCAGGGCCAGGGGGACCACTCTGCAGAGCCTCGAGCCTGTCTGCTGCTCTACCACAGGGGTGGGGGGGGGGTCTTCTTCTTCTTCTCGTTGGGGCTTCTGCTGTGTGCTCTCCATGAGCTTGCTTGGTTGGGGGAAGGGGGCTGAAGAGTGAGGGACAGTACCTGTGATCCTGAAGGACACGTGACACATCTTCCTCATCGTGTTTCCACATCTTCCTCATCGTGTTTCCACATCTTCCTCATCGTGTTTCCTGCCCCAGCAGGCAGCGGCTCTCCTCTTAAGGTCATTGCTTTTGTAACTCAAAAGCTGTCAGAGTCTATTTATATACTACTACATTACATTTACATTTAGTCATTTAGCAGACGCTCTTATCCATTAACATCTGCTCACCTCAGAAGCTAAGTTATAAAACTCATAATTTGTCAGCTCTTTTTGCCATGATATGTGTCTGTACAGTGGGCCAAATTTAGCAGAAGCTCTGAGAAAGAGAGGGAGAGAGAGAGACAGAGAGAGAGAGAGAGAGAGACAGAGAGAGAGAGAGACGAGAGAGAGAGAGAGAGAGAGAGAGAGAGAGAGCGAGAGAGAGAGAGAGGAAGTTTCAGTCCATCCAGACCAGGGTGTTGAAGACTCACAGATCCAGGCTGTGTTATCGGAGGTTCACGTGTCTGCATGTTAATCTGGAGCAGACCCTGGATCAGATCCCATATGGGGAACAGGAATGGATTATAAAAGCTGTGAACAATTAACACGCATGTGGGTCTGACTAGCCTCAGAGACAGAGAGGAATGGTATCTGCTTTTCTTAATTTCTCTGGATTAAACTAAGCAGCTTTTAAAAGGCACTTCTGGGGGTTTTCACCTAAGAGGGAGGGAGCCGGTGTGTTTTATTGGGTGAACAGAAATGTTCCAGACAAAATGTAAAGACTGCTATAGCCATGCATAATGAACAAGGTGTTGAATATCAAAACAGAGTAACAGCAGTGCAGCGTGTGTGCGTACACGTGTGTACGTCTGTCTGCATGTGAATGTCTCTTACGTTTGTGTTTCCGTGGCGCTGGTTTAGAGCAGGCCTGGCGCCGGGCTGGCCCCCACAGCCCCCCACACAGCCCCCACACAGCCCCCCCCAACCCCCCCACCCACCCCCCAGCCCCCACAGCCCCCACAGCCCCAGATCCAGATGTGTCTCTCTCAGAACGCCAGCTCCACAACGGGGGGATGGAGGACAAGAGGAGGGAGAAAGAGAAGGAGGAACTCCTGTGAAGAACGTGACCTCCTCCGAGCTTCCCATCGCCCCTCCGCCACAGCGTGACACAGAACTGGAAGATGTAACGTGAAGCTGTTAAACCTGAGACGTTTGGATTAGCTCTGTAAATCTCACCTCGATGAAGCGCCGTAAAATCATCACTGGCTTTTGAAACCACGGTGATGTATGTGGCAATCAGACCAATGGGAACACAGATGACCTTCCTGCACGGCGTTCCTGCACACTAAGCAGCACCAGCTCGGAGTTATCGGAGGGCGTCCTGTTTGACATGAACTCTCCCCCCCTCGTTAAGGCCAAATACTGATTATTTACATATGCAATTAGCAAAGCCAAGGGGGCGGATTTCAGTCAGCCTATTGTTGTCAGGAGCAACAGAGTAATGCAATTAGAGCCTTTTGTCTAAGCCCGTCTGCCAAATTCAATTACTCGTGCGCAGCTGACGATTACTGGCTGGCAGTTTGAGATTCAGGCCTGACAGATGACATTAGGACAGCCCGATGCCACCTCGTACCAGAGCACGCTTCAACTGCCTCTGTCATGTTGATCTGAAGAAGAAAAAAAACACTATCGAAAGTCAATTAAAGCTGAGGACACCCGTCACGTGTGTACAGATGATCATCACGTCGAGAAACGACAAGACCTTTGAGGATTGAGACTCCCTGCCTGATAGTCATGTCCGTGTCGTTCCCTGTCCGTCAGAAGGAGATGGCAGAGAGCATGGGAGACCTTTGGTGCTGCTGATCTTAGATGCTCTTCTGTTCTGACGTCAGCCTGCATGTTTCAGCATAGAGCTTCGTAAACCCATATGAGAGAAGACTGTAAACCCTGTCTGAAGTTTTCCATGTAAAGCAGACATCTAAGACTTGCTGTACGTTTTTTGGCTCGCTTACAATCAAATAAAAAGTTACAGAATCCCAAAAAGAACATGCTGATGGAATAACTCAGCTGATGTTGCTTTCCATCAGTTTTGAACGACTGGAGTTTTCCCTGGCTTGCCAGCGTGCGTGTGTGCGTGTGCGTGTGCGTGCGCGTGTGTGTAACCACACAGGCTTACCTTCACATGGAGTCAAAGGTCATTATTATCCTTTTGTTTTTGAAACGGAGACGCAGCCCTTCGTGTGATGTGACGGCGATTAAATAACATATGTAAATAGCGCCTGGGTCCGATGTTCCAAACCAAAGCATTACGCGATTTAGTTGACGTCGGCTATTCTCTGTATGAAAGCTGGTTTGCTTCCGTTTCATGAGCGCGTCTGGATTAGACCACGCTCTAGTTAAATCTGTTATAAATGCCACAATCTCGTCTTTATGCTAACATTAGCTTCTTTTGTGTGGTGTTTTAGAGGCCTGCTTTACTCTATTCAACCGATATTACAGCAGACTGAAGGCTTACACATTTAATAATCAGATTAATGACACTGGCAGCTGGCAGCAATTAGCACATTTTGGTTTGTGTTGATTGGTTGAAATGAGCAGTGGTGCCATGTTGGCACCTGGTGAAGAGGGTCCAGCGTTACTCTGCTACATGGCAGCACAGTGCTGAGCAACACCAGATGAGAGGCAGAGGAAACTATTGAATATTTAAGAGTTATGTACAGGAGCATTGAGAGTGCGTTATGAATGTATCTGCACGGTGCATGTCTTGAAAGGCTTCCTCCTCCATGAGAGACAGACTGATGCAAAGGAGTGTATTTTCTTTCATTAGACGTTCAGTAATGAAAGGAGGTATAATCTGAGGAAGTGAGACAACTCATTAAAGCTTCATATAAAAAGAAGTGCAAAAGCAAAATGATTGTAAAGACACAGACTGCGGTTGTCAGGGTGAGTAAAGAGTTGGGCACAATAGCCAGACATGTTCTGAAGTGTCACCTTTATAAACCCTCTTGCCAATAAATGTCAGCTTTGTGTTGGGACAGCCTGGCCCGGCAACAAAACACCAATTGTTTCCAATTGGCGGGATTCCTTTCCTTCAGTAGCAGCCCCGGCCTATCAGAGAGTAGCTTACAGCCCCGGCCTATCAGAGAGTAGCTTAGTGGAACAGAGTATATTCACCCTGCCTGGTTCTCACACTATCCGTTCCTTCTTTCAGTCAAAATCAGTCAAAGTAGAACCAGTCAATAGAACTGGGTCATCGCAGCGCCACAGGAAGTGGTGAACCTCTCCTGAAGCCCCCAGGAGGCAGGAGGAGGGATCAGGACACAGACTCACATGGGGACAAACTCACATGTGTTTTAGATCAACTGGAGGAGGTTTCACTGTACTCCATCGGCATTTGTGCTGATGTTTCACGTTCAAAGATTTCTTTGACCTGATTTCTCTGATCTCTAAATTCAGATTGAAAGTGATTTGATTATCACCTCCCCAAACCCCCCGAACATTTATTATAATCCCATATTTTTCCTGGAAGATTCTATTTTGGGTTTGAGGAGGACTCGGGGCTTGGTCTGAGATGACAGGAGAGAGTGGGATATGTGTAAGGCTTGGGCTGAGCTGTGTGCTTTGGGCTGAGCTTGCTGCCTGGTGGGTGGGGGTGGGGGTGGGGGTGGGGGTGGGGGTGGGGGTGATATTTGAGACATGACACAGATGTGGGAAAACTGCTCAAGACAAGTGTGGGCGGTGCCGTGTTTCAATACAGCAGGGTATGGGAGGGAGATCAAAACACAAATAACTATTACTTCAGCTGCCACTCCCTGCTACACACAGCCACACACACACAGCCACACCCATCCACACAGCCACACACACACAGCCACACACACACATCCACACACAGCCACACCCATCCACACAGCCACACACATCCACACACAGCCAGGCAAACAGATGCATGTGTGTGCAGACAAACAGGCCACCAGGTAATGTGTAAATGGCTGGAGATGGTACTGTAAACCCCTAAAGGACTAACAACACTTATTATGCAAGGTGTTCATTCCCTGGCAGTGGGCTGGAGTGGGTCTCTCTTCTTGTCTCTCCTCTGTGGTATCTACATACTCCCCTGCATCTCTAAATGACTGTGCTGCCATTGTGCTCAGAGAGGCCGGCACACCACGTGTACAAGATAATCTCACTCTGACCATCTGGTCAACATTTTCCCTCTCGTCTACGTTTCGGGTTTCTTCATCTTTTTTCGCCACCGAACCCAAATCAAACGTTCTTCCTTTGTGTAATCCCTCCTCACATGGATCAGACTGACCCCTTTGTCTGGGCACTGGCCGAAAACCAAACATTTCAGCGGATGAACTAGAAGAGAGTGATTAAGGCAGAGAGAGAGAGCAGGTATGATCTAGAGAGAGAGCAGGTATGATCTAGAGAGAGAGCAGGTATGATCTAGAGAGAGAGCAGGTATGATCCAGAGAGAGAGCAGGTATGATCTAGAGAGAGAGCAGGTATGATCTAGAGAGAGAGCAGGTATGATCTAGAGAGAGAGCAGGTATGATCTAGAGAGAGAGAGCAGGTATGATCCAGAGAGAGAGCAGGTATGATCTAGAGAGAGAGCAGGTATGATCTAGAGAGAGAGCAGGTATGATCCAGAGAGAGAGCAGGTATGATCCAGAGAGAGAGCATGATCCAGAGAGAGAGCAGGTATGATCCAGAGAGAGAGCAGGTATGATCCAGAGAGAGAGCAGGTATGATCTAGAGAGAGAGAGCAGGTATGATCTAGAGAGAGAGCAGGTATGATCTAGAGAGAGAGCAGGTATGATCCAGAGAGAGAGCAGGTATGATCCAGAGAGAGAGCAGGTATGATCTAGAGAGAGAGCAGGTATGATCCAGAGAGAGAGCAGGTATGATCTAGAGAGAGAGCAGGTATGATCTAGAGAGAGAGCAGGTATGATCTAGAGAGAGAGCAGGTATGATCTAGAGAGAGAGCAGGTATGATCTAGAGAGAGAGCAGGTATGATCTAGAGAGAGAGCAGGTATGATCTAGAGAGAGAGCAGGTATGATCCAGAGAGAGAGCAGGTATGATCTAGAGAGAGAGCAGGTATGATCCAGAGAGAGAGCAGGTATGATCTAGAGAGAGAGCAGGTATGATCTAGAGAGAGAGCAGGTATGATCTAGAGAGAGAGCAGGTATGATCCAGAGAGAGAGCAGGTATGATCTAGAGAGAGAGCAGGTATGATCTAGAGAGAGAGCAGGTATGATCCAGAGAGAGAGCAGGTATGATCTAGAGAGAGAGCAGTATGATCTAGAGAGAGAGCAGGTATGATCCAGAGAGAGAGCAGGTATGATCTAGAGAGAGAGCAGGTATGATCTAGAGAGAGAGCAGGTATGATCCAGAGAGAGAGCAGGTATGATCCAGAGAGAGAGCAGGTATGATCCAGAGAGAGAGCAGGTATGATCTAGAGAGAGAGCAGGTATGATCCAGAGAGAGAGCAGGTATGATCTAGAGAGAGAGCAGGTATGATCCAGAGAGAGAGCAGGTATGATCTAGAGAGAGAGCAGGTATGATCTAGAGAGAGAGCAGGTATGATCTAGAGAGCAGGTATGATCCAGAGAGAGAGCAGGTATGATCTAGAGAGAGAGCAGGTATGATCTAGAGAGAGAGCAGGTATGATCCAGAGAGAGAGCAGGTATGATCTAGAGAGAGAGCAGGTATGATCTAGAGAGAGAGCAGGTATGATCTAGAGAGAGAGCAGGTATGATCTAGAGAGAGAGCAGGTATGATCTAGAGAGAGAGAGCAGGTATGATCCAGAGAGAGAGCAGGTATGATCCAGAGAGAGAGCAGGTATGATCCAGAGAGAGAGCAGGTATGATCTAGAGAGAGAGAGCGGGTATGATCTAGAGAGAGAGAGCAGGTATGATCCAGAGAGAGAGAGCAGGTATGATCTAGAGAGAGAGAGCAGGTATGATCTAGAGAGAGAGCAGGTATGATCCAGAGAGAGAGCAGGTATGATCCAGCTCTCAGATGCAGCATAGCGCCAGTATCATGGTCCTGTCTGGCTCTGTTCCCAGTAGAACGAGAGGGAGCCATCTACCAACTTGGCACGCTGTGTACGGCACCGTCTTATCGATGCTCTGCGTTAGTGTAAACACATCTACCTCTCCTCGAACGCCCCGCTCCAGGCCCTGGGTGAGAGAGGATCAAACAGGGAAATCTAATCTAGATGTTTTGGTTATGATGAAAGTGAATGTACTGTAATAGGATTCACTCAAGCTTGGCAGAGGGGATGTAATACAGTTGACTATAGTGCACCAGTCTGTTAGAATTACAACACTAGGAATTAGCACCAAGCCAGACTACTGTGTGTGTGTGTGTGCGTGTGTGTGGGTGTGTGTGTGTGGGTTGTGAGTCAGTCCCTTGATGATTCATTTGAGGGGAGAAACAGGGATTCAGCAGTATTTAAGAGGGTTGCCAGTGGGTGTGTCTAGGTTGTCTTGAGGACAGGGGCACCTGTGGTGTCCTGGCAACGCTGCAGTTTGTCTACAGCACTTGACCTTAATTGACTGATTAGACTAAAGGTCTGTCTCCAGGATTACAGGATCACAGTAATGAACAGAGACATGAGATAGTACTCATGCTTACAAGACATTACTGTTTGATCCACAGTGCCACACGTTCAAACACACACACATTTGAAATCATATAGATGAAGGAGGCCAGGGAAAGGAGATGTTTTGGGTGTCAAATTTCCTGTCTTTGTCGTCTCTCCTCACATACAGTATCTGCCGTTTGGCCTGGACCCATAAAGACAGATTATAGGTTGGAAGGTCACAACCACACACACACACACACACACACACACACACACACACACACACACCACACACACACACACACACACACCACACACACACACACACACACACACACACACACACCACACACACACACACACACACACACACACACACACACACACACACACACACACACCCCTCTCTTGGGCGCTAGAGGCTGCTGTCAAGATTAAACTTCTACCACAAGAGATTTGGATTCTAGCGTGACATTGGTAAAACCCAAACATAAAGATTACACACGCGCACACACACACACACACACACACACACACACACACACACACACACACAGACAGACTAATGCTGGTGAATGAGCAATCCAAGGTCTTCCAAGGCAGTCACAGCAAACCGTTGAGCCACATTAAACATACACACAGGGTCGGAATACAGCTGGGTTAGAACAGTCAGGTTGATCAGGAAGTCCCTGAGAGGCAGATTACCTTCAGACCCTAACCCTAACCCCATCTCCAGCTCAACACACTCACACTGGACTGATGTGTGATGCAGAGAGTAGACCATCTCCAGCTCAACACACTCACACTGTGGACTGATGTGTGATGCAGAGAGTAGACCATCTCCAGCTCAACACTCACACTGTGGACTGATGTGTGATGCAGAGAGTAGACCATCTCCAGCTCAACACTCACACTGTGGACTGATGTGTGATGCAGAGAGTAGACCATCTCCAGCTCAACACACTCACACTGTGGACTGATGTGTGATGCAGAGTGCAGACCATCTCCAGCTCAACACTCACACTGTGGACTGATGTGTGATGCAGAGAGTAGACGCCCTCCCCAACACCCCTTGTCTCTCATCTCAATGTCAGGCTTCAGTTTAGCGCACATCCTCAAAGCTCTCTTCTCTGAATGTGAGATGGCTCCCTGCTGACCTCATGCAGTCCCTGGACAAACATTTCCTGGCTCAAGAGGAAAGGCTGTCTGTTAAACATGGAGGAGGGTTTTAATCATACGGCCAGCATGAAGGCAGTGGCACTAAGAGATTATTTTCCACAAGCTCCCATTAGGTGCTTAGACTGCTGGGTTGGAAAAGTAGCAATGCAGTGCAAGAATTCAATGAAATTCAATCCCCCATCTAGTCCTAGTTTGTTCTCATTGCATACAGACAGTTCATGTTCCAGTAGAACACAGTACATGCTCCAGTAGAACACAGTACATGTTCCAGTAGAACACAGTACATGTTCCAGTGGAACACAGTTCATGTTCCAGTAGAACACAGTACATGTTCCAGTAGAACACAGTACATGTTCCAGTAGAACACAGTTCATGTTCCAGTAGAACTCAGTACATGTTCCAGTAGAACACAGTTCATGTTTCAGTAGAACACAGTACATGTTCCAGTAGAACACAGTTCATGTTCCAGTAGAACACAGTTCATGTTCAAGTAGAACACAGTACATGTTCCAGTTGAACACAGTTCATGTTCCAGTAGAACACAGTACATGTTCCAGTAGAACACAGTTCATGTTCCAGTACAACACAGTTCATGTTCCAGTAGAACACAGTTCATGTTCCAGTAGAACACAGTACATGTTCCAGTAGAACACAGTTCATGTTCCAGTAGAACACAGTTCATGTTCCAGTAGAACACAGTACATGTTCCAGTAGAACACAGTTCATGTTCCAGTAGAACACAGTACATGTTCCAGTAGAACACAGTTCATGTTCCAGTAGAACACAGTTCATATTCCAGTAGAACACAGTACATGTTCCAGTAGAACACAGTTCATGTTCCAGTAGAACACAGTACATGTTCCAGTAGAACACAGTTCATGTTCCAGTAGAACACAGTACATGTTCCAGTAGAACACAGTTCATGTTCCAGTAGAACACAGTTCATGTTCCAGTAGAACACAGTTCATGTTCCAGTAGAACACAGTTCATGTTTCAGTAGAACACAGTTCATGTTCCAGTAGAACACAGTTCATGTTCCAGTAGAACACAGTACATGTTCCACAGTTGATAGCTTGGCGGCCTGAAGCTATTATTCATTCTGTTCTGTAAGTTTTCGGGGAGTCGGCTTTGCCTGTCCCCCTATTTGCAGGAGGAGCTGGAGGGCTCTGGGAGATCCTGTGGTGGTCCTGTCCCCCTATTTGCAGGAGGAGCTGGAGGGCTCTGGGAGATCTGGTGGTGGTCCTGACGCTCATGCAGGAGGAGCTGGAGGAGCTGTGGGAGATCTGGTGGTGTTCCTGACGCTCATGCAGCAGCTGTCTCTCTCCAAGCTGTGCTGTGTCGTTTGTGGCTTACAGCTCCACAAGTCTCTCTCAGAGATGAAGTCTCTCTCGAGTACAATAATCTGGTCGTCCCTGACTCGCACAGGCTTGAATATGTGGACTGGCATTCGCACACGTACTGTAAGGAGACACGCACACACACAGACACACGCACAGACACACGCACACACAGACACGCACAGACACACGCACACACAGACAGGCCCTCTGTCAACAGCTTACTGACAGTCCTTTCACATCCTTTTAAGCTGCCCAATTCTTTTTCCTCACATAATTTATTTTTCTGTGCTCACTGATGTGAGACTTTATCCCACCATGTGCAGATCACTTATTTCTGATTAACTTTACAGTATTAAATGACATTTTACTGATTAAAAGTGTGAAATCTGAAATGAGAGAGGCTGTCAGTTTGGCAGAATACAGTACACAGCTGATGAATGGATGTTGGTGGGTCATAACTGTAACACTCCTTCTCTTAAACAAGCCCAAAACCATCAATCATTCTCACGACCAACTCAGCATGACACTGTTTAACCACAGCTCGCTCTGTTCTCTCCTGGTGCTGTCTGCTAACCCACATCCCAGGGGCTCTCCCCAGGGGCTCTCCCCAGTCACACGGTTTAGGGTGTTTGTGCCCAAGCCTCAGGGAAATTCTCACAGACGTGTCAAATACTGGTCCTTCTGACCGGTACATGGGAGGGAGAGGAAGGAAGGAGGGAGGGAGGGAGGGAGGGCGGGAGGGAGGGAGGGGGAGAGAAATAAAGAAAGGGTGATCCTAAGAGGCCTTTTACAAGGATGTTCTGCCGCTCAAAGTAACCCCCAGTATCTGAGAGTTCCTAATCCACTTTGCATTGGCAGGAAAGCCAGGTCTCGTTCACACACAGTGTGTGTCATGCCTTTGTTCTGTGTTTTCTTAGAGAGCAAGTGAGAAAGGAGGAACACAAGTCATTTGTGTTAGTGTGTCCAACTAGGGCGAGAACTGCAGTAATCTTAAACATAACAGTTTGGTGTGAGGTCAAGAGGACAGGTGTGTGAGATGTTGACACATGGCTAATACTACCAGCAGCTTTCCTGTCCCAATATCTCCAAATGCAGATGAAAAATAAACTAAGCTGTAGAAAACCTGAAAAACTTAACACAAATAAACATTCCATCGATAACAATCCCACTCTGCCTAGTCACACACTGTAACATTCCTTCTTCATGACTTTCTGTGTGAAGTTTGCATGTTCTCCCTGCATGTTCTCCCTGCATGTTCTCCCTGCATGTTCTCCCTGCATGTTCTCCCTGCATGTTCTCCCTGTGCTCACATGGGTTTCCTCCACAAAGAATTCCAATATAAAAACACGCAGAACTCACCGCTCTCCTGCCCATGTCCCTGGTCAGGACGTTCTCCTGGACATGGCTCCCCCTGGTCCCTGGTCAGGACGTGCTCCTGGACATGGCTCCCCCTGGTCCCTGGTCAGGACGTGCTCCTGGACATGGCTCCCCCTGGTCCCTGGTCAGGACGTGCTCCTGGACATGGCTCCCCCTGGTCCCTGGTCAGGACGTGCTCCTGGCCCCTGGTCGTCTTGACGTGGCTGCTCACTGCTCCCAGCTGCCCTCAGAGGAAGGACAATATGATGGGAGAAAAGCAGAGAGGCGATTTCATCAGTAGACTTGAGCGTGTGTGTTGGTGTTGCCACTGACTGCATGCGTGTGTCATGGCATGCGTACATGTGCATATATGAAGCCCTCTGTGACGTTGCTTATAAAAAGGATGATATTAAAAAAAAACATTTGATTGCATAATCAATAAAGGTTTCTTTCCTTCTTATTTTCCCAATGCTGGTTTAACAGTAGTTCATCATACCAGTGAATCCCTATGCTTACTGATGCTGGTTTAACAGTAGTTCATCATACCAGTGAATCCCTATGCTTACTGATGCTGGTTTAACAGTAGTTCATCATACCAGTGAATCCCTTTGCTTACTGATGCTGCAGCTCAACAACACAATTGGTACCTTATTTATCAGCAGGAGAATCATTAACGTGTGGGTGTAGGAACGATCAGTGCTTTCATTACCCCCACCCACACCCCCACCCACACCCCCACCTCCACCTCCACCCCCACCCCCACCCCCACCCCCACCTCCACCCCCACCCCCACCGTCATGCAGGCCCTGGCCTTTGGCTCCAGTTCAGTGCTTCTGGTCCTGCTCCACTGACTACGTCTGAGAGCCCTTCAGCCTCTCATTGGCTGGTTGTGTGTCACAGGGGAGATCAATAGCTCAGAGACCACTGTTCCCCACGCCACATCCAGGGAGCATGGTGCCTGAGCTGTTCCCCACGCCACATCCAGAGAGCGTGGTGCCTGAGCTGTTCCCCACGCCACATCCAGAGAGCATGGTGCCTGAGCGATTTACCCGTCCAGACTCCCATCTCCAGGCCCCCCCGACCTCCTACCCAGACTCCCCCAAGTCTGGGGAGCGCAGATGGTAAGGTCATCTGACAGTGTGTGGTCAGGCACGACCATGACCATGATCAGGGGGTTCAATGGGGCGAGTAGACCTTCTCATGTCCATTCTAGTTCCTCTAGATAAGATCAGGCTGCCTGGTCTGTCTGGTTTGTCATCAAAGAGAAAGCTGAAGTGAGCAGGAGCACCTGGATGGATAAGAGGAGGTGTCAGTGGGATTCCAGTTCGTGTTTACAACTGTGGCCTGGCTGCCACAGAAACAACATCACAAGTGTTCTCTGTAGCACAGAGTAAAGTGAGGACGTGTATGGTTTAACGTAGCATGGGATTAAACCAGAGGGAATGAGCAGTCTATTATGGTACCCCTGGCTATGCTGCTACAGATGTAAAGAGAATCAGAGATCTGATTGGTCCTCCAGAGCCCCTGGTCTCTGATCTGTCTTTGGGAAACAGCCGGTGCTAATGAGTGGAGTCAGCCACCACTCCACATCACGGCTTTAACACCTTGGAGAGCAAGTTTACACACCAAGGTCAATGAATAATAAAGAACAACATGTGATATTCTTTGTGATGTACTGTAGGGTAACAGTCTGTATCTGACGATATGCCATCTTCTCTGTAGGACAGGCCTGGAAGAGGAACAGCCGCTTCTTGGAGAAGCAGAAACGCTGTTGGATCAGGTGGTTGTTGTGAGAGGCAGTGAGAGAGGCAGTGAGAGAGGCAGTGAGAGAGGCAGTGTGAGAGGCAGTGAGAGAGGCAGTGTGAGAGACAGTGAGAGAGGCAGTGTGAGAGGCAGTGAGAGAGGCAGTGAGAGAGGCAGTGAGAGAGGCAGTGAGAGAGGCAGTGTGAGAGGCAGTGTGAGAGGCAGTGAGAGAGACAGTGAGAGAGGCAGTGAGAGAGGCAGTGTGAGAGGCAGTGTGAGAGACAGTGAGAGAGGCAGTGTGAGAGGCAGTGAGAGAGGCAGTGTGAGAGGCAGTGTGAGAGGCAGTGTGAGAGGCAGTGAGAGAGGCAGTGAGAGAGGCAGTGTGAGAGGCAGTGAGAGAGGCAGTGTGAGAGGCAGTGAGAGAGACAGTGAGAGAGGCAGTGTGAGAGGCAGTGAGAGAGGCAGTGAGAGAGACAGTGAGAGAGGCAGTGAGAGAGGCAGTGTGAGAGGCAGTGAGAGA
The DNA here is from genome assembly GCA_903064625.1 of Mallotus villosus. Lineage (NCBI taxonomy): Eukaryota > Metazoa > Chordata > Actinopteri > Osmeriformes > Salangidae > Mallotus > Mallotus villosus. The sequence goes on from CAEFZP010003055.1 coordinate 28,135, forward strand.
GGCAGTGTGAGAGGCAGTGTGAGAGGCAGTGAGAGGCAGTGAGAGGCAGTGAGAGAGGCAGTGAGAGAGGCAGTGTGAGAGGCAGTGAGAGAGGCAGTGTGAGAGGCAGTGAGAGAGGCAGTGTGAGAGGCAGTGAGAGAGGCAGTGAGAGAGGCAGTGAGAGAGGCAGTGTGAGAGACAGTGAGAGAGGCAGTGAGAGAGGCAGTGAGAGAGGCAGTGTGAGAGACAGTGAGAGAGGCAGGTTGTTGGTCAGGAGCTCTGGCGGAGGTGGGCTGGGCTGGGCTCTCCACAGCTCAGATGTTGATCGCTCAGGGGACGTGTTCTCCCAGCGCTGAGGGACAAGCAGGGCGTCCCACACACACACACACACACACACACACACACACACACACACACACACACACACACACACACACACACACACACACACACACACCACACACACACACACACACACACACACACACACACACACACCCACACACACACACACACACACACACACACACACACACACACACACCACACACACACACACACACCACACACACACACACACACACCACACACACACATCTCTCTCTCCCTCCTCAGTCATTCATGTTGTGTTTTGACTTCAACATGAGGGACGACAGCATGGCACCGCCACGCTAACCACAGTCAGCTCTCTTTCATGTGTTTTATGGGAGAGGGAAGCCTTTTGGGCAGGGTCCTCCTCCTCCTCTCCTCCTCCTCCTCTCCTCCTCCTCCTCTCCTCCTCCTCCTCTCCTCCTTCTCCTCCTCTCCTCCTCCTCCTCCTCTCCTCCTCTCCTCCTCCTCCTCCTCCTCTCCTCCTCCTCTCCTCCTCCTCCTCTCTTCCTCCTCCTCTCCTCCTCCTCTCCTCTCCTCTCCTCCTCCTCCTCTCCTCCTCCTCCTCTCCTCCTCCTCTCCTCCTCCTGCTCTCCTCCTCCTCCTCTCCTCCTCCTCGTGTGACCCAGCTGCCAAACCGTCTCTCTTCCACTCCTTCGTTTGCTCATGTTGACTGAAGGTTGGGTGTGTGTGGTTTGCACACATACTGTACACACACTGTGTGTGTGTGAGTACAGGTGGGTGAGTACCTACCTGGCTGCTCATTTACCTACTTATGTGGCTTGTGAAAGAGGGCGATGCTGAAGGGGTGTGGTCAGGGGGGGGGGTGTGGTCAGGGGGGGTGTGGTCAGGGGGGGGTGTGGTCAGGGGGGGGCCTGATGCACGTGACCACTGCTCTCGCTCTGCATGGGAAACACAAAGCTAACGTGTAATTAGCCGTTCCTATTTCCATGCTGCGCTGGGTTAGCCTCCTGAGCTGCATGAGGCTGTTTGAACCCCCAGGAAACTCTGAGGCCGGCAGTGTGGTTATTATGCTTCACTTTAGCTCCTAAGCTAGACGGTGGAAAAGTGTGAGTCTGGGGACAGAGAGGGGACAGAGAGGGGACAGATAGGGGACAGAGAGGGGACTGTCCCGGCCCGGCCTCGGAGACCCCTCCCAGGGACGACGAGCCACACTCGACACCCCACAGCAGAAATAAACTGGGTTTGGTCAAGACTGAAAAATGTGCTTGCATTTAAAGACAAAAACACTAGTAATACCTAAAGTATGCAGTTAAGTGTGTTTGTGAAGACTGTGTACTACTACTACTACTAGGATCAAAATGTGAGTGAGAAGTGTGATTATAAACCACAAAAGGAGTCTTAGACTGATAATAACTTCACCTAAAATCACCTCAATAGACTAAGTTTACTTTGTCGACAGCTGAACTTTTTGGCGAAAGGCACATATTAGTGATGAATATAAGCAAGAAATATAGAAATGCTACCTGAGATGCTATGCTATGCACTGTGTGACTAGTCAACAGTTACCAAGCAAGGTTTTTCCTGACGTTTGATTTGGATGTTTGTGTAAGTTTGAGGCAAAAGCTCATTTCCCTCCCCTAAACCCTGCATTCAACATCATTCAAGCTGAGGGCTGGCAAACTCCTGGCATCACATCAAAGCAGTGCAAATGTCTGCCTCACTTCCTCTCTGCCCCCCTCTCCTCTGCCCCCCTCTCCTCTGCCCCCCTCTCCTCTGCCCCCCCTCTCCTCTGCCCCCCTCTCCTCTGCCCCTCCTCTCCTCTGCCCCCCTCTCCTCTGCCCCCCTCTCCTCTGCCCCCCTCTCCTCTGCCCCCCTCCTCTGCCCCCCCTCCCCTCTGCCCCCCTCCCCTCTGCCCCCCTCTCCTCTGCCCCCCTCTCCTCTGCCCCTCCTCTCCTCTGCCCCCCTCTCCTCTGCCCCCCTCTCCTCTGCCCCCCTCTCCTCTGCCCCCCCTCTCCTCTGCCCCCCTCCCCTCTGCCCCCCTCTCCTCTGCCCCCCTCTCCTCTGCCCCCCCTCTCCTCTGCCCCCCCTCTCCTCTGCCCCCCCTCTCCTCTGCCCCCCCTCTCCTCTGTTCTCCCAGAGCCTGGAGGCGTCAGCAGAGGCGACAGAGAGAGGAGGCTTAACGTCTCCCTGTCATACAGGACTTCTTCTCCAGAGACAGCTGGAGAAGTCAATTTGGTATCGGCGCAGGGGCAAGCTCGGTGAGAAACACAAGGGTAAAACGGCTCGGTGAGAAACACAAGGGTAAAACGGCTCTTTGAGTAACTTGGAATTGCTGAAAAGCGTTGAAGAGGGAAACTAACTTCACAGTCTTCACAGTCTAAAACATGTTCTCTTTGAACAGGTTCATGTTGAGCGTTGCTACTACTTATTTGACATCTGATGTGAGATGTTAGCAACAGAACTCGCCTAAATATAAATCAGCGAATATTTGCGCAGGGAAAAAATAACGCAGAGAAATGTATGGAAGCAAATCAGTGCCATAATGTTTTGGATTTTAAAAGCTCGAACTTTATAGGCTGGAATTTTTTTGGCAAAAATATTTTTCAGCTGAAAAATGTTCGCCTCTAATTTGATCGGATCTAATTTTTTATCGTTGAATTTTTTTTAATCCAATTTTTAGGCTCAAATTTGAGCAACCTGATTTTTATTTTACATTGAAATATATTCAGATGAGAATTAAGTGTTGTTTAAATTTCAATATTAAGTATTCGATTACTTTTAAAATTCAAAACATTATGGCACTGATTTGCTTCCATAGAAATGTGTACAAAAACACAGTAGATACTGAAATGCCACCAAGATATTCTATATAGCATTTAATTTCAAATTAGGAAATTGACAACAAGCACTCATCAATCAACATATTATTACGTTTGCGCCATCAATTCAGTAAAGCTTACATAATGGCCCCTTAAAATAAATACTTTAAAAAGAAACAATACAGACAGACTGATGTGAGATCTAGACCAACCAAACCCATAGTTCTGCTGTTAGACGTGAAACCTGAAAATGTTCCACAGAACTTCCAAGCTCTACCCACGGTTCTCCAACCCAAAAGTTTTGTATAAACATTTAAGTACTTTGCAAAATACAGAATCTTACAAAAGTTTTTTTTTGTTTTTTTTTGTTTTTTACTTCTTAAAATCACTGTAAAATATTGGCTGGTATAGTAATAGAACAACAGACCAGGAATTTTCCATGTAGAATAAAAAGACAGAGAATGTGCTTCTGCGTTTTCTACATCTCTATTCACATACATCATGAGAGCGTCATCTGAGTGTTTGACAGGTGTATTGCACAAGGCTGTTCTTCTTCTGACGATCGACTCGCTCATGTGTGGAGGTGAAGATGCGTGTCGGTAACCACGCGGTTCAGACACGGTCAGTCCCAGAGGCTCCTGGGTCCTTAAGACGGTCTCTGAACCCGGGCTGAGCTTAAAACAATAAACTTCACAGAGTTCAGGATCCGTCCTGTGTTTCATCTAGGACGTTATTATTTCAAACAACGTTTCTCACATTTTTCATGTATAAAATAATTTGGTTCCATTGAACAGTTCTTCCACTGCAAAAAAAAATAAAAAATGAAAACAAAAGCCCTCAAGGGAATATTTCAAGAATCCAGGTTACAGGTTAGAATCCAGGTTACAGGTTAGGGTTAGGGTTACAGTACAAAAACGTGGTCCAAGTTGTATCACATGACACGTGCATGACATATTTATGTTGTCTTCCAGTAACCCCCTGCAGAGACCCAGATGTGTAAACAGATCTAGGCCTCATGGCTTTTCCTTCACCCTTAAGTGCACATGGACCATGTGAAGACCGAGAGCTCACAGCCCGCCCACTCAGCTCTCTGAGGTCTCAACAGGATCCGTGATGAATCCATCTGTTGCGATCACTAACAGTTCTTTTTGTATTATTTGGACATCAGGATCGTCTAATTATATGCAAAGACTTTGTGAAACTACAAGTTACACCAGCAACAGTCTGTAGAAGATACTCCTACTGTAGTTTTGGTGGTTCATCTGTTTACTAACCCAAGGACTTGCATTCATTAAAGAACAAGTGGGTGATACTGTAAAAGGATGTCAACTAAAGGCATTCGGGGTTGAGCTACGTATGCGTGATGAGCTAATCACTCTCAGACTAGCGTGATCAAACAGGAAGTACCAGACCAAACTACTGCCAGAGGCTTGACAAAGCCCCGCACCCACATTTCCAATCCACGATCAATATGTACATCTGTGGTGCAGAAGAAAAAGAAACGCAATGGAAAAAAATATGAACTTAAAATAAATTCTCTAGGCACTGTTGATTTCCAAGGCTTATTTGTAGCAGATTGTGAAAAACGGTTAGAAAACAAATATAAAAACTGAATCACAGAGTGATGGTTCTGCCAACCAAACACTTTTTCCTACATTCCAGTATCCTCCAGTCAGCCCACACAACTCAACAGACGCGCTCCAAGTTCTACAGTGGAGAGACAAGTGTCTAAAGGATAAGTGTGAAGTTGAAGTCTTTAAGGTTAAGCATCTGTTTTCTTAAACCTGGCTTATACCCTTTCACGTTTTTCAAACTGAGCCTTCAGGCCATGATCTTCTGGGGGATCTCTATGGAAGCTTTGAGGAAGACGGAGTTGTCTCGAATGTAGTTCCTCTTCTTAATCTCTTCGTGGGAGATGAACTTGGGGTAGCCAAACCCCAGGGTGCTCTCGTCCAGCGAGTTGCGGGTGCTGCAGGGTTTCTGGAAGTTCTTCCAGTTGGGGTCTGGGTTGAAGGTCTCAGTGATGTGCTGGGCTTTGGACAGCGACGGGTCGCTCTGGTCCAGGATGGAGAAGGTCACCTTGTAGGAGAAGGGCCATTCCAGCAGGTTGTCGTACTCCCCGGGGAGCACGCGGATGTAGATGGACAGGTGTGTACCCTCCCCGCTGCCGTTACCGTTCAGGAAGGCCGACACCTGCAGCTTGTAGCCATAGCGATGGGTGTAGAAGGGTGGGCTGAAGAACTCGTGGTTGTTCCGGAGCTTGGCCTCCTGAAGCTTGCGGGAGTAATCGCTGAGCTTCCAGATGAGGACTCCGTCGTGGCTGACGGACAGCTCCTCCATCTCCTTCCTCATCTCCAGGATCTCCTGCCGCTGGCGGCCCACTAGGTTGCACATCATCGTCAGGTGGGACTTGGTGGTGTCTTCCAGGTGGCGGCCGATGGCCAGCTTGGGGCACTGTGAGGAAGGAGACAAGCTGGTTAGGAGGAGTGTGCGGGAGACAGCTGGTTAGGAGTGTGCGAGGAAGGAGACAAGCTGGTTAGGAGGAGTGTGCGAGGAAGGAGACAAGCTGGTTAGGAGTGTGCAGGAAGGAGACAGCTGGTAGGAGAGTGTGCGGGGGGGAAGGCAGGGAGCTAGTTCACACGTACTGTACACTAAAAGCATCTTCACACTCTGATTCCTGATCAGCTGGTCTGTTAGGCGCCTGCCTCACATATTTATGTTTTTCTCATGTGAACATCTGAACATGTGTACCCAAGCTTTGACACCTTCCCCATCGGAGGGAGAGACAGTTTTGCAGTTTGTCAGACCATCTGCATTTAAAAACACACGGATCGTTCCAGAAGCTTCCCTCACATCAAACAAGCCTGACACCCTGCTCCTCTGTGCTCAGCGCTCGTCTGGATTTCTTTATGCTGACGTCAGTTTCAAAAATAAATATACAGAAATGTGCTGTCAGGCTGAGTGTGACTCTCATTAACATGAAGCCTACAGGCTCAGCGTTGCGTGTTCATGCTATGGACGTTTCTACATGCAAATCGGAGCTGAAAACGCATCAAAATGATAGAAACGAAACCCCCTGGGAGGATCTGGGAGAGAGTTACGTGACAACGATAAAACACTGTAAACAAAGTGGAGTAAACAAAGCGGAGAGGATGTTTGTGTAGACAGAGGGGGAGCTTCTCCTTACCCTGTGTTTGCAGCCTGCATCTTTGAACGGGCAGAGGACCAAGGCACTGCCGCAATTCTCCTTCACATGGTTGGCCAGGTCCTCCCTGGCGATGTTGGGTGTACCACACTGGTTTGGGCACTGGACGGGGAACCGTGGGCAGTGGTACTGGTGGTTCTGAGGGACAGAGAGACCGACGATGTTGAGAATCGACTCATCTTACACACCATCGCTATGGAAGCAGCGATAACAATAAGACACATTGACACAAATGCCTTTGGCACCTCGCCTCGAAGGGTAAACACAGTGTATAATGGGAAACAAATGATAGTCTATGAAAATGGATGAATGGAGTGGAATGTTGATCTCAGCTCGCTGAGTGCAGTCATCATGAGGCCTGTTTCCATAGAGGGCGGCCGTGGTTTCTCAGGGCTTGTGAATGATCTCAGTGTTGAGGAGGAGAGGAGGATGTGATGGCCTTCTGGGCCAGCGAACAGAAGGTGTGTAGAAGCAGGTGTTGCCGGAGAGGGCAGTGGGCGCACACACTGAGCTGGCACACACACACACACACACACACACACCACACACACTGAGCTGGCACGGGGGCTGTGGCGTTCATGCTGCCAAGGGGCCCCACGCCATCTCGCTGTAGAGGCTGAAAACCTCCTTCTTCCTTCACTGAGAATGCTCTGTTCCGCTATCAGACACAGGCACACAGAGGAAGGAGCCCTCTCTATAACCCCTTTCTGCACGGACTCAGTCGGGTCTCTGAGGAGCCCAGTCCAGCCAGTTTATGTATTAATAAACAATACAGCTAAATAATCTACTTGTTTACATGATCAAAACAGTCCAAGTGTATGTGTGTGAGAGTGTGTGAGTGTGTGAGTGTGTGTGTGTGAGAGTGTGTGTGTGTGTGTGTGTGTATAGATGTATAGGGGTATTGTCCACTGACCTGGATGGTGTCAAAGACGAACTCCTTGCCGCAGTACTTGCAGGGCTGTGTGCGTTTGGGACACTCGGCCGTGCTGTGCTGGGAGAGGAGCCTGCGCATCATCCTGGCCCCACACTTATTCTCACAGTACACACTTTCCTGGGGGCAGATGCCCTGGTGGTTCTGTGGGAACAGGAGAAACACGATTATTAAACACTGTTGATGCCAACTTGCATTGTATGTCTATGAAAAAGAAAAGACTTTTACAAGTTGATGGTAGAAGTGAGCTTCTATATTAAGCGTACAGTATACACCACAGTAATAAATGTCATTTATACATTTTAAGAGTGGGGTTGTTCCAATTGGCTGTATAACAATCTTGGTGTTTTATGATCTGCGCCTGGGTATGGCTGACTAATTCGTCCATATAAAATGTGGAGTCGTATTAATGATTGTGTTCTGGCTGCAGACAGGAGCCACGTTGGCCCTGTGTCAGCAGAGGAGGGCGTGTCTGGTGGGACTGACTGAGGTGTTAGTAAGCCGAGCCTCGGGGCCCTTCAGTCCTCTCTCTCTCCGTAGAAAAACACGTTATGAAAGGATCCCAGTTCTGCTCTTTCCACACCCTCCTGTAAGCGTGCTGCTTCCAAACACCCTGCCAACCCTCCGAGACGCGAGCACACCAGGCGTCCTACAGCCGACGCGCCAAACACTGCCTTTCACTTGAGCCTTGAAACATGCTGCCTTCACCAGTTTGTTTACTTCTAGACAAGAAAAATATGATACAAAAAACGGATTCTCCTTTTCTCCGTCTGTTTACCTCGTAAGCCTCCCCAGTGAACTCGCTCCCACAGAACTCGCACTTGACCTTGCGCTTGGGGCAGTCGTGCTGCAGGTGGTCGGGCAGGTCGCGACGCGTCAGCTTGATGGAGCAGCGGTTGGGACATGGGATCACGTTGAAGGCGCAGGTGGAGAAGTGGCCCTGGGGGAGGTAAGAAGAGAGGGAGGGAGGGGAGGAGGGAGGGAGGGAGGGAGGGAGGGAGGGAGGGAGGGAGGGAGGGAGGGAGAGGGAGGGGAGGGAGGGAGGGAGGGTCTTTCTTCGTTCTTTTCCTTCTTCCTTTCTTTCTTTCTTTCTTTCTTTTCCCCTTTCCGCTCCGCCCCCCCCCGTCCCTCCCCCTCTCCCTCCTTCTTGATCTCCTCCCTCTTCTCCTCCCTCTCCCCCTCCCCACCAACGCCCCACCCCCCCCGCACCGAGCCCCCCCCCCTGACCCTGGCGCCTCCTCGTTCCTCAACCTATTATCAACCTCCTCCTCTTCTCCGCTTCATCTAAAAAAATCCTTCCTCCCCCCGTTTTTCCTCTCCTTATACTTATCGCATTTCGCCGACGTTAGACTGTTCTCTCTCCCCCCGCCTCTCTCCTCCAGCTTCTACCCATCTCCCTTTCTCCTTTCTCTTTTGCTTCTTCCCCCTTCTCCTTGGAGAGGTGGAGGAGGACAATGAGAGAGAGAGGTGTAGGAGGAACAGGAGAGATAGTTGGGATGCGGAACAGGAGAAGAGGAGGTGGAGGACAAAGGAGAGAGAGGTGGAGGAAGGAACAAGGAGAGAGAGTGGAGGTTGAGGAACCATTATAGAATAGGTGTAGAGGAACAATGAGACAATAAGGGGGTGGAGGATGATCCACAAGTAGACATATATTTTACTTCTTCTCCTTCTAGATGTGTGGCGGATGAGCCATTCTCTCTCTTTTTTCTTCTTCCCCCTTCTCTCTCCTCTTTGTTTTCTTCTTCCCCCCTTCTCTCTCTGTTCCTTCTTCCCCCTTCTCTCATCTTTTTCTTCTTCTCTCCATTCTCTCTCTTTTTCTTCTTGCCCCGCTTCTCTCTCTTGTTATGTCTTCCTTCACCCTTCTCTCTCTTCTTTTTCTTCTTCCCCTTCTCTCGCTCTGTATTTACGTCCGTGCCCCCCTTCTCTCTCGTTCTATTTTCTTCTTCCCCCCGCCTTCGTCTCTCTGCTTTTTCTATCTTCCCCTTCCTCTCTCTTGTATTTTTCTTGGCTTCCGACCCGCTTCAATCTCTCTTTTTCCTATACGTCCCCCACTTCTCTCTCTCATTTTTTCTTGCTTCCCCCCACCTTCTCTCTCTTTTTCGGCCTTCCCCCGTCTCTACATCTTTTTTCGTGTCTTCTCCCTTCCTCTCTCCTTTTTCTTCTTCCCCCCTCTCTCTCTTTTTCTTCTTCCCCCCTTCTCTCTCTTTTGTCTTCTCTCCCTTTCTTCCTTTTTCGTCTTCGCCCTCTGCTCGCGCTTTGTCTTCTTCCCCTTCTCGCGCTCTTATTTCCTTCTCACCCATCCAAGGAATCACACCCCGCCGAATCGCACACCCTTCTCTCGTTTGCTTTTTCTTCTATCTCCACTTCTCTCTTACTTTTTCTTCTCCATCTGCGCCTGACCTCTCCCCCATTCCCTAGTGACTGTTTTTAACTTTCCTCTCGCGCTTGAATCCACTCGTCCCCATCCCTCCTCACTGTGGATGTCGCGGATGGGAAGAGCCAGAATCTGCTGCTCAATTTCTGGGTCTGGGTAGATCTGAGGAACACGACACCTCAGGTCAGCACACGGTGTCTGCATGCAGGAAGATCTAGGACCTGCGTGGCGTTCTGCACGTGGTGGTGGTTACTATGGTGACAGCAGTGCCCAATCGCTACAGGCTGACTACAGTAGTATCATCATGCTATATATGGTCCTCTGACCTAGTGTGCAGCTGCGTTATCACCATCGCTCGATAAAATAGGAAATATCTTTTAATGAATCTCATTTACTATAAATTGAACATGAACTGCGGAGGTTATGGTGACGCAGTGGCCGAGGTTATGGTGTGAACGGCAGTGAAGAGGTTTATGGTGACCAGTGGAAGAGGTTATGTGTGACCAGTGGAAGAGGTTATGGTGACCAGTGGACGAGGTGCAGACATTTAATTCCCAGTCACTGATCAAGTGGGACGAGGTGTTTTCCAATCCAATCAAGGCAAATCCTCTTCCTACACACATCAACACACTCACTCACACACCACACACACACCACAATACATCCAAAACACAACAACACACACACACACACCACGCAAGGTAGTCTCATTGTGGCTCCTAGACCCCCATGGTGAACAACGGCTGCCTGTGTTACATGAGAGTAGTGAACAAACAAGAAAAGTCATTTATCAAAATACCAGCCCCTCAATAAACGTAGACACCAGCCCTCTCCTCGTGTAAACCAAAACAATGATGTGTTTAACAACAGACAGGACACCAACTGTAAACCAACTGAAAGATCCTACGGCAGCAAAAGGTAAATGTGTGCCAGTAGAGTAAATATTACATTAGACAAGAGTCTATTCTGAGCTTCAAGCTAAACTTTCTACTTATTGTACTTAATTGGCTCTTAAGCGACATGTCAAAATGAATAAAACAGGACCTTTGCAATTTTAAAAACTGGGGATGATGATTAATTATGAATCACATCTATCATGAGGCAGAGGCCTTCACTAGGAGGAAGCTTCAACATAGACTGAACCAGCTCTCAACAGCGCCTCGCTAAGTCATCCATTCACATATGTGGAGGCACTGAATCAATTTCCAACTGTAATCATGTGCTCCAAGACAAGAAGCTGGAAAAAGGGATAAAGTCAACTGTAACACTCATGTTTCCAGACGTGAAGTCGGCAGGGACCGTAATAATGACCTTTTAATAACATAGTCTCTAACGGATCAAGGAGTATCTCTCTGGAGCTCAAGCAGGTTTTGCTCTGGTCTGTTTGTCCAAACTCAGCTGCAGTCCAAGTCCACAGTACATCCTTCTAACTACACACAGTCTCTCTCCTCTCTCCCAGTCCCATCAGAAGGCGAGGGGTGACAGGGCGAAACATGGTCTGAGCTGGGCCAGTTGGAGGTGGAGGCTGGAGGCTGGAGTGTACGAGTGAAGCCCAGAGATCTGCACCCTCGCGAACTCCCAGGCGACTGGGAGGCAGTGAAGTGCCTGGTTAAATAACATCATCTGACAGGTGTGTTTGCACACGTCCTCTCTGTGTTTCATCACGCTCCCAGGGACTACTTTCACGGGAAGGGCTCGCCAGCGTACTCATTGACACCACCACCACCCCCACCCCCTCTGCTAAGCCCACTCCCTGGAGAACAGCCTCTCAAACAGCAGAATACGCTTGTATAATATATACAGCTCTGGAAGAAAATTGACAAACCATCAGCTTTTCTTTCATTTATAAAAACGTTGAGAAGGACAATTTTAGTGAAAAAAACAGAAGGTTAAAATGTTCAGTGGCCACTCCAGAAATAGTTTTATATATGTATAGTAGTAAGGGATTTTTATTTTTATTTCTTTTTCATTTGGATCAATCACCCCCCATATTTTTTCCCTACTACTAACTGATAAAGTGCTTAAAAAATAAGAAAAAAAGACCAAAATAGGCCAACAGTACAAATTAAAGAGATTTGGGTGCAGTGGGTGCAGTATTTGTACTCTGGAGTAGAGAGAGATTTAGGAAGCTTCTGTTTCAGAGTGTTTCAACCAGATTATTTATCCCTTTTTCTGTCAGAACAATCTTCAGGTCTCATGTCCTGTCTTTCTTCCATTTAACATTTAAATAGTGTGAAGACTACCTTTGACTTTGGGACCTCCAGGGAATTCCTTTCAACTTTCACCATTATCCACATTCTGTGTAACTTAAACCTAAACTGACTTCCACCCTGGACAGTAACCCCGATGCTACGTTCTGTCACTGTGACCCCTGACCTGAGGTTTCTGTCACTGTGACCCCTGACCTGAGGTTTCTGTCACTGTGACCCTGACCTGACGTTTCTGTCACTGTGACCCCTGACCTGACGTTTCTGTCACTGTGACCCCTGACCTGACGTTTCTGTCACTGTGACCCCCTGACCTGAGGTTTCTGTCACTGTGACCCCCTGACCTGACGTTTCTGTCACTGTGACCCCCTGACCTGACGTTTCTGTCACTGTGACCCCTGACCTGAGGTTTCTGTCACTGTGACCCCCTGACCTGACGTTTCTGTCACTGTGACCCCTGACCTGACTTTTCTGTCCACATCGAAAACTAGATCTCCATCAGCTGTGACATTCCATGGCAGATGAACGGCCTGTGGTCCTTCGTTAAGGCAATTAATGAGCTTCCACAGGGGTACGCAACCTATCTGAACTCTGTCTCTCGACTCCCTCCCCGTTCTCTCTCTCTCTCTCTCTGGCTCTCTCCCTCTCTGGCTGGCTCGCTCGGTCACTCTCTCCCTCTCTCTCTGGCTCGCTCGCGTGCCGATCGGTCACCGCTCGTGGCCAGAGGCTAGGTGTGTTCGGTGTGACACAACGTGTTCTTCAGTATCTGCAGCTAAATGTGGCCCTGGCGTACAGTAGCTCCCCTGACCAGGACACCATGGAGACACCATGGCAACCCACATGACAACAACAGCCACGTTCAGAACCCCAGTGAGCATGATGAGGACAGTTTGCCTGGAGACCGTCTCCTCTGACTCAGACATACCTCCCTAAAGGGTCGACCAACTGCCAGAGCCAGTTTGACAGATGAGATTGACATTAATAACAACAGCAAGACAGCTTGCTAGTATTTCTATAGTAGGGTGTAGATAGCCACTGTAAGTAGAACAGCTGACTTGGTATGAGTGCAGTTTTGACGGTACTTTACCTTGGCATAGTCAAGGGGCAGTTGGTCCTCTGGGCATTTGAAGACCCCTTCACTGTAAGACACAAGAGAGGAAAGCCACGTTAATAACAGAACTGCACATCAATATACACTTATATACATTCACTTTATTTTGACGATTAGTCTGCATAACTGAACTGATGGTCACCGCTGTCCTTAGTAGAGGTCTGCCTTGCCCCGGCCTCTCCTGCCTTCAAACACGTTCTACATCAGAGCCACTCTGACTCACCCCACACTGATCCCCCCACACACACACACCACACACACACACACACACACACACACACACACACACACACACACACACACACCACACACACGCACACACACACACCCACGCACACTCACCACACCACCTCCCCAAGCCCAGCTCACACTACCCTGGCCCAACAGCGCAGCACAATAAAAGCAGATGACTTTCTCTAAACCATTGGCTTTTATGTAGCTGCCCTTTCATCTTCCACCCTCGAAGGATTTATTTCCACAAATTCAGAGTTTTATTACCGGAGAGGAAAAGAGCAGTTGGGGGCCTGATCTCTCTATCTATAATACATACTAAGGACACACTTTCTCTTCCCTCTCCTTTTTGACCACTTCTCTTTCTCCCTCTCTTTCCCTCTCACGCCTTGTGAGTTTATTTTGGCAGGTCTCTCTGAAGGCCTGATTACAGCCTGTCTGTCTGAGGGGGAGCCTGTCTGAGGGTGAGCCTGTCTGAGGGTGAGCCTGTCTGAGGGTGAGCCTGTCTGTCTGAGGGTGAGCCTGTCTGAGGGTGAGCCTGTCTGAGGGTGAGCCTGTCTGAGGGTGAGCCTGTCTGTCTGAGGGTGAGCCTGTCTGAGGGTGAGCCTGTCTGAGGGGGAGCCTGTCTGTCTGAGGGTGAGCCTGTCTGAGGGTGAGCCTGTCTGAGGGTGAGCCTGTCTGTCTGAGGGTGAGCCTGTCTGAGGGTGAGCCTGTCTGAGGGTGAGCCTGTCTGAGGGTGAGCCTGTCTGAGGGTGAGCCTGTCTGTCTGAGGGTGAGCCTGTCTGAGGGTGAGCCTGTCTGAGGGTGAGCCTGTCTGAGGGTGAGCCTGTCTGTCTGAGGGTGAGCCTGTCTGAGGGTGAGCCTGTCTGTCTGAGGGTGAGTCTGTCTGAGGGTGAGCCTGTCTGAGGGTGAGCCTGTCTGTCTGAGGGTGAGCCTGTCTGAGGGTGAGCCTGTCTGAGGGTGAGCCTGTCTGAGGGTGAGCCTGTCTGAGGGTGAGCCTGTCTGAGGGTGAGCCTGTCTGAGGGTGAGCCTGTTTGAGGATGAGCCTGTCTGTCTGAGGGTGAGCCTGTCTGAGGGTGAGCCTGTCTGAGGGTGAGCCTGTCTGAGGGTGAGCCTGTCTGAGGGTGAGCCTGTTTGAGGATGAGCCTGTCTGTCTGAGGGTGAGCCTGTCTGAGGGTGAGCCTGTTTGAGGATGAGCCTGTCTGTCTGAGGGTGAGCCTGTCTGAGGGTGAGCCTGTTTGAGGGGGAGCCTGTCCTCTCCCTACCTCTGTCTCCTCCTCTCAGAAGCAGCAGCAGCCCTTATTAAGATCTGGGATCTTTATTTACCCCCACAGCCACACAGAAGGGAGGGCCTCCTCCGCCGTGGTCTAAGGCTGCCAGATGAGCTGGGTGGTACGGGTCGTTAGGGGAGGCCCCCTAGCAACACAGCCCGTCACGCGCCCTGATGTCCTCATTAAATATTCACACTGGTAAATAATGGAGCAGCCTGGAGGAGGCAGACGACGGGGGAGCGTGCCGTCAGGACGACGAGGACGACGAGGACGACGAGGACGACGATGAGGACGACGAGGGCGACGAGGACGACGACGAGGACGACGAGGACGACGACGAGGACGACGAGGACGACGAGGACGACGAGGACGACGAGGACGACGAGGACGACGAGGACAAGGACGACGACGAGGACGACGAGGACGCCTCAGCTGAGCAGACACAAACACTAACAGGTCATTTAGAAAGGCCATGAGTGGCTCAAGCCGGCACATGTATTAATGAGGTGTCTGCTGTGATCACTATGACTGTACTGGTCTGGGTCCACGGCCAGGGCCATCAACATGGGAAGCCACCAACATAGACACACACGTTTCATATGATCATTCTGACGGACGGGGTCTCTGATCGTAACAATGGCCTCATTGAAGAGAACAAGAGCAGAGAGATCCTGTATTCTGGAGAGCTGACCAGAGCTGGAGACTAAAATAGTGATGACGCGTTTCGGGGCCGAAGCCCTGAAGCTGTATCTGTCCTGCAGTGAGAGAGAGAGAGAGAGAGAGAGCAAACTCTGCCAACTTTTAATGAACAGGCTACTGCCGACCCCCCCCTCCTCCCTCCCCAGAGCACTGGAACAGGCTAATGGAAACAAAGTGCCTAGCGGGGGGAAAGAGGGAGAGAGAGAGGAGAGTAGAGAGGGAGAGAGAGGTGAGAGAGAGGATGAGAGAGAGAGAGAGAGTAGAGAGAGAGAGACGAGAGAGAGAGAGAGAAGATGCTGATATTTGCTATCGTTCATCGTTTGCTCATCGATGTTCTGCTTTCTCGTGGCTCTCGTGTCGCTGTTCTCTCGTTGTCTCTCTTTCGTCTCTATCTCTCTTTCTGCTCTCTCTCTCTCTCGCTCTCTCTTTCTCTTCTCTCATCTAGCTCATACGCGAGATCCCGGCTGTTCTTGCTTAGTGCTGCCCACATTATCCCTGCTGACCAGACGTGGTTCAATACTGCTCTAATCTGGTTGTGCACTGTCACCTGACAGTAGCCCCGGGCGACCCTCAGGGTCATGTGACTGGGGCCCCTTGAGCCCCTCCCCCCCCCCACCCTCCTGTTGAGAAATCAGCTGCAGGGAGAAGTGGTGGGGACTGGGCCTCGGTTAATGCATGACGAGACGGCAGCCAGACCACTAAGGTCACCGTGTCAGCATGGAGCAGTTCATAGCCACAATAGGCTGTAAAAAAGAGACGAAAAAGGAGAAAAGATGGATCGATAAAGCAGAGAGAGAAAGAGCCTGGTCAGCAGAACGGTTGCCATCGTTACAGAAGCATGTATTCTATGATGATGATGAGAATCCGGACTGGTTACGAGACCTGGACTCTCTCTCAGACACACACGTGCACGGAGGGGGATCCAGAAAGGCCCACCTGAGTGACCTGTGTGTCTGGGAGCACAGAGATACACTGTGTCTGAGAGCACAGAGATACACTGTGTGTCTGGGAGCACAGAGATACACTGTGTGTCTGGGAGCACAGAGATACACTGTGTGTCTGGGAGCACAGAGATACACTGTGTGTCTGGGAGCACAGAGATACACTGTGTGTCTGGGAGCACAGAGATACACTGTGTCTGGGAGCACAGAGATACACTGTGTCTGGGAGCACAGAGATACACTGTGTGTCTGGGAGCACAGAGATACACTGTGTGTCTGGGAGCACAGAGATACACTGTGTGTCTGGGAGCACAGAGATACACTGTGTGTCTGGGAGCACAGAGATACACTGTGTGTCTGGGAGCACAGAGATACACTGTGTGTCTGGGAGCACAGAGATACACTGTGTGTCTGGGAGCACAGAGATACACTGTGTGTCTGGGAGCACAGAGATACACTGTGTGTCTGGGAGCACAGAGATACACTGTGTGTCTGGGAGCACAGAGATACACTGTGTGTCTGGGAGCACAGAGATACACTGTGTCTGGGAGCACAGAGATACACTGTGTGTCTGGGAGCACAGAGATACACTGTGTGTCTGGGAGCACAGAGAGACTTAGGGTCCCACCCCGGATCCCCTCCTCTCTGACGCACAATGAGGTCGACAAGCCAAAAGCTCCCCGTTCCAGCCTGTCAGGAAGATTCCCTCCCCAGTCGCACACGGAGAGCTGCGGGCGCCCGCTCCTGTGCTCAGCTCACTGGGGATAAACCCACCTGACAGGGGGCTGGGAGAGCCCACCTGACTGCCCTGACACGAGGCTGGAGGAGCTTTTTTGTGCCTTTTTGTGACAGCACATTAGCAAAGAGAAGCGGGGACACTGTCATTTTAAAAGCTTCCACACAATTCTTTCCGTAAACCCTCCACTGTGAGTCTTTCTGTTACCGTAATACTCGAAAGCCCCGTTGTAGTTAAAAGTCAACTCGCACAAATTGTCGTTCAACAAATACCCTTGACTTGGGCCCACTTTAAATCGTTCTGTACAGCTCTGTGCGATTGTGAGAGGATAATACCAGTGGTCGTGAGGCTGAAAAGAGATATCTCCAGGAACAGTGTAGTACAGCCTTGATGATGGACCTTTTGCCCCAGAACCACTTGACTCTGAAACAGCACCAGCATTGACACACAGCATCAGAACAGTTTCACTTGTGGAAAATGTGCGCTTGGAAACGCCAGGAGGGGCACAATGGAGCTTCGGTCCAGTCTGGTAAACAAGAATGCCACCACAAGTGTCGGGACAAGGCTACAGTCAAGCTAACTAACCAAACTGTTTAATTAAATCGCTCCATTAAAATTTCAATGGCTTCCTCTGTCTCTCCTGCCATGTGAGCAGGCTACATAGCAGCAGGCTACACAGCAGCAGGCTACACAGCAGCAGGCTACACAGCAGCAGGCTACACAGCAGCAGGCTACACAGCAGCAGGCTACACAGCAGCAGGCTACACAGCAGCAGGCTACACAGCAGCAGGCTACACAGCAGCAGGCTACACAGTCTGAGCAGGCTACACAGCAGCAGGCTACACAGCAGCAGGCTACACAGCTGTCGTGGGGCCAGCGTGAGATCCGGACCCAGCAGAAGACCGGATGAGAATGGCCCACAGCTAATGACATGTTCAAATCCCCCCGGCTTTCACGCAGGAGACAAAGGCTACCATCATCCTGTCAGAGTTAGCGTGTGACAGGGATCCATCCACGCAGGTCCCCTCAGCACGAGGTAGACGACTTTCCCTCGACGAGGGGCGTTTATTTAAGGGCAACGTTTAATCTAAGAAATACGGTATTCTAGGCTATCTGGCTAGCATGGTAACATAACGTGTTAGTTCGCTAAATTAAATGTTCTTGGATAGTTTGAACAGTCTTCTAAATCACCTATTGTCAATGTTAGTTAGACTAAGCTAGCTCTATCTCATCTGCTATTAACGCTGATTTGCGGAATGTAAGAACAGCTAACTACAGCGAGCTACCGGAACCACGTGACAAAAAAGCTCTAGCTTTTTTCCTGCGTTTCACTGGCAGTGAGTGTTCACAATGTTGTATTTCACTCCATTTTACACCAAAATCCTCCATCCATGCCCTCTGTGTTCTCCTCTGTATAAAGAAGGACTGTGGAGTCTGAAAGCTACATCAACAACAGCATGTTATCATGGGGGGACGATGATGAGAGTGTCTGGGACACATTAACACTACAAACAAGACTTCAGCCATTCCGGTGAGAGGAGGAATGTTCTCAACCTCTGAGATACCATCATGAACCGAGGCTGGGTAGTCTGGTGGCCTTGCCTATCTTCTCCAGGAGCTTACCACAAGGTTTTACATTCATCCTCATGCAAAATCCCCTTTCTTTTCAAGTAAAGAAGTGGATTAACTCCTATACACAAACAAAACCTTGACATGTCATCAGTCCCCTGCCTGCCTGTCTTCCAGATGATCCATGCCATGCCTTTCATTCCCAGGATGTTTAGAGGAAAAACGAATCTCGTTTCAACACAGCAGGGGTTTCCGTAATCCCGTAAATCCGACATGTTTTTTGTCAGTGTGTGTTTGTGCGTGTGTGTGTGTGTGTGTTTGTTCAAATCTTTGTGTAATTCTAAAACCTCTCATTTCTGGCAGTAACGATTTTATAATTGTAACTGTAAAATTGACAGACTATTACCATAAAATGCCTCTGTCTACTGTACACATTTGATAATATTAGATAATGTCAGTTTCTACAGTGAAGTGACAAAGCTTCAAATACAACTGAATGTCCATTTTAACAATGTGTATCCAACATACCGGGGAGGGGGGGGGGTGCTATAAATGATGTACTTATGTTGGTGCTTAGTGCTAAAACCCTCCTGGCACTCCTGTAAAGAAAAGAGAGTCACCATCACACTTGACTAAATGACTTGTTTCTTTCCTCTTCAGGCAGAGGAGATTAGAGCAGACCTAAGTGCTCCATCTCCACTCCAGTGGGAAGGTCTCCAGTGGGAAGGTCTCCAGTGGGAAGGTCTTCAGTGGGAAGGTCTCCAGTGGGAAGGTCTCCAGTGGGAAGGTCTCCAGTGGGAAGGTCTTCAGGGGGAAGGTCTTCAGTGGGAAGGTCTTCAGGGGAAAGGGAAGGTCTTCAGTGGGAAGGTCTTCAGGGGGAAGGGAAGGTCTCCAGTGGGAAGGTCTCCAGTGGGAAGGTCTTCAGGGGGAAGGTCTTCAGTGGGAAGGTCTCCAGTGGGAAGGTCTCCAGTGGGAAGGTCTTCAGGGGGAAGGTCTTCAGTGGGAAGGTCTCCAGTGGGAAGGTCTCCAGTGGGAAGGTCTTCAGGGGGAAGGTCTTCAGGGGGAAGGTCTCCAGTGGGAAGGTCTCCAGTGGGAAGGTCTTCAGGGGGAAGGTCTTCAGTGGGAAGGTCTTCAGTGGGAAAGTCTCCAGTGGGAAGGTCTTCAGGGGCCGAGCCGGCGTCAGGAGACTGGAGGTGGTCAGCGGGTGAGGGAGCACCACTGAGGGAGCGCCCCTGAGATGCCACACAGGCGTCCCCTGGACGGGCAGGATCCGCAGACGGGGGGGGGGAGGGGAGGGGGGGGAGGGGGGGAGGGGGGAGGGGTTATTCTACCTGCGGAACCGGATCCTCCAGGAGAGCAGAGCCGCCCCCCCTCCCCCCCCGCCCCCCCCCCACCGGCTCAGCTTGCACCTCGAACAAAAGCTTCTCACCTCAGGCTTCTCGTTTGTCTAAAGAGGAGGGGTTGGCTAACTTCTTCTGCTACTTTCTCCTACTATCACACTGACACTCAGGGAGGCACAGGCTGTACTCTTCCTGCTCGAGTGTCAGGGATCTCCTGTCTGATGTGAATGGGGCCATGGCAACGCCTCGTGTCAGATCCAACGCAAGATTAGTTGTACACGGTTAAGGAAGATTATGTTGGGTAGAAAGCTGTGTGGCTTTTCAAATGATATGCCTTGTCATAATCTTAAGGCAAGGTCACTGAAATAAGCCCCCACCACCACCCTAAACATAGAGTGTGTGTGCATGAGGGAGTAAGTTTCATTTTGTGAATGAAAATATCATTCTAAATTTCTGAACTGAGTAGAATAGGGTTAAATATGTGTTGGACGTGAAACAGTGTTGTTGTGTGTGACTATGTCATGCCTCCTGGCCATGGTCCACTAAATGCCACCTGTAAAATCCTATCCGACCACCATCAACAGGACGTGCCAATGACCAGTGACAGTCTAACGTGACACGACCACGCCTGCCTATCTGAAGGTCACACGCATCAACAGGAGAGCGGAGAATATCACACGCATCAACAGGAGAGCGGAGAATATGCCTGATTGTGAAAGCAGTCGACGCGGACAGATTATCTCAAAGGCTTCACAAGCCTGTCCGGACTGTGTTAGGTCTTTAAAGGAGACTTGCTTCTAGACCCTCTCCTGTGAAAGACTGTCCGGACTGTGTTAGGTCTTTAAAGGAGACTCGCTTCTAGACCCTCTCCTGTGAAAGACTGTCCAGACTGTGTTAGGTCTTTAAAGGAGACTTGCTTCGAGACCCTCTCCTGTGAAAGACTGTCCAGACTGTGTTAGGTCTTTAAAGGAGACTTGCTTCTAGACCCTCTCCTGTGAAAGACTGTCCGGAATGTGTTAGGTCTTTAAAGGAGACTTGCTTCTAGACCCTCTCCTGTGAAAGACTGTCCGGAATGTGTTAGGTCTTTAAAGGAGACTTGCTTCTAGACCCTCTCCTGTGAAAGACTGTCCGGACTGTGTTAGGTCTTTAAAGGAGACTTGCTTCTAGACCCTCTCCTGTGAAAGACACGTTCTCATGAGTCTTTTTCCCTGTTCCAGAACGGGCAGAGATGAAGCATAAGAAGCATCACCACTGTGAGGACTGTAAGTGTGTGGGCGACGATCTGGCTGCTTCCCCCTAGCGCTCTCCTCTGACTATCCTCAAACTAAATCTCGCCATAATGAAATGTTTGACTGACATAAAACCTCATTTGGTAATGCACTATTTTTAACAGCATATGCAGTAGAAACATGATTCAAATAGCAATTGGTCTAAACCCAAAGTGTAATTTACAAAAATAATCTATCATATATTCTCGAAATGGCATCTGTATACTGAGCAATATGTGATGATTAGAAATTGCTAGTATGGAGACTACAAGTCATGTTTCACGACAGTAGTTCATGACTACATAATTACATTCACTCCTTTGCAGCTCTCCCAGATCTCGCTGGGTTGACATTTGTGAGCACAAGCCGTCTGTGAGCTCATTCACACAGTCTTGCCACGATCAAAAGGTTAGCAAAATATCAATTCATTTTCCAAATGTCAACTTTGTTTCTCAGCACTAACACTGGCCATTATTAAAGGGTGATAAAGCGTTAAAGTATATGTTCTCAGGGCGTGAGGGAGGGTTACCACCAGCTCTCAGGGCATGAGGAAGCGTTACCACCAGCTCTCAGGGCATGAGGGAGCGTTACCACCAGCTCTCAGGGCATGAGGGAAGCGTTACCACCAGCTCTCAGGGCATGAGGGAGCGTTACCACCAGCTCTCAGGGCATGAGGGAGCGTTACCACCAGCTCTCAGGGCATGAGGGCTGCGTTACCACCAGCTCTCAGGGACGCTACAGTGAACTGTCATTTATCTGCGGAAACCTGACGGGAAGTTCGAATAAATACAAATACCAAACGACTGTCTGCTGATGTCCAGCTGGAGCTTTGAGGATTCAGCAGTACAGCACGTTTCTCTGTTTCTATAACAGTACAGAACAAATAGGCCTTACTCCACGGCTGCACCACAAAAAGTGATTTGAGACGGCGTTCAGACGATGACTCATCCAAAAGCCACTGGCACTGCTCTGATTCCAGTGAAGTCTGTCCTGCCTTCACAACACACAACATCTCCCCAAAGAGTCAAGCCACCTGCTGTAGCACAGAGCACAGAGGAGAGGGGGAGCAGAGAGGAGAGGGAGGAGGAGAGAGGAGAGGAGGAGCAGAGAGGAGAGGAGGAGCAGAGAGGAGAGGAGGAGCAGAGAGGAGAGGGGGAGGAGAGAGGAGAGGGGGAGGAGAGAGGAGAGGGGGAGGAGAGAGGAGAGGGGGGAGCAGAGAGGAGAGGAGGAGCAGAGAGAGAGGAGAGGAGGAGCAGAGAGGAGGAGCAGAAGGAGAGGAGAGGAGGAGCAGAGAGGAGAGGAGGAGAAGCAGAGAGGAGAGGAGGAGCAGAGAGGAGAGGGGGAGGAGAGAGGAGAGGGGGAGGAGAGAAGAGAGGGGGAGCAGAGAGGAGAGGGGGAGACAGAGAGGAGAGGAGGAGCAGAGAGGAGAGGGGGAGGAGAGAGGAGAGGGGAGGGATGAGAGGAGAGGGGGAGGAGAGAGGAGAGGGGGAGCAGAGAGGAGAGGAGGAGCAGAGAGGAGAGGAGGAGCAGAGAGGAGAGAGGGGGAGCAGAGAGGAGAGGAGGAGCAGAGAGGAGAGGGGGAGGAGAGGAGAGGAGGAGCAGAGAGGAGAGGGGGAGGAGAGAGGAGAGGGGGAGGGGAGGACGAGAGGAGAGGGGGAGCAGAGAGGAGAGGAGGAGCAGAGAGGGGGAGCAGAGAGGAGAGGAGGAGCAGAGAGGAGATGTGGAGCAGAGAGGAGAGGGGGAGGAGAGAGGAGAGGAGGAGGAGGAGGAGAGGGAGAGGGGGAGGAGAGAGGAGAGGGGGAGCAGAGAGGAGAGGAGGAGCAGAGAGGAGAGGAGGAGGAGCAGAGAGGAGAGGGGGAGGAGAGAGGAGAGGGGGAGCAGAGAGGAGAGGAGGAGCAGAGAGGAGAGGGGGAGGAGAGAGGAGAGGGGGAGGAGAGAGGAGAGGGGGAGCAGAGAGGAGAGGAGGAGGAGAGAGGAGAGGGGGAGGAGAGAGGAGAGGAGGAGCAGAGAGGAGAGGGGGAGCAGAGAGGAGAGGAGGAGCAGAGAGGAGAGGGGGAGGAGAGAGGAGAGGGGAGGAGAGAGGAGAGGGGGAGAGAGAGAGGAGAGGAGGGAGGAGCAGAGAGGAGAGGGGGAGCACGAGGAGGGAGGAGGAGGAGGAGAGGAGGAGAGAGAGGAGAGGAGGAGCAGAGAGGAGAGGAGGAGCAGAGAGGAGAGGAGGAGCAGAGAGGAGAGAGGGAGAGTAGAGAGGAGAGGGGGAGCAGAGAGGAGAGGAGGAGCAGAGAGGAGAGGAGGAGCAGAGAGGAGAGGGAGAGTAGAGAGGAGAGGGGGAGGAGAGAGGAGAGGGAGACCATCTGCAGATTTGGTCCAAGCCTCTGAGACGTCATAATCCATCCTTAAGTGTGAGGGGGGGGAAGCGTTGCTCTTCCCCACAATCCCTCTGGCATGTCTCCCTTCATCAACGCCCTGGGCATCCATGCTCCGTCAGGAGAGGAACTGCTTACCCTGCACTAAATATGAAAGGCCTCTTGTACTCTTAAAATGGTCAACTGGATACAAATGACTGAGAACTATGATGCACCCTGAGTCATTTCATGGCTTCCTTGTACGCCCCCCGACCTTGAATTGTGATCTACAGTTTAGCACGCAGGTTCATGCACTTGCTTCACTGAGTAGAAGGAATATCTGTGGAAGAGGATGTGGAGTCCTGTCCTCCTCTCACAGACTGCATCACTGTACATACAAGCCTTGAGCGGATCTCAAATAAACAAATGGATTGAAATGCAATGCATGCTCGGATCATTTCACCGGCCGATTTCATCCCTGGGATTAAACCCTGTATGCTGGGAGGTACAGGAAAAATCAATTCAATTTCATTAACTCCTGCTGATCTGGACCTAGGGTGGGGAGAGGGGAGGTGAAGAGAACGGGGGCCATCAATCCTGCGCGGAGCTGAGCTCTGCATGCATGACTGCAACCGCCCTCGCGCCCACGGCAGCAGAGAAGAAGCAACGAGGACGGGCTGAAGACAAGACGACACGGGCTGAAGACAAGACGACACGGGCTGAAGACACGCCCCCGGAGCCTTCGGCGCTCCTTGGAGCACTGGACATGAACTCAGGAGGAACCGCGAGGAGGAACCGTGAGGAGGAACCGTGAGGAGGAACCGCGAGGAGGAACCGTGAGGAGGAACCGTGAGGAGGAACCGTGAGGAGGAACCCGTGAGGAGGAACCCGTGAGGGCTCGGGGGGGCCATGAAAAGGATGATAGGGTTCCGTTTCATCTGGAGAGGGTTGGGTTCCGACTCAGGGCTGGGGAGAATCAGGAGGTTTACGATGACACACATGCAGTCAGTCTCAGCTGCGGTACTAAAAGCTGATGTCAAGGTATTGGATGTGTAAATCACCCCCCTCTCTGTTTTACTGCCCTGCCACACACACACACACACACACATGGTGGCTAACTGAAGCGCTGGACATGAGGGGAGCATGTGTGATCTTCAGTTGCCTCAAATTAGGGTCTGCACTAAATGCATTTACCCCACACATAAATTAAAGCTGTTTTAATTACAGATGGTGGATCTAATTTTAGCTCAGCTTTTAGGGGGCAGGAAGGGGAGGGGGGGGGGTTGCCCTGGCGTCTGTCTCTGAGATACGGAGCTGCTGCATTGATCCTGGAGAACACCATCATGGAGCAGAGGGGGATGGAGAACACCATCATGGAGCAGAGGGGGATGGAGAACACCATCATGGATCAGAGGGGCTGGAGAACACCATCATGGAGCAGAGGGGCTGGAGAACACCATCATGGAGCAGAGGGGCTGGAGAACACCATCATGGAGCAGAGGGGCTGGAGAACACCATCATGGAGCAGAGGGGGATGGAGAGTGCCACAATGTTGACCGCTCACGACAAACCCCCAAAAACGACCAAAAGCACGAGAGAGACAGTCATGTCCCTCCTTAACCACTGGGCGCATGCTGCTCTCCTTTCACAGTTATGCCACAGTCTCACAAAGAAAAGTTGTCTCCTGAATCTTAAATCTCACTGGAGGTATGTGAAAGCCTCTAACCAGCTCCTGGCTAATCTCAGGTACTCGGTGGCAGAATATCTGACGGTTGGATGAGTGTAGGTTGATCATTTTAATCCTGAGCCAAGAGAAACACATGAATACAGTTCCCAGCCTGGAGGATAAAGCCTTAGTGCTTAAAGTGTCTGCTGCCGGAACAAGCAGCTTTTTGCACACTGAAAGGTTCAAGTGCTGCTCTACGTTCTGGAGACACTAGCTAGGAAAAGACTTAAAGAACAAATATATGATTCAATATCGTTATTTTTAGAATCTGACACTTGAGTTGCCTAGTTACGCCGTCGCATGTCATCAAGAGTGAGGTAACCACTGACGAGATGCATTTCACCAAGACATCTTCACCTCGCAAAAGTGCCCAGAAAAGCAAAGCATTCATCACTTGCTGACATGATGAATGTTTGGTGAAATACAATCTCAACCAAGCCTTAAGTCAGGGGTGGGCAATTCCGGTCCTCGAGGGCCGCTGTCCTGCATGTTTTAGATGTTTCCCTGCTCCAGCACACCTGATTCAAATGAATGGTCATTACCCGGCTTCCACAGAGCTTGCGAACAACCCATTCATTTGAAACAGGAGTGCTGGAGCAGGGAAACATCTAAAACATGCAGGACAGCGGCCCTCGAGGACCGGAATTGCCCACCCCTGCCTTAAGTCAACAGCTATAAACCCAGCCCATTGATAACACACAGGGGAGAAGGAGAGTGATAATACCCCCCAGGCCAAGGACTCAGCACCATCCACACATATTCCCTGAACATAATCTTCCTCTTGTCTCCCTTTTTTTCTGTGAGTTTTAAAATCCCTACGTACGACTCTCCCCAGAAGCCAAAAGAGGAGCTTCTCTTTGAAGACCAAGATCTGGAAATGACAGCCGAGCATCAATCACCAGCCACTTAGTCCAGTCTTTGCTGGAAGGATCTACAGTACCTATGAAACATGTGAGCGAGATCATCTAGCCACTAACCAAAGTCAAATGTGCCCTGGATCTCTGTCCTGATTTACCTGTGAACTGACATCACAGAGCACATTTTACAGTCCTTTACTCTTTCTGCTGGTTCAGTACTCTTTAGCGAGTCCATTATACATGTGCTTGCTGAGGCACAGGGAGAGCTGTGCTCAGCTGCTTGGATGACCATCCCCCATGAGGCACAGGAAGAGCTGTGCTCAGCTGCTTGGTGACCATCCCCCTGAGGCACAGGAAGAGCTGTGCTCAGCTGCTTGGATGACCATCCCCCATGGGATAGGACTGCACTCATCACACATCTCTGAGACTTATCACAGTAACTGTCAATCCTGGGATTAACCAGTAGGGATGACATGAATCATAAGCAAATGTTTTCCACAGAAACAGGAAGAAGAACTATGGTGAAATGCCAAATTCATGTATCTTTCTCCCACAATCTAATGCACTTCCCTGGTGGT
This sequence comes from Mallotus villosus, assembly GCA_903064625.1. Lineage (NCBI taxonomy): Eukaryota > Metazoa > Chordata > Actinopteri > Osmeriformes > Salangidae > Mallotus > Mallotus villosus. Next base: position 54,652 of record CAEFZP010003055.1, read on the forward strand.
GGGTCATTTAAAAGCAAGGTGACTCACAACAGAAGCGGTCAAGAATGATGTGGACAACAATGCCAAGCAGCCAGGCTCCCAGGCCCACATTAGCATTGCTAATCCAGAGAGCGGGTGACTAAAGGAGGATTACCTTGCTAGCAACATGCTCCCTCTCCCCTCTCTCCAGGGCAGCAGGTGGGCTGGCCAGATAATCCCAGTAACCAATAACGTCTCATGGACAACTCCTATTGTGATTAGCCTTCCTCTGTTCCTCCTCTACAGACCGTGCTATGTACTGGCAGGTTGCTGATGTTAACCAGGCCAGCCTTATGGGACTTAAAGGACAACCCTATCAGCCTTAGAGTCATCATCTTTAATACAACTATGCAGATCCTAGTGTAACGGGTATGTAATGAACGTGGTCTTGCAAGCTCCGTCAGAGGTATCTGGCACTGTTCACTCCCACCACCGGGAGATCGCTCCCACTGGGAGTCGAACTCGCCACCTCTGGCTTCCCAAGCGCCACCACTACCAACTACGCCAAAGAAAAGCTAGCTATTCAGTGACGCGGGTGGGTCATTACATACCTGAGGAGTGAGTTTCACCGCTACGTATCGGCTACATTAGTTAACGTTGTGCTTCGTCTGACAACAACACATTATGATGAGGGTGCGTGAATATGATCACATCACCCCCATCCTGAAAACTCTTCACTCTTCATTCAGAATCCAATACCAGGTTTCCCTCCACACCCACCCCGGCCTTCATGGACATGCTCCAATTTACCTCCAGGAACTCAGACCTCCTCACGCACCCTCCGATCTGCAACCCTACACACCCTTAATGCCCCTAGAACCAAGCTCTCCATGGGTGATAGGGCGTCTGCTGCTCCTGTGGAACGCCCTCCCTGACCATCTTAGGGCCCCTCAGACCACAGATGTTTTTAAAGGAAACTTAAAAGCATATCTTTAAAAAATATATTTTAACTAAATGTGTTTTATAGGTTTTGCTTTTAATTATTTATTGACCTTGATTCTTTTTAAAATTTAAATTATTAAACTTTGATTATTTTTTATTTGTATTACTATATGTTATGTAGCACTCAGGGATTGCTTAAATATAGAGTGCAATATAAATTCAATTTATTATTATTATCATACTTGAAAGGAAAAACAGACACAAGTTATAATGCTTCCAGTCTGACAAAAGGCACATGGCAAAGAAATGACAAACTTTTCCATCAGCTATTCTTATCTGGATCTCCTTTCTACACACTTGGCCATGTTGGGCAGGGCCATGTCTTTTACTGAGTGATTCAGCTTTTACAGACTGATTCACTAGGCAGGCCTTGGGCTTCATGTTGAACGCTCGTGATCACCATCAAAAGCTTTCACACGTCTACGAGGGCCTATTGTGGGGTTGTATTTGCGTCAGCTCCGGGTATAACAATGGGCACTAGAAACGTTCACTCATGCCCCTTCAACAGTTCTCCGGCTACACAATAGTCTGCCTGGGTACTACTGAATGGAGAAGCGGCAAACTTTAAACGTTCGATTGAATTAAAAAGAGTAGCCTTGGATATACAGCTAATATACTACATTGTGGCTGCCCCACCTCAATGATTTAACTCCCATAAGGCCCAGAGAGAGCCCTGCCTACCCCTGGAGCAGAGATAACTGCCTGGAAGTGCCTGCATGTCATACCGGGTGTGTGCATGCTATTTTCATGTGTGCAGCAATGGGAACATCTGTGGGAAAACCCAGTCCCACCCCATGCCCTGTACAGCCTATCAATTAGAGAGCTGTTTGAGCAAGATGTCTCAATCCTACAGAAAGGACACAGACGGGGACAATGCTAATGCTAGCGAATAGCTTACAAGCCACGAGTCAGCGAGCACGTCAAACTGCTTGTTTATCTGGTCCCTTCATCTTGCACACAGAGAGCTGTGAAGAACATGTAGGGGCGTGATGACCTGAGAGGACTCTGAGAGGTGAAGTTAATGATTTGATTCTCCGCAGATTCTCCGATCCCTAACAGTGTGACCTGCCTCCATATGAGTCACTGTCGTTAGAGGAAGGCAGGTTCTCCGATCCCTAACAGTGTGACCTGCCTCCATATGAGTCACTGTCCTCAGTGAAAGGCAGGGAGCGCGTCTCCGTGACTCACCAGCTTCCTCTCTGGACTAACTCTCCTTTTTGCCAAACTTAGCTTGTTTTATCAACACGACTTGCCATCAAAAGGTCTTCAAAAAGGCTGCCTTCATCTGGAACTATCCTCGGTGACATTATGTAACGCACGAAACAGCGTTACATAATCGAAACTATTTATGCCTCACCTGCATTTCCTCTGATATGACATGAGAGAAGTTCTCCCTCCTGATGTGTCAGTGAGCTGATGTGGCTAAGCTGAGTACAGTACCTTACTGTGCTGTGTGGCTAAGCTGAGTACAGTACCTTACTGTGCTGTGTGGCTAAGCTGAGTACAGTACCTTACTGTGCTGTGCTGCACTGTGTGGCTAAGCTGAGTACAGTACCTTACTGTGCTGTGCTGTGTGGCTAAGCTGAGTACAGTACCTTACTGTGCTGTGCTGCACTGTGTGGCTAAGCTGAGTACAGTACCTTACTGCGCTGTGTGGCTAAGCTGAGTACAGTACCTTACTGCGCTGTGTGGCTAAGCTGAGTACAGTACCTTACTGTGCTGTGCTGCACTGTGTGGCTAAGCTGAGTACAGTACCTTACTGCGCTGTGTGGCTAAGCTGAGTACAGTACCTTACTGTGCTGTGTGGCTAAGCTGAGTACAGTACCTTACTGTGCTGTGTGGCTAAGCTGAGTACAGTACCTTACTGTGCTGTGCTGTGTGGCTAAGCTGAGTACAGTACCTTACTGTGCTGTGTGGCTAAGCTGAGTACAGTACCTTACTGTGCTGTGCTGTGTGGCTAAGCTGAGTACAGTACCTTACTGTGCTGTGCTGTGTGGCTAAGCTGAGTACAGTACCTTACTGCTCTGTGCTGTGTGGCTAAGCTGAGTACAGTACCTTACTGTGCTGTGTGGCTAAGCTGAGTACAGTACCTTACTGTGCTGTGTGGCTAAGCTGAGTACAGTACCTTACTGTGCTGTGCTGTGTGGCTAAGCTGAGTACAGTACCTTACTGTGCTGTGTGGCTAAGCTGAGTACAGTACCTTACTGTGCTGTGCTGTGTGGCTAAGCTGAGTACAGTACCTTACTGTGCTGTGCTGTGTGGCTAAGCTGAGTACAGTACCTTACTGTGCTGTGCTGTGTGGCTAAACTGAGTACAGTACCTTACTGCGCTGTGCTGTGTGGCTAAGCTGAGTACAGTACCTTACTGTGCTGTGCTGTGTGGCTAAGCTGAGTACAGTACCTTACTGTGCTGTGCTGTGTGGCTAAGCTGAGTACAGTACCTTACTGCGCTGTGCTGTGTGGCTAAGCTGAGTACAGTACCTTACTGTGCTGTGCTGTGTGGCTAAGCTGAGTACAGTACCTTACTGTGCTGTGCTGTGTGGCTAAGCTGAGTACAGTACCTTACTGCCTGTGCTGTGTGGCTAAGCTGAGTACAGTACCTTACTGCGCTGTGTGGCTAAGCTGAGTACAGTACCTTACTGTGCTGTGTGGCTAAGCTGAGTACAGTACCTTACTGTGCTGTGTGGCTAAGCTGAGTACAGTACCTTACTGCGCTGTGTGGCTAAGCTGAGTACAGTACCTTACTGCGCTGTGTGGCTAAACTGAGTACAGTACCTTACTGTGCTGTGTGGCTAAGCTGAGTACAGTACCTTACTGCGCTGTGTGGCTAAGCTGAGTACAGTACCTTACTGCGCTGTGTGGCTAAGCTGAGTACAGTACCTTACTGTGCTGTGCTGTGTGGCTAAGCTGAGTACAGTACCTTACTGCGCTGTGTGGCTAAGCTGAGTACAGTACCTTACTGTGCTGTGTGGCTAAGCTAACCTTACAGACGGAAACTCATTTGCAGAGGCCCGGCCTTTTGTGTCCATGGTAACTGGTCCAATGTGCTACGCTGCAATGTGCAGTACCCACTCCTTCACTCCTCGCACACCCCAGGGCACACCTCCTTCCTCTCTCTCTCACCAAGTATCCCACTCACGCCCTGGTTCAAGCTGCATGTTCTGGTATTGAACATGGTTTTGGGAACACAGGGATGACACGGTCATATGTGCGTAGATGAAAGTGCCGAGTGACACTATATATTGTGATTATATTTATAGGAGTTTGGCACCTTGTTGTTTTGTTTAATCCTATATCCTTCAGGTGTATTACATTATTACTGTAAATTCACCCATATTCAGTTAGTTTGTGTGTAGTAACCTGTTCCTTTGGTTTCCTACATCGCTTCTTCACACAGATTCCCCATTGAACGATTTCCACCCCACGGTTCACAGTTATAACTGTAAATAATCTGAAACCCTTATTTTGCCTGCTGCTCACTACACTGCTGCTCAAGTCCACTCTGACCAGCGTACCACGGTCTTCACATCACACCAGCCCACTTTACACCCTTCAACACAGTCATGGTAAGGTGTGGTAAGGATACAGCGCAGCAAACAGACAAGGGTTTGTAGTCTAGCCACTGGCACACACACACACACACACACACACACACACACACACACTCGATAAGGTCTGGAGCTTATTTCCAGACATGCTGTGGCTCCCGTTCTCCTTATCAACACGTCTGGGGCCCATGTGCATTCAAAGAGAAGTGAAAACAATCCAATGAGGAAATACAATCCTGTTCTCCTCCTCCCTGTTCTCCTCCTCCCTGTTCTCCTCCTCCCTGTTCTCCTCCTCCCTGCTCCCCTCCTCCCTGCTCCCCTCCTCCCTGTTCTCCTCCTCCCTGCTCCCCTCCCCATCCAGCCGCCCCCAGCGCTCAGCCACCCCCAGCGCTCAGCCGCAGCTAAACCTCCGTTCAAGGATGCTTTCTCTTTGTGAAGTCAGGCAAGGCGCTGACGTCATCCGGTCTCCTTTGTCTCCTCAGGCCTGGACAGCAGGCCTGTTCTGGAGCCCGGACAGACACTGACATGAAAGCATACGACCCCTGACCCCACCCATACCTCACCTGACTCTATTCTTAAATTTGTTTTTGTGTTTTTCTTTTTTCTTTTCTTTTATGTATATTCTATGCAATGTAAAGCGTCTTTGAGTGACCACAAAAAAGCGCTATATAAAACTTATCAATTATTATTATTATTATTAAAGTGACGGGCGTTTACAACGATCAGGAGGAAGAGAGCGACGAGGGAGAAACCAAGAGGACAATTAGCCATGTGGATTTATGCACAACAAAAACAGGCCTCTGAGGTGCACTTGGGCGTCAGTCTGCATCTCTCTGGCTCTGGTCACACTTCACAGGTTCACTTTGATAATCAGTTGATTTAAAAGATTCCCGATGCAAGGTACTTTTTTTACCACCAGGGTGAGCTCATTGAAATATAAAATCTCTTATTCAGGTCAGGACAATCCTGGCCATGATGGGCAGTATCAAGTCACTACACCATAAGTCATCTAGTAAGAGAATAACAATCACCAGAGTATAATTAATTATGTATAATTTACATGGAGCCCAATTTATATGAAGTCTAAGTCAAACTGGGAGGGGATGAATCAGGAAGTGAAAAGGACAGGACGTGCTGCTGGAACGTTCTCCTGAACAAGCCCAGTGAACGCTGCAGCTGGACACACACGTGTCACTTCCTCCACTTGGCCGTGTCACTTCCTCCACTTGGCTCTTTCACCAGATCAATAAACCGTCTGTGCAGGGGGAGGTGTGTGGGTGGGGGCTTTTTGGAGTGTTGACATAATGAAACTGATCTGCCAGGGAGATGCAAGGATGCCACACACACACACACACACACACACACACACACACACACACACACACACACACACACACACACACACACACACTCGGTGCGACCGGTGGAGGAGAGAGTCAGGCTGTTGGTTAAAGGCCTGAACCACCACAACCCTGCCTGATGACATTAGAGGAGGCCAGGGACAGAGGAGGGCTGGGACAGAGGAGGGTTGGGGAGGCCAGGAAGGAGGCCAGGGATAGAGGAGGGTTGGGGAGGCCAGGAAGGAGGCCAGGGATAGAGGAGGGCTGGGGAGGCCAGGGAGGAGGCCAGGGACAGAGGAGGGTTGGGGAGGCCAGGGAGGAGGCCAGGGACAGAGGAGGGTTGGGGAGGCCAGGGAGGAGGCCAGGGACAGAGGAGGGTTGGGGAGGCCAGGGAGGAGGCCAGGGACAGAGGAGGGTTGGGGAGGCCAGGGAGGAGGCCAGGGACAGAGGAGGGTTGGGGAGGCCAGGGAGGAGGCCAGGGATAGAGGAGGGTTGGGGAGGCCAGGGAGGAGGCCAGGGACAGAGGAGGGTTGGGGAGGCCAGGGAGGAGGCCGTCCCCCACAGGTCCTTTTCTAAATGGAGCAGCTTGGTGAAGCGGAAGGACCCGGAGGGAATAGCCAATGATCTTACCATCGACGGGGGCCCCCGCAACAATAAATGACTTTAATTTGCAGTATGTGTGTATACTTTTAGCGAGGAGCTTAACTGCTCTGCTAACACCTGTTCTCATCCATAGAGAAGCCTTTCATTGGGACAGGTGCCTCACTGGACCAAGACAAACCCCTCCACTCTCAACACACACAAACTCTGTCTTCCTGCTTTCCCTCTCACACTCGGTCCATCTCAGCCCAGCTGCTCTATTCAGTACCCAGACACAGATTCCTCACATGCCTGCTCCATGGCCCAGTAACCAGAGGCACTGGTCACTTAGTGGCCTACCCCCACATGACCCCCCTACCCACCCACCTCCACATTAACCCCATGCACGTCTCTAAACCATGGAATATTGATGTTATTCCAGAGAAACCGTATTAAAATAAATGAGCATGAATATTTGGGAATGTGAATAATTTACATGAGTAATATCTGTGGGAGTCTGAACATGTGTGTGCGTGCACAAAGCATGTTTGTGCTCAGTGCAGTGACCTGTGCAGAGACAGATCGGGGGAAGTGGATTGGCACCACAGATAGGCAGATGAGGGCACAGATGCGGGCGAGCTAAGGAGAGGGGCGGTCTCAAACAGCTGAGCTGAGCACCGGGACCTTGAATCAGCCGTTACTGTAACCTGCCCCACCCTCCACACCCTCCCGACGGCTTCCCCACCCTCCACACCCTCCACTCCCTCCACTCCCTCCACTCCCTCCTCACCCTCCACTCCCTCCACACGGCTTCCCCACCCTCCACTCCCTCCACACCCTCCACTCCCTCCCCACCCTCCACGACGGCTTCCCCACCCTCCACACCCTCCACACCCTCCCGACGGCTGCCCTCGCTTCTCACAACCCGGATGTCTCCTTCCTCAACCCTACACTGTTCCTTAACACTCAATTAAACGCACAACCGTAAAATGTGCTGACGACTGTCCAGCTAATGGCAGTTAAGGAGTGAGTCAGACATGTGATGAGCTATATAATATATATATATATATTTTTTTTTCACAATGTATGATTCATGTTTGACTACTTGCAATGTTGGGGATATCTCGTTGTTATGATCAGTGACCTATGCACTTTTGTAAAGCTCTCTCTTGGAAGTCGCTTTGGATAAAAGCGTCTGCTAAATGAATAAATGTAAAATGTAAATGTAATAATAATATATTCTTACTGAATGAAAACACAGAGTCTGCTATGGAGGGGTTGTGGCAGATTATACATGTTGTTGGGGCAACAGATTAGGCTGAGAGGACTTGAACACAGTGTTATCTGATGTTCTTTCACATAACATGCATACCCATGTACGTGTAGGCACTGGCTAGCCATGCTGGAGGCTTTGGGCCAAGTGGCAGGGCTCCAGCGTTAGGGCTGGCCCTCGCCTGCTGTCCATGTGAATGGCAAGGTGCTCCACTGCAGATCTGGAATGCTTCCCCTGCTCGTGGCTGGGAGACCCGCTTCAATAGGACCTCCTGTAGCCTAGACACGCCAGGGCATGTCTCAAACATGGTCTAGGCAACTTCGTTCACTTTTTTGTTTGCAAACTCTCCTTTTGTGTGACAGATACAATGGTGTTCTGAAGTGATGTGGAGAGGGAGAGAGGGAGAGAGGGAGAGAGGGAGAGAGGGAGAGAGGGAGAGAGGGAGAGAGGGAGAGAGGGAGAGAGGGAGAGAGGGAGAGAGGGGAGAGAGGGAGAGAGGGAGAGAGGGAGAGAGGGAGAGAGGGAGAGAGGGCATCAGCGCTGGAATGTGACCCGGGCATTAGACGAGGCTAGACCTTTCAATGGGGGAGAAAATCTAGCGAGGAATTTTAAGTGCTCTGCTTTTTTAAGAAGTGTGAATTTCACCACCGTATGTGTAGGCACTTTCACACACATCGGCTTGAAATGTTTGCAATTAGCACAAATACCTTAAAGCTCAAGATATTCTGATCATTCTTTATCCGGAACACTTAGACTTAATGAACCATGCTCAAATCTCACACACACACACACACACACACACACACACACACACACACACACACACACACACACACACACACAGACACGCACAGCTTCACAATATTTCTACGTGGCTGACCCATCTGAATGTGGGAGCTCTGCAGCTGTCCCAAACTGTCAGATCACGTTCTCTCAGAGATGTCATCTCACACAGCTGGACCCCTGGAGGCCCTTAGCTTCCTCCTGAGGGGCCCTCGCTATGACATCACCCTGCAGACCTGGCTCTCACCACCCCCCGTCCCCCCGTCCCCCCGTCCCCCCCCCCATCTGTAGGATGTGGGGTTCTTTTGGGGGGAGTGCTTAACGAACAAGAGATTATATTCAACTGACATCCTGAACATGAAGGCGTGTGAGTTGAACTGATGTGTGTGTCTTCTCTGGTTACAGCACGTTTCTCATGTCTTGTGAAACCTAAACATGTCTCATCTCCAGGAGGTTTACACACGACAACCCTTAACCCACATGTGCACACAGGTTCTTACAGACATGCTGACAAGGCTCAAATACACCATTGTAAACTGTGTTTGATGGACAAAACAGAAACCTGTTATCGAGGCAATAGAAATTCCATAGAGGTTGTCTGGTTTCTGTCATACAACTCTGTGTATTCAACTGCAGTTTGTTGCATTTCAAAAACATTTTGTAATGGACCGACGGTTCCAACTATCTTTTGGAAAAACAATTTAGCGATGTGAAGAGATAAAAAGTGTCCCAGTGTTTAGACAAATGGTCTTTAATGTCCCCTCTATATGTCATAAAAGCCACTGTCAGTTGAATAGACGGATACGCCGGACACAGTCATTCTGCACCTGTGCTGCTGTTTGAAATGGGTTGTTTGTACTTGGCCAGGTGCTGTGTTTGGGCAGGTGCTGTGTTTGGGCAGGGTTAACGGCTGACGACAGAGAGCAGTGAACTGACACACAATGGGGCCTGGTTCAAAGTCTGCGCACGTGTGGGGAAAGGTCAAGGTTCACCTGGAACACATTTATCAATGTTGTCTACTTTGGCCCTTTGCTGTTGAAAATTCAGGCCTATACACAAAGACATATGCGGCATCAACAGCCAATCAGGTGACTGTATTGTACAATACGGCTGTACAGCTACTCCTACAGTATGTTATATGGTACTTGGAGAAACACTATAGGTATTATTAGAAGGACTGGTTCTGAGCGAATTCAACAGGGCCTCAGTTCCTCTCCTCTCCGTTTCCGCCTCAGTGATTCTAGGCTGTTTCCAGCTCTGTCCCAGTAGTTCACTTTACATCCGCTGACAGCAGCAGCCTCGTAGCCCAAGTGAGGCTGAGTCTGTGAGGCCCTCCACCACCCAGGACGAAGGCCAGGGGCCTGGGGCTTTCCCACCCTGCCCCTCCTCCTGACGTTCCCTTGAGGTCAGTCATGGAGGGGGAAACATCCTTCCTCCTCCCAGGATCAGGTGCAGCATGAAAGCCTCAGGACACCTGTGGGGACTGTGAGGGCTCTGTGTGGAGGGGAGAGGAGAGCGGATGTATAGACAGCTATTCATCTACAACCCTTGGCACTGAGGACCCACGCACACCATACGCACACACACACACATCGCACACCTACACACACACACACCACACACTACGCACGCACACAAAGGCCCAGCTGCTAGAGCGTGCCTGGCTGACACACAGCACTGGGCACCAGTACTACCGGATCTCATTCACTCCTTAAAGAGACACTCGCTAGCTGACCAGTCAAAAAGCCTCTATTCTGCATCCCATAATCAATTAAACACACAGAGGACAAAGTCTATTCATCTGCCTTTAATGAAGAGAAATGTCACTATCCCAGTTTCCTGAGACAACCTTTATCAATCTCTCTATCGTCGGAAACCACATCAATCATTCTCTTTTTTTTCTTTCCTCCAAACTCATCCCCGCTTCGCAATAAGGTCTTTGTGGACTCGTTGAAGAACCACTCTCTTTTCCAAACAGTGGAAAAAAGGGAGAGGAGGAGGTGGAAGGAGGGCAGAACAGAGTGGCGAGGCTGTGAGGATGTCTGTGATGGAGACTTAGAGGCCCTCAGTGTTCTTCTCTGTCTGTGTGGGGAGAGCCTACACAGTCCTGCATCAGCAAAACTCTGAGAAAGTGTGTCAATGTTAAATGAATCATCATCCCTCCCAAAACACTCCGACACATATCTCTCCATTTCCTGGCCTACAGGGAGGAATAATAATAATGAACCCTGAATCGAAGCTCTGCAGGACACCCGAGGAAGACAGAAGTTACAGCGGCTCAGTGTTGAGACCCAGGAAGAAGTTAGGGAGCAGAACCAACCAATTACAGCCATGTCAAGACCAGGCTATAGCCCTGGATTCCCACGGTGACGACACACTAGCATGTGTGACATGGCTTTGGCTCACAGACACTTAAGCCTGTATGGATCACTGTATGAAGTCTAGCATGTGGAGCGCACAGCCATGGCTACAGTCTCCAGCCCTGAATCATGGTTCTCAATAATCATTTGTTCTCTTTTGCTAACAAGGCGGTTTGCCCAAGCAGCTTGCCTTGCTGAGGAATGTGAGTCAGAGTAGATAGCAGGAGAGATAAGCCGCTGGGTAGGTCTCTGTGCCTCGTGACTCATGGGTGAGCCTCCGGGCCTAGTGTTGTATACATCTCCCCGATGAGGAAACACGACCCATTAGCATCACATGCTAACATGCGGACTCCGGTCCTTTTCATAACAATTGCATGACTCTGCAAATCACCAACTGTCAACTGAAACGTGTTTGTCCACAGTTGGGAAAATCCACACAGAAACAGTTGATAAGAAAACCACATACATTAGCAGATTCATACTTCTGAAACATGGTTAGATGTTCAGCCAGAAGGCAGATTGTGGTATGTGCAGGTGGGTCCTGAAGACGCTGCTGGACCTGTCAGAGTGACAAGAGGATGGTCTGGGTTGGCTCTTACACAGCATATCATGGTAAAGGAACGACACTGTTACGCAATGTCTACAAGTCTCAATTAAACTCCTTTAGCTTTGACACACACTGCTCAGAATCATCCATGCTCATTTAGGCAGTCTATACCCTCTGTTGGCATCATTCATTCATTAAGACAATGGAAATGCACTCAGTGAACTTAGCTAGTCAAGAGGATATTACTGGGTTGATCAATTAACTACTCTCCACTTAAGGGTGTAATTAATGGAGGGGATTATGCCAAATGGCCCAAATAATCTGCCAATACAGTGGTGGTGCACAGCACAGGTGTACTGTTGACTATAGACAGTGTTTAATAGTATATCAACCATAACATCCTACACATACATCAAAGTCAAATGGAAAAGAGAGGAACATTAACCATACCATACGTCAAAAATAGATTTGCTGCCTTTACCATTGTCTGGTTTTGAAAAGGGTCTCATAAACCCATCTGACTCATAAACCTGTTTTTTTGGTTCCAAGTTACTGTAGTTTAGACGTGAGCTCTGGAAACCCAAGTACCTGACAGAGAACACTCTCGTGTCGAACACTCTCGTGTCGAACACTCTCGTGTCGAACACTCTCGTGTCGAACACTCTCGTGTCGAACACTCTCGTGTCGAACACTCTCGTGTCGAACACTCTCGTGTCGAACACTCTCGTGTCGAACACTCTCGTCGACACTCTCTGTCGAACACTCTCGTGTCGAACACACTCTGTCAAACGCTCTCATGTCGAACACTCTCAGTCGACCTCATGTTGAACACTCAGTATCACACAGAACCAGAAGCCTTGAGTGGACGTTCAGGATCAGCGGCTCATTCACTCTTTACTGGGACTGGAAACCCAGACAGGAAGCTGGAAACCCAGACAGGAAGCTCTGAGGTGAGCTGGACGCTCCCGCCTCGTCATCGATCAGAAACAGTCTTCCTCATTCGCCCCCGTCTCTGACTGCCTGTACTGACTCCATTCGGGACCTCAGTACTTTCCGGTCAATTCTGACCATTCTGGAGCTCATTACAGTGGCTAATCTAGGGCCTTGAATTCATGAAGCATTTATGCTACAGTGTTACTTGTTTGCTTTGAGTGCATATTAACCTTTCTTGGATATGGAACCATAAAGTTGAGAAAAGCCCAAACTCTCTTTGTGTCTAATGTAAAGCTGGCTCAGTCAGGGGAGGAGGTATCTGCCTGGACCAGAGCATGTGTTCAACTGGAACAGGCTTTCCTTCATCATCCCAATCTGTGTGGAGGAGAAGATAAGACAACAACTATGTGTGAAGACAGAGAGTCCACTGGTCATCTCTGGTGAGGGAAGTGAAGACCAACTGAAACATCTTTAAACAAACAGGCCCATCGTCTTGTCAAGCGGATGCACAAAATACATTTTCTTCCCAGGTTATGGCGAAAGGGTACGACGATCTAAGACGATCTAAGACGATCTAAGTGATTTCTTTACACTTCGTCCTGCACCACAAGCATGGTCTAATGAACCCCTTGAAGAATTGTTAACAGGGCAGACTAGAGGCTGGAGACTAGAGGCTGGAGTGATGAAGGGGGCAGACTAGAGGCTGGAGTGATGAAGGGGGAGGCTGAAGAGCCTCACATATGACTGTCTGAGACACACAGCCTCTAAGGTCCCCTCTCCTCTCAGCACCCTGGAGCCTCATGACTTTAACCCCCTCTGAGGCCGTCCCAATGCCCCTGTTACCCTCCCTCCCCCTGACCCAAAACCCAGGCACACAGCCTCAGGGCAGAAACGCAGACAGGGCAGGAGGACTGAGTCAGGGGGCAGGAGGACTGGGTCCCCTCTGCCTGGGTGAAAACACACACACACGTTAACACGCATGCATGCACACACATGTGTGTACAGTAAGAACATACCCTGGGCGTATTCATAGACAGGAACAAGCACAAAGGCAAGCGCACACAGTTGTTGCATGTTGGGCCCTGGACCGCACATTGAGATAATTGTTTGCATGTGATGCCAATGTCTGGAAAATCAAGGCGCTAAAACTTCAAATCATCACAACCAGACTGATCACAACTTCTTAGATCTACACGATCAGATCATGACAAGTTAGGAATTTCGTCACAGTAAACAAGCATTAGCTGTTTAATCTTCTCTTAGACCTTCAATGTTTACAAAGGAAGTCTCAAGATCAAAGAAGGTTGTTTAAGATACAGTTACTGTGCCATAGCCTACTGAGAGATGTGTGTCTGCCCGTTGGGCCAATTTGAATGTAATTATGGAAAATCGATATGGATTTGCATATAAGGAACATAACAAAGGTGCCTCTGATGACTAGTTCATGAACTTGATTTAATATAAGATGAATTCAGGGTCTATAACAGTGTCAGTCAAGGGAGAAAGGGTTCAAACATGTGATAATACCATAACTGCCATAACTGCATTCTTCGTGTTTCCTGTTGATAAGCGGCGAGGGTAAAGGGCACACCTACCTACAGATACTCTATTTATTGTTGTCTTACCGAAACTGGTCATGGATGTATTGCAGTTTCTGTCATCCTCCACCGGCATTTTACCTCTCTGTCATTCATCATTGTGTCTGTTTACCTGCATGTTTAATCTTCCCGCTTATCTGTCTTTTTCACACACAATCGTCTTACCTTAAAAATTCTTGCAGACATGTGTCACAAAATCGGTGGCCACAGGTAGAGACTTGAACAGGCTCGCGCATTGCTTTACTGCACAAGGGACATTGAAAGCGTCTCTTCGGTTTCTCCAGAAACTTGTAATCAAACCCCGGCATTGCTGCTGGATCCGCAGATGTAAGATACAGGTAAATGTGTCTTTACTCAATGTCCGTGTTTTCAATGTAGGGTATGATAATGCACTACTGATGTTGATGGCCGCCCTCAGCGCGACGCTCTGCTCTTCATGTTCGTTCTGCTACCGATCGGCGAGACTAGGGTTTTGACCGTATTCAGCTTCTTCTCTTCGTCCGCGTGACTGAGTGCATGGAAACAAAAGGAAGCTTCGACTATCCAACCGTTGTGTCAAATATAAACGGACAACAGAAATGATCGACAATCCCCTATTTCTTAGATCTAGCCAAATACGGTGATATTTAGTGTTAAGTTCTGGTTCACTCTGCTCGGTACTAGCACGAATGACAGGCAGCAGACAATGCTTTCATCCCGTCTGTTTAGGTATATCTATAACCCCGCCTACAGCAAGCAGCAGGAGGAGTCAGATGTGAAATACCATACTCTTCCGTATGCCTCTTTCTGCCCTGGGTCAATATCACGACAAATACATCTGCATATATCTTTTCATTGATTTATTATGTGTCTATTATTTATCTTTCATGCGACAAGGGGATATTTAAAACAGTCAAGGACGTAAGCAAATAAACTCTGGAAAAATCCCAGACTCTAACAAACAATACATGGTTGTAATGGGATTGTATATGTAATTAACCAGCTTATACCTGATCTAGTATTTTTACAATTAAATCCATAGATTAATTGACTACATGGATCTTGGACACATGATCTACAATTAGAGGCAGGCGCCCTCTAGTGGCGACATCGGTTTGAACCAAACAAAGAAGTCAGATGACATGCAAAGATGTAGAAATAAACTGGACTATTTAACAGTCGAAACAAATATATCTATCGGCAAATGAGGATGCTTCGACAGTTGGGTTGAGACTTGAATAGAAAAGTGCTCTCTGATTACCAAAACGAGTCTCTACATTCACTGATCCTCAGCTAACTCATTGCCACAACATTACATCATCACACAAAAGCAGCGAGGCTTGGGGACAAGAAATACGATACTTGCAATACTTACAAATGAGCACAAGCAATACCGTTTCCAAAAATCTTACAAAACACGTAGAAAAATAGCTGGAGAATTCTGATATAATACATAGGCACTTACAATAGGCATTCATGTTGCTACTTATAATTAATATTTGTAGTATTGAATAAGTATATTATTATTTTAGTAGGCTTCTGAGGGCCAGGCTTTCTGGCTTCCCTTGATTAATGAGATGAGTCATAAAGTCATAAAGTCAAGGTTCGAATTCCGGAGGGGGGGTGCATAAAGTGTCAGGCATGAAACTAGTTTTCAACACATTGTTTTGTCTCACTTAGTGCTGGGTCACTAGCTACCAAACCAGTCTTACTTCCTTAGAGATGTTTTCTGTTTACCATGCTAACCTTGCTTGTAAGAAAGGACAACGTGTTGGCACATGACAACTTCCAAATGAATTCCTGCAAATCTGATTGCAGTTGGATTACTTGAAATGTCCAGCAGTTCTGAACACTTTAAGAAATTGTGAGTTCTGACATTGAACAAATATGATCTCTGTACATTTCCTTTGTACCTCTGTTCCATTTCCAGATGCTTTAATACATTGGAAACATGCTTGGGGGGATGATAGAGTAAGTAAGATTCAGTTGGATGAGCTGTGGAGGAGGAATCCTTCAACTGCTGTGTCGAGGGCCTCTGAGACAGGTCATTCAGTTCACCCTGCAACACTGTCGTCTCATGTGACATCCATGAAGGGTGTGGGGGGGGAGAGGGCCAGTCATCTGGGATCCTCTAGTAGGCTGAGGCAGGGGGAGAGGGACACAGTCATCTGGGATCCTCTAGTAAGGCTGAGGCAGGGGGAGAGGGACAGTCATCTGGGATCCTCTAGTAAGGCTGAGGCAGGGGGAGAGGGACACAGTCATCTGGGATCCTCTAGTAAGGCTGAGGCAGGGGGAGAGGGACACAGTCATCTGGGCTCCTCTAGTAAGGCTGAGGCAGGGGGAGAGGGACACAGTCATCTGTGATCCTCTAGTAAGGCTGAGGAAGAGAGAGAGACACACAGGTAATCAGATTATGGATCAACATATCACTTACAGCAGCACCAAAGCAAGCTCAGAATAAAATGACATGGAAGTGGCTGACATTCAATTTCCATCTACACTATTTTATGGATTACATCAAATCCACAACTGTATGTAATGAGTACAGGCTACGGGGTTTATCGTTCACAGATTAGGCCTGTCAGGATTAATGCACTCATCCCAGAGCATATCATATTCAACCAAAGCTTTCATCTAGTACAGATGAAATGACCTCTACTGGAGGAGGGCAGACTGTCAGAGTAAACTAGGACCAGGGAAAGGTAGATGAAGAGCGTGTCTGCGTCTGAGACATGGGAGACAGACGTCTGTTGCTTAGAGGCTCACAGAGAACGTTCCGGTACGTCGCCAAAGAAGAAAAAAAGAAGACAAGGGCTCTTTTCTTGCTCATTTTTCCTGTAGAGAGCCAGGAACAACGGATCGCCTCATCCCCAGTTAATTAGCTGCTGTTAGCAGACAACCCTCAGGCTATGAGAGATACAATGAGGATGAGACTTGGTCACTTCTCAATTGACTGGGTGAAGGAAAGCTACAGACATTGTAGGGTTAATGATCTGCCTTGTCTTTCAGAGTCCTCATCCTACACACTCTGTAAGCATCATCAAAGGGGATCGTAAATTTCGCTTCCAGGATTAGTGACTGCTGTTATATTTCACCACACATACAGCACACACAGCAATTTCACAGCAGCTGTTAACAAAAGGCAATAGCTAAAATATTACGTTTCACCGCCAGCAGAGTGTTGCCATGACAACAGGCCACCGATGTCACCGTGAACGGGTGGTTCTCATCGAGCTGCACTGGCTTTGGTATCCCAGAATCCTCTTCTTTCCTTCCAAGACGGCCGCGAGCTCCCCTTTCCCCAGGTGTACACCTCCCCCTCTAGCAGAAGGACACAGGTCAACACAGGTCAACACAGGTCAACACAGGTCAACACAGGTCAACACAGGTCACACAGGTCAACACAGCTACCAATACCTCCCTGCACCAACGACTCATTAATCCACACAGTTAAACCGATGGCCCTAGTCTTGCCCAGGCCCCATACTAGCTTCCCCCCAACAAGCTGAACACAGCCCCAAGCACAGCCCCAAACACAGCCCCCACAGCCCCCACAGCCCCCACAGCCCTAAACACTTAACACTGAACACTGAAGCTCCACAGAGGTGCTCCCTGCTCTCTCCCCACAGGGGGTCAAGCTGATCTTTGACACGTTTCACTTTTATTGTCTCGCTCGTTATCGTCTCAGTCGTCCCTCTGAACGTCTCTTTCTCACAGGCATCTGTTTGGTTGCCGCTCGCTCACCTGCTCCGATGGCTAACGTGAAGGCGTCGCCGCAGGCTGCCATGGCGATGCGCTGCAGTCCTGGTATGGGATAGGGCACGCGGCTGGCACGCCGAGAGCTGCAGCCCAGCTGACCATGCTGGTTACTGCCCAAGGTAAAACACTGCCCCCTATCTGGACACACCGGGACAGGACGCCATGACGACAGGACGCCATGACGACAGGACGCCATGACGACCAGCCAGTGAATGAAGAGCATTGTTCTGTGTGTGCTCGATTGTGTAACAGTCAGATTTGACAGGGAGGGTAGATCATCTTACAGAGATTATTAGTCTCTTATTAGAAAGTGAAACCGTGATTGTAATCTCTGTGAGCGGTGGTTTGACAGACAGAACGACAGATTAGGAACATAAATGTACCTGTGACAGCGGCAGAGTGGGCGGTGCCGATGTCGATGTAAGCGATCTTCTCCACGTTCAGGGGAGCCGACTGGACTGCGGTGAAGGAGTGGATCTCCTCTACTTGGTCAGAGGAAGCTGGCTCCTCACTGGCCGTGATCTTGTCCAATCCAAGTTTATTAAACCTAATAAGAAACACAACGTACTTAATAAAGCCCACTGGAATTGGAACAGCCTGCATTTCATTTTAAACGCTGTGATGAACAATGTAACAACTGTATCACAACACTTTTTCTCGTGTAACAGTGGTAAGTCAAAGGACAATGTGGGAAATGCTGATTCCTTATAGATACGTTGTGGTAAACTCTGCTGGTAAACCACAGTCCCGATCAAGTGAAGGAGAGTTGTTCCGAGAGCAAGAAATGTTCAAGATACCGCAAACACACTGCAGAGTGTGTGGGAGGAACAGGAAGGAACCCTGATCCCCCACACCCCCCCCGCCCTGACCACAGGTATTTCAGTTTCCCCTCAGCTCTCAGCCTTCGTGTGTTCGTCCCTCCCCCCCCCTCCCCGCCCGGGACACAGAACTCTGCTTCTCCCCCCCCCCGCCCGGGACACAGAGCTCTGCTTCCTGCCCACAGCCCCACTGAGTGATGGGTTGACAACGACAGAGAGCGTTTGTCATCGTGAGAGAATGCTGCCTCACTGGATCTGGGCCTGGAAGATAATGCTAACCGCCTCCATAAATCCAAACACTGACTCAACTAAGTATGCCAGAAACAGCGAGGCGAGGCAGCATATTAGAGCAGGAGATGTTGAGATGTTGAGATGTTGTTAACCTGAGTGCAAGTTCAGCTCTGTAGATTGTCACATGCAATATTTATTGTCTCTTTAGGGTGCACAGATGTGCAGTTTCACCACAGAGTGCTAATTACTCTCTAGACTTATGAAAAGACGGTCGATGCTTCTGAGGCTACAACATAAATACATTTAGATAGTAAAACTCACTGCCAGTGTAGACTACGCCTTAACAGACACTTGTGTCGATGCCAGATAAGGTTGGTTTAATGATGTCCTTATAAATGGTACCTGTTGCTGCCACAGGCCAGAATGTCGTGCTGGGCACTGATGATCATGGAACAGTCTACCCCACACAGCACCTTGTGGGCCTCAAACTCAGCAGGCACACACACCTGCTGGGGAGAGTGGTGTGAGTCCTGGGTGCCGAGCCCAAGGCGACCTGTCACAGAGGACATACATGTAGTCATTTAGCAGACGCTCTTATCCAGAGACACTACATGAAGTAGTAAAGGGGTATTCCCCCTGAGGCAAGTAGGGTGAAGTGCCTTGCCTAACGTCATTTTGCACTGCCAGGAATTGAACCGGCAACCTTCTGATTAAAAGCCCGATTCCCTAACCACTCAGCCATCTGACCCCCCCCATGTCCCCCATACAGGGTACATGAGGGGACAGACATCCAACCGAGGGGCAGAAATGACCCTCCGGCATTGCTGTGACACATCATGACGACAGTGAGGAACCCGAGAAGAGTGAAAATATTTGTCGTTCATTTACCATTGTCTCCTCTTCCCCAGGAGAATACCTCTCTCTCATTGGTCACGGCAAGAACATGGGAGGCGCCACACGACACCTGCATGAGCTCATACCCCAGCAGAGCCTCCACGATCTTGGGCTGAACACAACAACATCAACAGGCTTTACAACACTGATCTCCTCTATTTACAGCCTTGGATTCATGGATTATAACATATTCAATAGTGAGTAATAATCACTCCTATCAATGAAGAGCAATCTAACTCCTTAAATGAAAAAGACCTTCACCTGTGTGACATCATTAAAGTTCCCATGTCCCAGACATCCGTTGCTTCCACTTCCGAACGTCATGATAATGCCTCGGTCTGCAAAGAGACGATTAACAGAGTACATGAATATGGCACAAATATGATCTGGACTGGGTTGTGGACAGACTTTTTCACTATGGTGAAGAGTGACTGAGCTGGGAGAGAGCTTCTTTATGTCTGTGCTATCTGCATGTGGTGTTAGACTAATGGCAGCTCCGTCATGGTGGCATTGTGCTGTGTCCTCATCGTTTGAGCCTGAGTTCAGCATTAAGTAATGCTGAGCAAGCACCACAGAAAACAGGTTTAACAGGGAAGACAAACACAGATGAATGGGTTTGTGCCACTAGTGTAGGAGAGGAGGCCATTACATCCACAAAGGCAGATACTGCTCTGGTGTTTTATAGGTGGCAGTGTAGAGCAGTAAGTGAGTCAAAAACCACCATCGATTTCCTGATCCCGAAACCCCATAATTAGGCTGACCTGACAGCAACGCCGGGTCTCCGACGGCAACCTGAGCTGGCACCTACCTGAGGTGGAACCTACCTGGGGTGGAACCTACCTGATGTGGAACCTACCTGAGCTGGCACCTACCTGGGGTGGAACCTACCTGAGGTGGAACCTACCTGGGGTGGAACCTACCTGAGGTGGAACCTACCTGAGCTGGCACCTACCTGGGGTGGAACCTACCTGAGGTGGAACCTACCTGAGGTGGAACCTACCTGGGGTGGAACCTACCTGATGTGGAACCTACCTGAGGTGGAACCTACCTGGGGTGGAACCTACCTGAGGTGGAACCTACCTGGGGTGGAACCTACCTGAGGTGGAACCTACCTGATGTGGAACCTACCTGAGCTGGAACCTACCTGGGGTGGAACCTACCTGTCATACATGTGGTGAAGAGATCCCCGCAGGACACAGACTTGATGGTGACACCAGACTGACCCTCCAGGAAACGAGAGATGAACTGGGTCTGAAGCTGCTCTACAGCACCAGGCAGGCTGGGCTCCCCTGAACCCACTGACGGAGCCTAACACAACATTACAACATCACAACATCACAACATCACATCAGAACATCAGAACATCACATCACATCAGAACATCACATCAGAACATCACATCACAACATCAGAACATCAGAACATCACATCAGAACATCAGAACATCACAACATCACAGCCCCTTATGAGAAAGATCTAGATGTTTCCATGTTCAAACCCCTGATCTTACATGGAATCATTTGAAATGAAGGTGGAGGATTTCCCATGAAGATATAATAATGGAAACTAGCTAAGAAAGGAAGACACACAGGCAAAGGGCAGACAGACAGACAGACAGACAGACAGACAGACAGACAGACAGACAGACAGACAGACAGACAGACAGACAGAAAGACAGGCAGACAGACAGACAGACAGACAGACAGACAGACAGACAGACAGACAGACAGACAGACAGACAGACAGACAGACAGACAGACAGACAGACAGAAAGACAGGCAGACAGACAGACAGACAGACAGACAGGCAGACAGAAAGAAGACAGACAGGCAGGCAGACAGACAGACAGGTAAAGACGCTGACCTCCCAGGTGATGAGTCGGCCTGACTTGGTGACCCCCATCTTCTGTGTCCGTCCCAGGGACACCTGCAGTACCTCTGTGTTGAGCATCGGCAGCCTGAGAGGAGCTGGGATCCCGCTGCCCCACGTGTACACAGAGGACAGGGGCAGGGAGTGTACCTTCCCAGAACCCAGCAGGCCATCTGCAACACAACACAGAATGGGATACAGACATCATCTGCTTTTAAAGCTCGATGATGTCACATATTTAGGGATGGAGATCTGCGCCTCACCTCTGGATCTGGTGTTGGTTAGTCTCCCTCCTGCTCTACCATGAGGACCTGAGTGAACACTGGACAGAGGCTTCTCAATCCTACACCAAAAACAATGTTAGGACTTCAGTAAAACTAGAACATGCCTGTGTTTTAGTGATATGACTATTAACAACTGTGAGTTTATGTATCTTTAAATTAAAAGAACAGTATACCTGCGCATTTTGACATTGCCAATGTCTGTGTAGAGGTTGAGCAGTGGTCGTATGCATATTGGGAGGGCCATGATCTCGTTGAGCTGCGGCCGTTTGGACGGGTCCAGATTGAGCATGTTGAGGATGAGCTGACGTAGCTCTGGGCTGTAGCGGTCGGAGATCGGAGCGAAGGTTCCACTCATGATCTTTAGGACTAAAGCGGGTAGGTTCTGGAAGACAGAAGAAGAGTCGATGATGTTGGAAACGTGTGATTTCTTAATGGGTTTTCGCTTGAGGTCGGTTAGCCTCCCCTTAATCTACCAAAACAAAGAATCAATTTTGCACAGAGATAAACAGATAAGAGCTTCAAAGGCTCAAGTAAAAACCATTGACAGTTAAACACCATTCCATGAAATGAAGACTTAATTTATCTTTGTAGTATGGACAGTTTTTCACGTACAGCGGCCTCGAAGGCTCTCTTGAGGCTGGCTAGCTCGTAGAGCACACACCCCAGAGCCCAGATGTCGCTCTTCTGGTTGTAGGGCTTCCCTTCACACAGCTCAGGGGAGATGTAGCACGGAGTCCCCACCACCTGGACACAACAAACAACAGACGAAAGGGTCCTCGATCACATTTAGCAGACAGTCTTATACAGAGAGACAGTAAGTACAGGGACATTCCCACCCCCGAGGCAAGTAAGGTGAAGTGCCTTAACCAAGGACACAACAACATTTTGCACGTCGGGAATCGAACCGAGCCTTCTGATTACTAGCCCGATTCCCTAACCGCTCAGCCTGAGTCCCTTTCTGATTTTGTATCGGTATTCGCGGGCCACACTCGGTTGTGCTCTTACAGTGTAAGCTTTGCTCTTGCTGACGAGTATTTTGGATATTCCAAAGTCTCCAATTTTAACGATCATCTGGTGCTTGTCAAGCAGTATGTTCTGTGTCTTCAGGTCCCTGTGCAGGATCAGCTTGTTGTGTACGTGGTAGAGCGCCAGGAGGATCTGCACAAAGAAGTGTAGGATGGTGTCCTCGTCCAGGAGGGACGTGCAACGCTTCTGAATGTAGTCTGCCAACGTTCCACCTACAGAAAACATTGATGGGTTCTTATATCAGACACAGCATCATACCTTATACAGTATCACACAGTGTCACACCTTATACAGTAGATACCTTATACAGTATCACACAGTGTCACACCTTATACAGTAGATACCTTATACAGTATCACACACATTATCACACCTGATCTGAAGCTCTCCCATAGGAACTGATTTTCAGTAGACAAAGAGATATTAGGAGATCATGCTGGTCAACTTTGACACAATGGCTAGCATGAGATTTAGCCTGGAGATACATGAACTCAATGACTACTATCATCTCAGCCTGAGACCGAGACCAGCAGCGCTAGTCTCACACCGGATAGCGTGACAGTCGGCAACACTGTGAGATCCAATTGGGAATTTCCAACACAAGCTAACAAAAAGTTGTGTGTCCCTGAGGTATTGGAATGAGATACAACAGCTAGTGACGCCCTATGTCACAGAATATACAGGCAGCCTTGAGAAAGCATGTTGTGTAATGAACAATAGGATAATGCAATGTAATGGGATAGCTAAATACCTGGAGCATACTCCATAGCAATCATGAGTGCCTTGTCTTCCAAGAAGTTCTCATAGTACTCTATGATGTTTGGATGGTTGAGCAACTTCAACACTTGGCACTCGTTCTGGGCCGCGAGGCGTTCATCACGAGACATCTGCTCCACAGGGATCTCCTTCAGGATGACAAAGGCCCCGTCATTCCTCCGCCGACAGAGATGCACTATACTGTCACAGGAGACGGGGAGAAGGGGAGGCTTGAGACAGTCTGATGTTGCCACCGGGTGGGTATGTGCAGGTAGGTAAACACAATCCCACACAAAGTCTGTGATACAATTAGTATATTTTTTATGTTCTAATATATGAATGAGACGTCCCATGCAGTAGGCCTACGTAATATTGTAATGTGTTCTTAACATGTGTACTCAGTGTAAAATCCGATTTATCGAACTTTAACCAAGTCTTTACGGAACATGAGTTCAGTACAGTTATTAGCGCTGACTACAACATTCCGTCGGCCTACTCTTGCGCACGAGCCTGCAATAACGGTCATCATCATTCTAAAGTATGACTAGAATGCGCGACTGGAATAATTGTATTCATCTCGAGCTTGAGAAATGTGCGCTATGTAGACTAGCTATATACGTGACAGTAGGCTACTTTCTACAACAAACTAAGAACCAGTTGCAAACAAAATATCCTAGGGGAAAGTTAGTCGATGCGACTAAACGTTTACGTTCGTGACGACAATCCAAAATTCAAACACATTAGGCTATCCAGTGACTGCCGTGCAATAATAGTTAGAAATCATATCCTAAGTGAAAAGTGGGAAACTTCTGGTTTACCCAAAAGCGCCTCTTCCAACAACTTTGATTTTTTCATACTTCTCCATCTTCCGTTACCATCTATGCGCACAAGATGCGCACAAACAGTCACCATCGTCTCTAAGCAACACATCCCCCTCCTACAGGAAGCAAGAACGGGACAAAAAGTACTTTTTCTCGTTTTGCCAAAAGCGGTCTTTCAAAAAGATATTACACGGCACAAGTCATTTGTCAACATCAACTC
This sequence comes from Mallotus villosus, assembly GCA_903064625.1. Lineage (NCBI taxonomy): Eukaryota > Metazoa > Chordata > Actinopteri > Osmeriformes > Salangidae > Mallotus > Mallotus villosus. The sequence continues at coordinate 79,229 of CAEFZP010003055.1, forward strand.
ATTTAGCTGAACTTGACCTATTTCAAAACCCGTGTGTGAGAGAAGAGAGAGCGAGAGAGAGGAGAGAGAGAGAAGAGAGAGAGAGAGAGATAGAGAGAGATAGAGAGAGAGAGAGAGAGAGAGAGAGAGAGAGAGAGAGAGAGAGTGCGAGAGAGAGAGAGAGAGAGAGAGAGAGAGAGCAGAAGAAGAGAGTGCGAGAGAAGAGAGAGAGAGAGCAGATCGAGAGAGAGAGGAGAGAGAGAGAAAATGAGCTCTGGAAAGATGTGTCTGAGGAGGGTGAGAGCCATACATTGTTTGCCCCTCATGGCTATGTTCCAAAGGTAATACCGTCTAGACAGAATGCAATTATGAAGCGCCTTCCCCTCAGCAGAGATAAGCAGGCGGTCACATGGTGACACATGGTGTCTGTCCTCTATACTTCCGTCTCTAGTCTGATGTGGGGAAAAACACAAAGTCATTGTCCTCAGATAAGACCCTATCTGATGCTGAATGCATCAACTGCACATTACAGACATCATTATGCATAATGACACCCCACTCAAACGTATTACCATAATAAGACTCTGTGGTGGACTCTAGCACAGCATGGGTTCCTGCAGTGATATTATGTCAACACAGGAACACAAGAAATCAAACGCATGTGTTGTTTGATAAGAAGCCTGTTGTTCTTGCGACAGTAGTTCTTGTAGTGTTGTACCTTATTTTGTGTATGTGGTAACTTGTTTTGTTTGAGTTGTGCCAACCAAGTCAGCACCATGGACAGCTCTTCACCAGCACGGGTCAAGCGCTGGCACATCAGAACCAGGGGCTCGATGGCCGCTGAAGTGGAGCACCGTACCGTGTTGTTGAGAAATGTTTGATGTGCTCGCAATAAACATATTGACTGAAAGACAAAGAAGGGCCTTGTCTTTGAAAGAAAGATGTAATGTAGGACTATTACAAGTAGCTAGTAGTTGACCTTAGTGACCTTAGTGAACTCCACAGGATCACTTCCTCTCACACCCCTAGAACCAGCTTGGGGACATATTTATCCTTTTCAATCTCTATTGTTTTCTTTTAACACTGAGGAAAAAGAAACCCAGATCTATCACCAGGTAGGATAGTCAGTAACCAGGAATGTGCTGAGGTAAGTAGCTCACTCAAATGATGTATGAGAAAGGTATGCACCTGTTGCGAAGGCAGAGCTGCGTGAGGTTGTAAATCTACGAGGATCTCATCGTGGACAGAAAACCACCAGTAGAACATTCCAGTCTACCTTACACTGTCAACTATACACAGCCTGTCTCGTTCCAGCCCTCCTCTACCTTACACTGGGCACTGTCGACTATACAGAGCGTGTCTCGTCAGTGTTTCGCCTGATGAGAGGTCCTTGCTGACCCAGACAGCATGATTTTGCTGTTCATTTCAGGCAGTTAACATCATTGTAAAAGCCTAAATAAAGCCTAAAGCCTAAACACAGTAAATGTGTCTTCACTGCCAGTGCATTTTTGACCGTCACATGTTCAAGTTCGTTCTCTAGGTCTGGTTGATGTTATTACCTGCTGTCTCTATTGTCGTCCGGAGCAGGGCTAGCTTATAAAGCTCACTGGCCTTCTGAAAACAATGGCCACTTCAAGTCTTCTCATTGGTGGTTTCTTGTCTCTTTTTCAGACATTTCTGTGCTCAAGTGCTCAGGGAAGGATTGTGACAACATGATCAATACAGCCTAAATGAGCACGCAGCTTTAGGGACAAAGAGCATTCAGCAGCCCACATGACATTGGGACACCTACTTTAAAACACAATGAGGTATTTCTCCAAGTTGCCACTAAAATAAGGCAACACTGAATACATATTTAACTGCCTATGGCCATTAGATGCTTCAATGAAGAGTTGATCGAGGACATCTCCCTGTTCTTTAAATATATATATTTTGTTTTGCCTTGTTGAGAGTGCATTGTTAATTCCTGGTCTTCAGCCCTGGAGAGAGACAGGCAGGCTTGATGGTAGACAGGCTTGATGGTAGACAGGCTTGATGGTAGACAGGCTTGATGGTAGACAGGCTTGATGGTAGACAGGCTTGATGGTCGACAGGCTTGATGGGAGACAGGCTTCACAAGTAAGTTTCGGTGGTGTAATCAGTGAGATCTGCCTAGAGCAAAGATTCTGTTGTCATGCCTGTGTGAAAGTGGAACAAAAACAAAAGGAGCATAGTTGAAGCAAGCGTGGAAAAACGCACTTAGGTTACAATTCTGCAGTGTAATTAAAAGGTACTGAATTGTGTCTCTGTTTGATAGATTTATATCATAGCCAGCTATAAAGTATATGGTTGTGATCATATGAATAACATTGTGCACAGTGACTACCATGTACTTTTAACATGTACACAACGGAATGTATTGATTGCTTCTGAAAATTCACAACAGTCCATCTGTGAATTATACCTGCACTTAACTCCAACGAACAGACAATGAAATAAAGACATTGGTCACGTGAGCTCTATCACAAAACTGGGTAATAGTTAGAGGATGCGTGGTGTGTGTGTGCGCGAGTGTTTCGAATTACAGTCTTGAGGAACCAAATAAAGATGTGTTAGAAGAATAGCATACACTTATATAACAAGATCGGTTCATATTTCCTTATTTTGTATTAGTAGGCCTACTGTAAGAAGAGCAAAAGGATTGACGTGAGTACGCCCCCAAGTGGGCGACTCATCAACTACACTTTGTGGATGTGCTTCATGTACGTGTTAGTCGCCATCTAGTGGTCATATTGCCTAATCGACACTTAGCCGACGGAGGATAAAATAACGAAATGATCAGAATCATCTTTATCGCCAAATAAGTTTACACAAACAATTAATTTACTATGGCAGCAAGATGCATACTGTAAAGATTATATATAAGAGTTTTAAATATAAAATGTAGAAAATATAACATGTAGAAAATGTTGTTAACACATCAAGCGGGTTATAAGGATGTGTCTAACCGATCCACCCTCTCAGTATAGGCGTGAATGTTCTGCCCTGGAAACAACCATGATGTATTGGCAGGTGCGAGCGCAGGTGTGCATAGACCTTCACCAGGGTGTTTATTCGATGAACCGTTTATTTCCTTCCTTTTTCTTATCAGACAAAACATCTGTACGTACTGTGGTACTCTGTGAGCGGTAACTGTGTGGCCTAGATTTATGTTTATTTGGAAATTTCTTTAATGTGTAAATGATCATAGTACATATTTATTATCATTAATTTATTGAAAGTCTCTTGAACGTGGAATAATTTAATTTTAAAATGACTTGGAACAAGTTTGATCGAGGCCTCGTGCCTTTGCTGTTTACATCGGAACATCCAATCTGCTTTCTTACAGCAACGCGCATCACCAGCGTGTGCAACCAATCAGCGGCGGCAGTTGGCAGTCACCGCCAAGCTTGTGTGCCGACTCTTGCTCTCTCAGGAAGTGGCGGAAGAGGCAGTGAACGGTCTCCTTCGTTGACAGAAACTAAAGAAAGTGACTTTCCCGTCATCTTTTTGTTTACGGTATCTTACGGGACTTAATCAGTAAATGCAAGGATACCAGGCAAAGGTAATTTAACATGTTTCCCCCCCCACATTTACACAAGTATTGTTTATCTCTTTCCTACCAGAAACGGTGGGTCAGAGATGGTGTCTGGAAAGCTAGCTAGCTATACATCTACAAGTGCAGACTGTTCAATGTACTGCTCGGACTGACATACGACCTAGCTAGGTTGACTAGCAAGTAAACCAAAACCAAAAACACTTCATTTCGTAGATTGCGCACTTTATTTCATAAATTCAAAAATACTTCTAAGCTACTATTCCACATGGGAATGCGGTTCGGTGGTATTGTGGCTACTAGACTGTAGTTGGTAATTTTAATTGACATCGCCGACGGCTTAGCCTGCAACTAGCCTAGCTACTAAACTAGATTAACTGACGAATGTGTGGTATATAAATTGGTTTAGTCAAAAACAATGTCCAGTTTAGGTAAATGAAGGTTACTGGCTGTATATTTCAGGGCAACATACCAGTCTACCAATTTGTAGCAAGCTCTAGGCTAATTGAGACATCACTTTTTAGCTAGCTAAGGCTACTGGCTCTAGCTGAAGTTAGTGTCCTACTAGCACTGCTGTACTGAAGCTAAATTACAGAAATTTAGCTAGCTAGCACAAGTTAGACGTGCTACATTTTGACTATCCCGCAAACATCCCGTAATTATCGTTCAATTCACTGTTTGCCATTGTTTTTTCAAGCTGCTTGTTGCAAACGTGTCTCTTTAAATATACAACCGCTTATGAGGTAATGCAACCTAGCCAAGGTCGAAACATTTTTACCTGTGTTTAGCCACCCACACCGATTATTTGCTGCTATCTGTAAGGCACTAGCTGTCCCATTTTGACACCAAAGAATTAGCTCTAACAACATTGAACGTGAGTCTTAGTAACCCCCACCGGAGGAGATAATACTAAAATGGACACATAAGGTAGTTCACACAACTACGTTCGTTTATGTGGAATGGTCTGCATTCGAGAACAAACCCGGGGCGTGTTGTGCTGGTTTACTGCCAGTGCCGCTCAGATTGAGGACAAGCTGTCAGATCTCAGCGCGACATCTGCTGTTTCTGCAGAAGGAGCGTGGACATAATCCCCTAACAGTGGAGGGAAGGGGAAAGAGGAGACCCTTGCACATAAGGTCATAAAATGTGGCACAGGTGTCTCCCTGATATTCAGGCTGTACAGTAACGTTGGAGCTGTGTACTATAGCGTCAGTGAGCAAGTGTTCCCCACAGTGTGCTATATGTTTGTTGGAAAGGGAGCCTCGTTTTCAAATCCCCATGGTGATTCAACCACTCATTGTGCTTTATGAGATAATGTAGCTCTTGAGAATGGGTGATGGTGGGGGGTGTCAGTGGCAGCATGTGTGTGAGTTCTTTTGCGCGCCAGTTTTCCCAGCTGTCTTGGGCACCGTCTGTTTCCACAGTCACTCTGGCGTATCCCTGGGGACATTAGCAGTGTTCAGAGAGGACGAGTCTTGCAAAGTTGGTTTGACACCGTTAGACGATTCAACCCAGCCACCTGTAAACCCCTAAAGCTGGCAAGCCCACAGATCTTCCTACGACCCGCTTACAAGCTAAATGGGTGCATACATGCATATGTTGTGCCCAATTGTGTCATATAATATGAGATGTGAATTGTTTTATTTATGATATGGTTAAGAGATGAATTGCATATTGTGTGAATCAGCCCCATCACAGCCCTTGGTGCGCAATGTTAATAATATTTCTATAAAAACCGTGTGACCTTGTTGCTCAGAGGGGGCTGGGGTGGATAATGGGCTGGGTGACAGATGGAGGGGGTCACTGTTCAGAGTGTCTCGTACGCCTCATCTTCAGTTCATTCCACCCACCCCCCAACACTAGCATTGTTCTCTGTGGTGCTGTGTCAGGATGGTGCTTGGCCGGATCCACAGATTCCAGGTCAGTGGCCTTCATTCTTGAGCTTAAGGCTGTTGGGGGCGGGGCTTGTTACAAGGCATTTAAATGGAAGATGCCTGCCATTGTGTATTAATGCTGAGTGGGTACTCAATCTCTGAGATACCAGATAGTATTTTTAGACAATAATTATTTGAATAAACTGTCCAACTTTGATAACAAGAATAGGATAGGGTATGTTTTACAGGACAATACAGACATACCTGTTTGATTTTGAGTATCTCAACCATTCCACGATTTGTTCCCCCCGATTGGCTATATTAAATAGGAGGTATTGGGCTACATTGACTACTGTGCTCTGATTGATTGAGAGTCACATGATCTAATGTGCTCTTCTTTATTGGTCTTCTTTATTTGGTTTCCATCTAATGGGAGAAGGAGCAGTGATGGAAACAGAGAAAGACCTCCAGCTACTCTGAACCTTCTCTTCTCCCTCCATGTGCTCTTTCCATGTTGGACAAAAGCCCATTATGTGGAGTGCAGCCTGGGGGCCACGGGGGGGGCTATTGTGGGTTTGAACGTGGGCGGCACCTCTGCTATTGATCCATTGAGTGGAGGCTCCCTCTCTCTCTGTGGCCGAGCTAGGCTCGCCAGCTGTCCACTTTATGGCCTTCCTGGGGTCCTTGTCGCGGTGGCGACAAAGGCCTGCATTCGCACGCTCAGAAGGCATTTAACACCGTCGTGACGACGACTCCTGGCGTGCGTATCCTGCATAATAATGATCCTGTAACTCTGGGCCGATGATAGTAGTGTGTCAGTATGTGCCAATGATACTAACGTGTCATTAGGGACATGAAAGCTGTCCCTAGACCGTAAACACCTGTAACCTTAACATGTAGACCCCAACATTCAATAAGCATCTTAAGTCATGTTGGTTCATTTACCATTTTCGAGGTATTTTGACTGAGTAGGCGGTTAGTTCTGGATAGACAGAAGGAGGAGCTACCATTACCCTTGGCAAGGGTGGTTTGAGTTCCTTCCTTCCTTCCTTCCTTCCTTCCTTCCTTCCTTCCTTCCTTCCTTCCTTCCTTCCTTCCTTCCTTCCTTCCTTCCTTCCTTCCTTCCTTCCTTCCTTCCTTCCTTCCTTCCTTCCTTCCTTCCTCTGCTTAGCCCAAGGCTACATCCTCCTTCATGTCTTTCTCTGCCCAGTGATGCTTTCTACTGGGCTGCCTGGCTGTCAGCCTCTCTGAGCCTGCCTGGAGCTGCGTAGCCACAGGCAGGTGTTCAGCGTCCGTCTCCTGGGTTTGTGTTCATAGGAACTCTGTGTGGCCTGAGACGGAAGGACTGCTGTTTGGCAAGAGGAGCTGAGCGTTAGCTGCAACACGATGGCCAACACTGTAAGTGGACTACCTTCATTACTGTGTCGTACTGTATGCCTTTTGATGGTCACCAGTAGTTTATAAAAGCCATGCCCTAATACATTGGTGAATTGTAGTCCCAACACTGTACTGCATAAGCATAGATAACAGTCTTATGTATAGTTCAGATCATATACGATATATCATGGCCTGTATTACTCAATATATTAGCTAAGGCTTATGGTCGTTTTCCAGACAATGTGCTGAACGTTTGTATTTTCAGTAGAATGAGTGAGTATGAATGTGCTGGTCCTTCCCAGTGTTTCTGGGTAGCACCCATGACCAGAGTATCGTGTCACTAGCCTGGGTAGCACCCATGACCAGAGTATCGTGTCACTAGCCGGGTAGCACCCTGACCAGAGTATCGTGTCACTAGCCTGGGTAGCACCCATCACCAGAGTATCGTGTCACTAGCCTGGGTAGCCCCATGAGAGTATCGTGTCACTAGCGTTGATTTCCCTCGTGTCTGGCTCCCTGTTTCCCAGGTGGGAGCTGCCACAATCTGTGGAGACCTGAAGGCATTCCTGAGCAATAACCAAAACCTCCCTAAAGGTAAGAACCCATGTTCATAAGCACATCTGCCAGTTATGTAAGAGTACATGTAGGCCTATCACACATGTCTGTGGATCTGTTGAGGCGTGTTTAACACACACACACACACACACTGCTGTAGCAGATCAATAAAGTTACATCTAATGTCTAGCCTAAACGTGGGTATAGCTTTTTGTTGGAAAATTACTACAATTTCAAAAACTTGATTCGAGGAGTCTCTGTTTACTCTGCGTGGGATTTTGCTCAAATGTAATTTATTTATGTTGTTTGATAAGTTGAGCTGTGGATGATTTCCCCATCGCTCCCCTACTACAGGGCATGATGTTATCTGGGGTTACCCTAGCTGTTGATGAGCAGGAGAGTCTACAGGGCATGATGTTATCTGGGGTTACCCTAGCTGTTGATGAGCAGGAGAGTCTACAGGGCATGATGTTATCTGGGGTTACCCTAGCTGTTGATGAGCAGGAGAGTCTACTGGCTGAGCATCAGGCTCTGACGTGCCGAGTGCACTACCCCCTCTCAGCTTCACAGGGAAGCTGCTGCTCTCACAGATCACACAGACCAAAGTAAAGGATTACCCATTAGCCCAGGATCTCAGCCTCCCAGCCGTGCATAAGGGTTAGAGAGCGGGGTCCGTGTGGCTGCTCAGGGTTGTGGGCGGCCGTTGATGGACGAGCAGCGTGCAGTCGGTGTGAATCGAGGCCTCGTGGTCCCAACACCCGCCTGAGTTCAGGTGGGGGGGCTCTGAGCTCGTGCGGCAACGCCTGGCTGGGTCTCTCAAGTTTCCATTGAATGGTAACAAAAGAGGCAGCGAGAAGGGCAGCATGTGTGAGGAGGGATCCCTGGCCGCACGAGCTGTGAGACATGTGCTCTGCACTTCAGGTAAACCAACGCTCCTTTCCTTCTCTCTGCATCTCGTCTCGTTCTAACGGGATTTGCTGTGTGTGTCTGGGATTAGCTGGCACACTGGGAACAGGGGGAGGGGAGGGAAGTGGAGGGAGGGAGAGAGCCCCCCCACCCACCCACCACCACCTCCAGCCCTACTGGAAGTTGTTCACTAGCTGCATGCCTGCGGGGGGAGGGGTAGAGTAAGTCTACTCAGTGTGGGACTGGGTCTGGGGCAGAGAGGGAGAAAGAACCATGGAGGTTGTGCTGGTGCCTCTCCATAGAGAGACAGGTAAATACAAGCTGATGCTCCTGCTGTGAAGTTTGTGAGATCTTTCCCTGTGATTGGCTGTTGCGTTGCTACTCTGGGAGTGTTGTACTGTTGGCTAGTTCTACCTGTAGGTGACTTTTTCTCATCAGGAAAAAGTCACACAAAAAACTCCTTCTGTGTTGAGCGACTTGTGTTGTTAACCACTGTCTTGAACTGCTTTTGCTAGTCATGGTGGAGCCCAGGTTAGTTTGCTAGTCATGGTGAAGCCCAGGTTAGTTTGCTAGTCATGGTGGAGCCCAGGTTAGTTTGCTAGTCATGGTGGAGCCCAGGTTAGTTTGCTAGTCATGGTGGAGCCCAGGTTAGTTTCTCTACGGCTCTACTGGGTGTGTGACTGTTTGTTTTCATAGTAGCGCAGAGTGTTGTGGTTTGAAGCTGTTTCAGGCTTCGAGCTGAAGCAGGGTGGTTTCCAAGAGCTGCAGGGGACTACGTTACTGTTCACACTTGTTTTGCCGCTGCATGAGCTGTGCTTGGTATGGGATCGATCCAGACACGCTCTTTCTGTCAATGTTATTGATGACAAACATGTTTACTCTTGTGGGGTTCTTGATTAGAAAAGTGCACTATTTCTGGACACCAGCAGAGTGTTTGTCCTAGAGCCGTGTAGAAGGTTTTTTCTCTTCTGTTCCCGAGTTGGGTTTAAATGTCCAACCTGGTCTCAGGTTTCAGGTTAGTTTTCAGGTTTTTCAGAGAGGAACTTGATTTGTGAATGGACGATTATCTAACTTTTCATCGAAACCCTCTCTGACATGCATTTCTCCCTTTGTATATAGATCAAAATTAACAACCATAGTAATTTCCTCCTCAAGTTGCGTCCTGTGTGAGTGTGTGAGTGTGTGTGTGTGTGAGTGTGTGAGTGTGTGTGTGGGGTGTGTGTGCATGTTTCTCTGTGTGCTGGTGTGTTTGAGTCATAATGGAAATGAAGTGCAGCAGTTCAGCTGTATTCTAATGAAGCAGCCTTCATTGTTGCTCCTTAAAGCGACGGCTGCATTCCAGAGAAGACCAGCCCTCAGTCTACACACACACACACACACACACACACACACACACACACACACACACACACACACACACACACACACACACACACACACACACCACACACACACACACACACACACACACACACACACACACACACACACACACACACACACACTCACACACACACACAGGGTGTAGTGGTTCTCCCGGGCCTCTCTCTCTCCCAGGCTGGGCCTGGTCGTGGCCGGCACAGGGCCAACCTGCGCCCCCCTAAACCCTCACTGCTGCTAGGGTCCAGGGGTCACTGCTAGGGTCCAGGGGTCACTGCTAGGGTCCAGGGGTCACTACACATCCAGCTCCAGTAACACTGAGAGACTCTGTGATGGAGTTCAGGCTGAATGCTAGGAGGTTTGACAGCAGATGAACTGTGTTGGAGGACGTGGACGTGTTCGTCCAGATCTGCCTAGAACATGCCCTGGTGTTGAACTGGGACAGTATTGTTTCTGTGTGTGTGGGGGTCATTTTGCTGGGGGTAGATCTTGCTGGCGGGTCACTTACTGCTGGGATGTTGGGAGTGAGGCCTTGGCATTTAAGAGTATTTACATGCGTCAAACCCCAAGTCATTTGCATTTTTCATACAAACGGCCACTCTGTCTAGGCAAGCTTTTGTTCCTCCTCAGTCTGTTGAGTGTGCAGTGTGGAAGTATGGAGTCCAAATGAAACAGGTAGTTGTTGGGTAACATCATGGATTCTCTCTCTTTACCTCTTCCCAGGAGTATCCTTAGTGACTCAGACAAACTACAGCCCAGCAACTAAGATCACTCTAGGAGCAGTCAACGCCAATGTGGGGTCCCAGATGGTGAGTATTTCATAATAACTTCATTAACAATCAACCAGATAGCTCTCTGGAGTGCTGTTTAGGCAGCCGGGCCAGTTGCAGTTCCACCTACTGACCACACGGGGGCAACGAGAGACAAGGCTGTGGAACGGCTCTGTGGAGATTCACCTCTGACGTTCATGGACGTAGGCATGCATGTGCAACTACTTGCGACACACACATTGTGTTGAATGGGGGAGGGGCATGGGGGAGGGGCATGGGGGAGGGGCATCCCACCATCACTCGAGCTGTGAGAACAAAAGCCTGCTGTCTCTTAATGAGCTCGTTAGCTGTTGGGTGTCAACGAGGGGCTCGTTAAGAAGGCTCCGGCTCGTTAGTGCGGCGAGTGACTCCGGTGCGTCGAGGTAGCGGAGCTTCCTTCCTGACCTCGGCCTCTCTCCCCTGCCTCTCCGTCCTCACTTCCTCTGCCTCTCTCCCCTCCCCTGCCTCTCCGTCCTCACTTCCTCTGCCTCTCTCCCCTCCCCTGCCTCTCCGTCCTCACTTCCTCTGCCTCTCTCCCCTCCCCTGCCTCTCCGTCCTCACTTCCTCTGCCTCTCTCCCCTCCCCTGCCTCTCCGTCCTCACTTCCTCTGCCTCTCTCCCCTCCCCTGCCTCTCCGTCCTCACTTCCTCTGCCTCTCTCCCCTCCCCTGCCTCTCCGTCCTCACTTCCTCTGCCTCTCTCCCCTCCCCTGCCTCTCCGTCCTCACTTCCTCTGCCTCTCTCCCCTCCCCTGCCTCTCCGTCCTCACTTCCCCGGCCTCGTAACGTGCGTTGGGACGCGCGCGACTGGAACCCCGTGTTTCCACGGTTGCGCCGACTCTTTGGAGCCATATGAATCAATATTTATGAGTAGCCGGAATCACGGCAGAGGTTCAGTTGTGGTGGGGGGAGGGGGAGGGGGGGGGGCTACAGGCCGACATCACGTCCTGTCACAGCCGTGGTGATTGATGGCTCAGGTGCAGCTGTCCTTGAGCGGAGGTCAAGATCCCACTCAGCACGGATGGAAATGGACGCTTGAAAGGCTATCCAGGGGTGGGGGAGGGGGAGAGAGGAGCAGGAGAGAGTGAATCCAAGGACGGCTAGAATACGCAAGAGGTATCTTCTGTAGGCGTGTGTTCCTGTTTGCTGCTGTCCACCCATTATTTGATGTGGGGATTTGAAGATGAACGTGATGAGCTCCTCAGACGTTGCACGCTCAATGGAGCTCTGATGGAGCTCTATATCGTAGCCCGGCCACCCTCCTCTCTCTGTGGGGCAGCGTCTCAGTCTCTCTCCCCTCCTCTCTCTGTGGGGCAGCGTCTCAGTCTCTCTCCCCTCCTCTCTCTGTGGGGCAGCGTCTCAGTCTCTCTCCCCTCCTCTCTCTGTGGGGCAGCGTCTCAGTCTCTCTCCCCTCCTCTCTCTGTGGGGCAGCGTCTCAGTCTCTCTCCCCTCCTCTCTCTGTGGGGCAGCGTCTCAGTCTCTCTCCCCTCCTCTCTCTGTGGGGCAGCGTCTCAGTCTCTCTCCCCTCCTCTCTCTCTGTGGGGCAGCGTCTCAGTCTCTCTCCCCTCCTCTCTCTGTGTGGGGCAGCGTCTCAGTCTCTCTCCCCTCTGGTCTGTGGGGCAGCGTCTCAGTCTCTCTCCCCTCCTCTCTCTGTGGGGCAGCGTCTCAGTCTCTCTCCCCTCCTCTCTCTGTGGGGCAGCGTCTCAGTCTCTCTCCCCTCCTCTCTCTGTGGGGCAGCGTCTCAGTCTCTCTCCCCTCCTCTCTCTGTGGGGCAGCGTCTCAGTCTCTCTCCCCTCCTCTCTGTGGGGCAGCGTCTCAGTCTCTCTCCCCTCCTCTCTGTGGGGCAGCGTCTCAGTCTCTCTCCCCTCCTCTCTCTGTGGGGCAGCGTCTCAGTCTCTCTCCCCTCCTCTCTCTGTGGGGCAGCGTCTCAGTCTCTCTCCCCTCCTCTCTCTGTGGGGCAGCGTCTCAGTCTCTCTCCCCTCCTCTCTCTGTGGGGCAGCGTCTCAGTCTCTCTCCCCTCCTCTCTCTGTGGGGCAGCGTCTCAGTCTCTCTCCCCTCCTCTCTCTGTGGGGCAGCGTCTCAGTCTCTCTCCCCTCCTCTCTCTGTGGGGCAGGCAGCTCTCAGTCTCCTCTCCCCTCCTCTCTCTGTGGGGCAGCGTCTCAGTCTCTCTCCCCTCCTCTCTGTGGGGCAGCGTCTCAGTCTCTCTCCCCTCCTCTCTCTGTGGGGCAGCGTCTCAGTCTCTCTCCCCTCCTCTCTCTGTGGGGCAGCGTCTCAGTCTCTCTCCCCTCCTCTCTCTGTGGGGCAGCGTCTCAGTCTCTCTCCCCTCCTCTCTCTGTGGGGCAGCGTCTCAGTCTCTCTCCCCTCCTCTCTCTGTGGGGCAGCGTCTCAGTCTCTCTCCCCTCCTCTCTCTGTGGGGCAGTGTCTCAGTCCTCCCCCTCCTCTCTCCGTCTCAGTCTCTCTCCCCTCTGGTCTGTGGGGCAGCGTCTCAGTCTCTCTCCCCTCCTCTCTCTGGGGCATGTCTCAGTCTCTCTCCCTCCTCTCTCTGTGGGGCAGCGTCTCAGTCTCTCTCCCCTCCTCTCTCTGTGGGGCAGCGTCTCAGTCCTCTCTCCCCTCCCTCTCTCTGTGGGGCAGCGTCTCAGTCTCTCTCCCCTCCTCTCTCTGTGGGGCAGCGTCTCAGTCTCTCTCCCCTCCTCTCTCTGTGGGGCAGCGTCTCAGTCTCTCTCCCCTCCTCTCTCTGTGGGGCAGCGTCTCAGTCTCTCTCCCCTCCTCTCTGTGGGGCAGCGTCTCAGTCTCTCTCCCCTCCTCTCTCTGTGGGGCAGTGTCTCAGTCTCTCTCCCCTCCTCTCTCTCCGTCTCAGTCTCTCTCCCCTCTGGTCTGTGGGGCAGCGTCTCAGTCTCTCTCCCCTCCTCTCTCTGTGGGGCAGTGTCTCAGTCTCTCTCCCTCCTCTCTGTGTGGGGCAGCGTCTCAGTCTCTCTCCCCTCCTCTCTCTGTGGGGCAGTGTCTCAGTCTCTCTCCCTCCTCTCTCTGTGGGGCAGCGTCTCGTCTCTCTCCCCCTCTCTGTGGGGCAGCGTCTCAGTCTCTCTCCCCTCCTCTCTCTGTGGGGCAGCGTCTCAGTCTCTCTCCCCTCCTCTCTCTGTGGGGCAGCGTCTCAGTCTCTCTCCCCTCCTCTCTCTGTGGGGCAGCGTCTCAGTCTCTCTCCCCCCTCTCTCTGTGGGGGCAGCGTCTCAGTCTCTCTCCCCTCCTCTCTCTGTGGGGCAGCGTCTCAGTCTCTCTCCCCTCCTCTCTCTGTGGGCAGCGTCTCAGTCTCTCTCCCCTCCTCTCTCTGTGGGGCAGCGTCTCAGTCTCTCTCCCCTCCTCTCTCTGTGGGGCAGCGTCTCAGTCTCTCTCCCCTCCTCTCTGTGTGGGGCAGCGTCTCAGTCTCTCTCCCCCTCCTCTCTGTGTGGGGCAGGTCTCATCTCTCTCCCCTCCTCTCTCTGTGGGGCAGCGTCTCAGTCTCTCTCCCCTCCTCTCTCTGTGGGGCAGCGTCTCAGTCTCTCTCCCCTCTGGTGTGTGTTGCAGATCCTCAGCACGCCACAGAGAGTTCCGCACGCAGGTAGCATCATCATAAGCAGCCCGTTCACTCACGCTCCCAGCATCATGGCTCCCAGGACGCCCACAGGACCCTAACGAGTGGACCCCGGGGTGAGCCCGCCTCGCTGTCACACACGCACACACACACACGCACACGGAGGGCTCTTCTAACATGTCTACATCCTCTGAATTGAGCGTGCATTGATGGTGTTTGTCTCCTTGTGATTCCCAGGGCTAAGAAACGCACACACGAGTACATGGACCCATATTTCTCAGACCGGTGAGTTCATGGGTTCATCAACTGAGGACGTATGTAGATATTGATTCTTTTTCTGTTGAGATTAAGGATCAAATCATTTCATTGCATGACTGTGCAAGACACGAGAGAGAGAGACACACTAGAGAGAGAGAGACACTAGAGAGAGAGAGACACGAGAGAGAGACACTAGAGAGAGAGACACTAGGGAGAGAGAGACACGAGAGAGAGAGACACTAGAGAGAGAGAGAGACACTAGAGAGAGAGACACTAGAGAGAGAGACACTAGAGAGACACTAGGAGAGAGAGACACTGGAGACACGAGAGAGAGAGACACGAGAGAGAGAGACACGAGAGAGAGAGACACTAGAGAGAGAGACACTAGAGAGAGAGACACTAGAGGGATGAGAGAGACACGAGAGAGAGAGACACTAGAGAGAGAGAGACACTAGAGAGAGAGACACTAGAGAGAGAAGAGACACTAGAGAGACACGAGAGAGAGAGAGACACAGACGAGAGAGAGAGAGACACGAGAGAGAGAGAGACACTAGAGAGACACGAGAGAGAGACGAGACACTAGAGAGAGAGAGACACGAGAGAGAGAGACACGAGAGAGAGAGACACTAGAGAGAGAGACACGAGAGAGACACGAGAGAGAGAGACACTAGGGAGAGAGAGACACGAGAGAGAGAGACACTAGAGAGAGAGACACTAGAGAGAGACACGAGAGAGAGACACGAGAGAGAGAGACACTAGAGAGAGAGAGACACGAGAGAGAGAGAGACACTAGAGAGAGAGACACTAGAGAGAGAAAGACACGAGAGAGAGACACGAGAGAGAGAGACACTAGAGAGAGACACGAGAGAGAGACACGAGAGAGAGAGACACTAGAGAGAGAGAGACACGAGAGAGAGAGAGACACTAGAGAGAGAGACACTAGAGAGAGACACGAGAGAGAGACACGAGAGAGAGAGACACTAGAGAGAGAGAGACAACGAGAGAGAGAGAGACACTAGAGAGAGACACGAGAGAGAGAGAGACACGAGAGACATGCATTTATTCTCTCACCACAATGGTCTCTGCGGTGAGGGAAGGGACAGCCAGGATTGAGAGATCATCTGGAGACGTATCCCTGTGTCCATGTCCCTGTGTCCATGTCCCTGTGCGTCTCTGTCTGGGTCTCTAACGCGTGTCTTTGTGTCCTTCTCCTCTGCAGGGACGGGCTCTTCTCAGGAGACTCTTCAGCCAGGTAACTCTCACTTCCTGACTACAGCCGTCCTACCTGACGGGGTCATCTTTCGTAATGTTAATGAACAACTGGATTTGACAGGGGGTAATCTATATGTAGACAGATTGTGTGTGTGGAGATGGGGTTATGGTTTCTGTGGTGTGCCACGTTGCGGACAGTGAAATATTAAAACCCTGAGAGACTTCCTGTTTCCTGCATCCCACGTTTTCCCGAGTTAATAATTCACAGCATAGTAGGAATGATGAGACCGACCCCCACTAACTCACCCACCCCCCTCCCACACTCACTTTCAGCCTCTTTGCCCTACACCTCCCTCTCTCTCTCTCTCTATCACTCTCTCTCTCCTCCACCAGTTCTCCCTCTCTTTTCCCAAACACAGGCTACACTCTCTTCTGTATTTTCACTAAACGCCCCTGCTCCCCCCCCTCAAGCTCCACTAGCTTGCAATGTTTCCACAAGCTCCCCTCTGCCCTGCGCGTCCACAGGAATCTCCATCTCCCACTCTGCTCTGGTCATTTCTCATGTCTCGTCTCTCCTCATCTCTCTCTGGCGACACACACACACACACACACACACACACCCCACACACACACACACACCCCCACACACACACACACACACACCCACTAGGTGAGAGCAGCTCCTCACCTCCTCTCTCTTTTCGATGTGTCTGCTGTGTTCCAGTAAAAGGTCATGTAGTCCATTCCCAGGCTCTGGAGACACAAACGGTGATGGTTAGATGGAGGAACCTCTGTTGCTAGGCAGAAACTAAACGTGCCGAGGCCCTGGGGATTTGCTTGTGAGCATGTGTGTGTGTTTGGGAATGAGATGCACACGTGTGTGAGTGTGAACACGCATGTGCTGGCTCGGCGCCGTCACACACTGTGGCCCTGCCCCCCCACTGTGGCCCTGCCCCCCCCCCACTCTCCTTCATGAAATATCCTTTTATTTCATTTTTTTTTGTGTGTCACTACTCTCCTCCAATCTTCCCCAAATTCTCAAGCTAAGGACCCGGAACTAACATGCACTGACAACTGCGAACCCTTAGCTTCCACCATGCAGTGTGCTGCCACCCCCACCGTCCCCCCCCACCTTCCCACAAGCCCCGTCTCCCTCCCCTCCTCCTCGTGTGCTTCTCACAGCTTGGGTTATGTAACGAGTAGCTCCGCAGTTGTCTCCTCTACTCCACTCGGCTGCCTGAGCCCTATTGAGCAGCACTGGAGGGTGTGTGCGTGTGTGTGTGCGTGCGTGTGTGTGCGTGTGTGTGTGTGTGTGAGCGTACGAAGGGGTGGGGGATGTTTGTGAATGGACAAGTCAACCCTCGCTCTGCCGTCTGCGTGTGTGCCTGCCTACGTGTACTCGTCCCCTCTCTCTCATCTCTCTCGCTCTCTCCTCTCTCTCTCACTCTTCTCCCCCATCTTTCTCGCCCCCTCGCTCTCCATTTCTCGCTCTCTCTCATCTCTCTCTCTCTACTCTCTCTCGTCTCTCTCTCTCTCTCTCGCTCTCTCATCTCTTTCTCTCGCTCCTTCTCGCTCTCTCTCTCTCTCTCTCTCTCGCTCTCTCTCTCGTTCTTCTCTCCGTTCTCACACACATTTACGCCCTCATGCATACATACATTCTGCCTGCATCCCTTAGTGTGACATCACTACATCACAGCCCGTTCGACCAATTAGACGTCACCCCTCGCGGTACATCTGTGTGCTCTGGGACTGCGAAATTGCCGTATGACAGTTACGTAATCTAACGGAACACAAAAGCGACCTGTCTCTCTAACTCTTCCTTTTCTGACGTCCTCCTCATTATCTTTCCGATGCTGCCTAATCCTTTGGTGTCCTCTTGTTCCTCCCTGTGGTCATCCAAGCCTGCGAGCCTCTGAATGAGCCTGTGTTTGAGTCACGACCGTGCGGATACTGGCCACTACAACATCAGCTGGGTTTATTTATTCACGTGTCTTTTTTTTCCGGGTGATTTCTAGAATCTCTTTTTCTCAGGTTGTAAGAACGACCGCTGTCTCTGACACGTCGGGGAGGCCATTCGGTGAAATAATGAATGATGGTGGTTGTGTCATGTGGAGCTAACTAGGGTCATGAAATATGAGTCCCCCATCCCCCCATCTCTCTCTCTCTCTCTCTCCTCTCCCTCTCTCTCTCTCTCTCTCCTCGCTTCTCTCTCCTTCTCCCTCTCTCTCTCTCTCTCTCTCTGTCCCTGGGGTAGACCTACAGGGGGCCCGGGTTAGACTGCAGCCTTGTGAGAAGGAGGACATGTGTGCTCTGCTGCCCAAATGCCAGAGGCCTAGCGTGGCAGCGTGCCGTGGTGAGCCTCACACCATGTGCTCGTCATCAGCAGGCTGCTTTTCTGCGCTCTGCTCTCTGCTCTCTTCACTCTCTGCTATCTGCTCTGTGCTCTCTGCTCTGTGCTCTGTGCTCTCTGCTCTCTGCTCTCTGCCTCTCTGCTCTCTCCTCTCCCTCTCTGATCTCTGCTCTATGCTATCGCTCTCTCCTCTATGCGTCTGATCTTTGCTATCTCATCGCTGGCTCGATGCCTATTCCTCTCTGCCTACGCTCTCTGCTCTCGGTCTCTCTGCTCTATGCTCTCTGAGCTAGAGAGAGAGAGGAGAGAAAAACGAGAGCATAACGAGAGGAAGAGAGAAGAGAGAGCGAGAAGAGAGAAGCATAGGAGATGAGACAGAGAGGAGAGGAGAGAGAGCGGGAGAGAGGATTAGAGCTAGCGACGAGAGCGTAGAAGAGAAGAGAGAAGAGAGAAGCGAGAAGAGAAGCGAGCAGAGCGAGAGAGAGAAGAGAGAAGAGAGACAGAGCTAACAGAGAGAGAAGAGAGAAGGAGAGAAATAGAGAAGAGATCCTCTATCTCCTCTCTCTCTCTCTCCTCTCTCCTCTCTGCTCTCTGCTCTCTGCTCTCTGCTCTCTGCTCTCTGCGCCGGGCTTCAGCAACACCCGGGACAGCCCTCCAAGGATCACACACGGCCCAGGGTGGGGAGATGGAGCAGATCCATGGGAGGGTGTGTGTGTGTTATTGGGGTGTAGAGGTGGTCTGTTACCCCAGAAATATAAGAAGCTCCGATTTGAGCGATGACATCCACCCGGGAGCAGACGTATCACGTCCTGGATGAAGCTTGTGGTTTCAGCGCATCAGATGGCTTCTATATCAGGAGTGGGTTGAAAGTGCTGTTGTGATTGGCTTCTGTTCACATGACCAGAAGCTAAGAGGTTGTTCCGTTTTGGGTCGTCGAGAAGATGTGGTTTCATAGGTCGGGGAGGTGAACGTGTTTATTTTATTTTTATGACCGACCCTGCATGTTTGTGTTCCTCACAGCAAGAGGATGAGGAAGGGAGACAAGAACGGCAAGGGCCTGAGGCACTTCTCCATGAAGGTGTGCGAGAAGGTGCAGAAGAAGGGAACCACGTCCTACAACGAGGTGGCAGACGAGCTCGTAGCAGAGTTCACCAGCGCCGGCAGCGTGATGCCCACCGACTCGGTGAGTTAACGGTGCGGAAGTTGTGGTCAGGACGTGGCGACGCTCGGCTCTCCGGTTCTCACGGTCTCCTCAGAGGAAACAGGAAGGACCGGCGTTGACGCCTGAAACTCAGTCCGTGTGTTTGTTTTCCAAAGCAAACCTTCCCTCTGACTTCTGTGTGTGCTTGGCGAATACTTTCCATTATTACTACTGACAGGCCACTCAGAATACGCTCACCCAAGGCCTTAATCTGCTTTACTTCCTGAGGAATGCCAAGAGCATAAGTCATTAAAAAAGATTTAGTATGAGCCGGGCTCTGGAGGGCGTGCACCCGAGGAGCGGTCCAGGCCACGAGGTCCCAGACACCCCCCCCCTCCCCGGTCCTCTCTGACGCCCCCCCCCACCCTCCCCGGTCCTCTCTGACGCCCCCCCCTCCCCGGTCCTCTCTGACGCCCCCCCCTCCCCGGTCCTCTCTGACGCCCCCACCCTCCCCGGTCCTCTCTGACGCTCCCGGTCCTCTCTCTGACGCCCTCCCCGGTCCTCTCTGACGCCCCCTCGCCCCTCTCTGACGCTCCCCGGTCCTCTCTGACGCCCCTCCCCGGTCCTCTCTGACGCCCCTGTCCCCCCCCACAGCAGGTGTACGACCAGAAGAACATCCGCCGGCGTGTTTACGACGCCCTGAACGTGCTGATGGCCATGAACATCATCTCCAAGGAGAAGAAGGAGATCCGCTGGATCGGCCTGCCCACCAACTCTGCCCAGGAGTGCCAGACCCTGGAGGTGAGCTGGGAGCTGAGCAGGGGAGGGGGGGAGGGGGGGACTGTCACTGTCACCTCGCAGGGGAGGGGGGGGACTGTCACTGTCACCTCGCAGGGGAGGGGGGGAGGGGGGGGAGGAGGGGGGGAGGATGATAGCAGAGGTAAGGGATGGCAGACCAAGAAGGAACACTAAAGACCTTGTTAGTTCTGTCTGTCTTATGTCACCCTGCGCAGCACTAGGCCTGGCACATTCTCACACACACGCACACGCACAAACGCACAAACGCACACGCGCACACGCACACACACACGCACACACACACACACACGCACACCATTTCAGCAGAGGGACTGGGATTGGTGGTGACAGGCAAGGAGAGGTCTCTTGGTAGTTCAGCCTGCCTGCTGCTGGGCTGGCTTGACGGAACACTCTGGTCACATGACCCCAGTGGGACGGAACACTCTAGTCACATGACCCCAGTGGGACTGACGGAACACTCTGGTCACATGACCCCAGTGGGACTGAAATGTGTTTTCCACTCAGGTGGAGAAACAGAAACGCTTGGAGAGAATCCGTCAGAAGAAAGTCCAGCTGGAGGAACTCATACTACAGGTACTGAACGAACACGGCCCACATTCAGACACGTGCGTGTTTACTGAACTGAGATGGTGTCACATGGACCTAAAGCTTGATGTTGAAAGCATCTGTGAAGATGAAGGAATCTAAATGGGCAGTCGTCTAAAATACAATCTTCATTTGCATGTGATTAACAAAGAATCCTTCCTCTCCCCTCGGAATGACTTCCCAGAGGCTGGAGGAGGGGCTTGTGAGAGGGCAGGCTGGGGGAGGGGCTTGTGAGAGGGCAGGCTGGAGGAGGGGCTTGTGAGAGGGCAGGCTGGAGGAGGGGCTTGTGAGAGGGCAGCATTGGGCCACAGGCTGGAGGAGGGGCTTGTGAGAGCACAGGCTGGAGGAGGGGCTTGTGAGAGGGCAGCATTGGGCCACAGGCTGGGGGAGGGGCTTGTGAGAGGGCAGGCTGGAGGAGGGGCTTGTGAGAGGGCAGCATTATCTGCAGGAAATCAAAGGAATGTTTTTATTTATTTAAATACAGCCAATCAGCCGCTTCCGTTGTATCCATTCGAGGATTGGGATCAATGATTGGTATTGGGTAAATTGACACAAGACACTGTTTGGTGTTTGTCAAGCTAAATCAATGTCTTCTTCCCCCCCCCTCCCCTCTGTTGCTACTAACAGCAAATAGCCTTTAAGAACCTGGTTCAGAGGAACAAGGCGTGTGAGGCTGCCAGCCAGGCCCCGCCCCCTTCAGGCTCTGTCATCCAGCTGCCTTTCATCATCCTCAACACAGACGTCCGCACAGTCATAGACTGCTCCATCTCCAGCGACAAGTACGTGGCAGTCGTGGCACCCTCTCCTCAACATTTACATTTAGTCTCTTATCCAGAGCGACTTACAGTAAGTACAGGGACATTCTCCCGGAGGCAGGTAGGGTGAAGTGCCTTGCCCAAGGACATAACGTCATTTTTCACAGCCGGGAATCGAACCAGCAACCTTCGGATTACTAGCACATTCCCTAACCACTCAGCCACCTGACTCCCAACTCTTAACGCCTGTGGAAGAGACGCTTCGGAGCTCTCGCTACCACACTGCCTCGAGTGGCCGTCTCTTAGCCAAGTGTTGGGGAGGTCTTTTGTACTGAAAACCCCACAGATCATTTGATCTCCCAGAGAAAGTTTACAAATCATCAACACACTACGCAGGCCTCCGCAACATCTTAACGTATTGCTTTAATCTCTTTCAATTGAGTGGGCTGTAATTAAGGTCTTGTTTTCCCAGATTAAAACTGTAATTTGCAGCTAACTGCAAATAAATAGATGAACCAGTCTGTTGGGCTAGAATTTTTTTTAAAGCCTACTTAATAAAACTTAATTTAATTGAGAAATTGTTTCATTTCATAAATCTTTGGAACAGACAGACACACCACCTGCAATCACACACATAATCCCTGCTATGCCAATGTGAAGGTAAAATGTATTTAAAAGTCCGTCTCCCTCTACTTTCTTCTTCTGCTAGGTGCGAATACCTCTTCAACTTTGACAACACATTCGAGATCCATGACGACATTGAGATTCTGAAGCGCATGGGCATGTCTCTAGGTCTGGAGAGTGGGAAGTGTACAGCAGAGGGGTTCAGAGTGGCCAAATCTCTCGTGCCAAAGTCTTTGGAGTCCTACGTTGCAGGTAGGACTGGGGGGAGGGGCCATGGGACACGATGTGTAGAGAGGACTGTGGTTACACGTATGTGTGTGTGGGGAAGTGTGTGTAAGGGGGGGGAGTGTGGAAGTGTGGGGGGGGGGAGTGTGTGTGTGTGTGTGTGTGTGTGTGTGTGTGTGGGGGGGAAGTGTGTGTGTGTGTGTGTGTGTGTGGGGGAAGTGTGTGTGTGTGTGGAAGCCCCCTTCCCTGGGGAAACCCTTCTGACCATCCCTCCTCATCCCTCCTGCAGGCATGACCAGGGGCAGCCAGCTCTCTGTGACAGGCAGTCTAGACTCCTCCTCTGTGAACGGTAGGAGGAGCCACAGCAGCACAGGCCACGCCTTCTCCTCAGAGCCCTGTGGTCAGACCCCCAGCTCCTTCAACGAGGAGGAGGAGGAGGAGGAAGACGACGACGACGACGAGCCCTCCTCCCCAGAATAATGGAAAGTCCATAGTAATGCCCTCCTCCATGCCTCTCCACGGCCTACAACTCCCATCTCCCTCTCCTCCACGGCCTACAACTCCCATCTCCCTCTCCTCCACGGCCTACAACTCCCATCTCCCTCTCCTCCACGGCCTACAACTCCCATCTCCCTCTCCTCCACGGCCTACAACTCCCCTCTCCTAACACAAGAAGAACAAGGTGGAGGAGGATGTGGTGTAATACAGGAAATAAGCTGCCATTCGAGGCTATAATAAGATCTTTTAGAAGCATCTATCTCTTTCCCATGACCTTCCTTGTAGTTGTTTTGTAAATACTGCTCCTGTGATTACCCCTGCACCATTTTCTGCCCAGGGTGAAAAGAAGTTACAGACTAGTTCTCAGAGCAATTCTGTTAAGATTTGAGTGCTATGTTTTCGTAGGTGCTTTCTACTAAACAAGAGGTGATAGTTGTGTTGTTCCCGTGCATCTAAACATGCCACAGGGGGTGTTTCTTAGCTTGAAACACCACAGACTCA
The DNA here is from genome assembly GCA_903064625.1 of Mallotus villosus. NCBI lineage: Eukaryota > Metazoa > Chordata > Actinopteri > Osmeriformes > Salangidae > Mallotus > Mallotus villosus. Next base: position 102,212 of record CAEFZP010003055.1, read on the forward strand.
GTGCTTTATCTCATGAACAGAATGTCTTTGGGATTATTGAAGATGTCATATTTATTTCCCTCTGACATTGAAAGGTGAAACCATATATGAGTAGTACATGTACATGTTGGTGTATGCTAGTGTTTTTCTTTATGTTTCTCGTTTATGGCAAAGTTTATCTAAATTGATGCCAGCTGATGCCACTCTAAGTTTCCATGAAAGTAAAAAATCTTAATTTAAAATATGTTTAGATGATCATAACAGAAGGGGATTTATAGACTTCTTTGACACAAAAACATTTTGTAAAATAATATTTTTTAATGTTACTTCTGATATTTTGCATATTTCACAGTTTACTTCTTTGCTAATGCTGCAACTGTTTGAAAAATTTGCCAGCAACCTTTAACGCGGATAGGCATTCTGCATTGTCACGAGGAGGATAAGGAAGGTTTTTTTGTTTTTTTTGGTGTGTATGTGAGAACCCCTTAGTCTCTCTTCTGGAGGCCTTTTTAACATAATCCCAAAGCCAAACAATCTCAGACCCAAAGTATGTTCAGTCTAAATTACTTTTGTGCTCAGATGTCTTTAGGACCTTAGTGGACATTCCACCTAGGAAGATGTTACTCTCTGTGGAGGGCTCAGCAGGTAGAACTGTCTGTAAATATACATAAATAAACATATAATTTTGGTTACAGAAATATTTGTCATCAGTAAGAGAAGCACTTTTACAAATCTTTCATTTGTCACATTTATTATATTGAATCTGTTATATTTAAATCCTATTTGCATAAAACTGCCCCTGAATGTATGGCATTCAGATCTGTTGAATGACCTAAGAATAAAACCAGTCTTATTTTTCTACAACCTGAGCCCTGAAATAACCTCCTTCCCTGCTACTGTAGTGCCACGAGCCTGTAGCGACTATCGCGGAACAATTTGGGAACTGGAATCTGGAGGTAACTGCGCTTGCGCGACAGTGCTTCAAACGCGTCTTCTCGGCAAATGTTCCTGAGCTGCGGTGGTGAAGCATTGTGGAGAGGTAACGGTATCGTGGCTACATTGTGACGGAGACATCAGGGAGACCACTTTGGTTAACATAAAAAGCGACGTCCCCCAGCCTTCTCAGGTCTATCAATTCATCTTTTAAATTATTTTTCGGTACGCGTTTTGATTTGCCATCCCAAAACCAACTATGTCGAACAAGGAGGAGAAACCCGAAGATAAACAGTCTTGGAAAGATTTTTTCTACAATCCCCGAACAGGAGAGTTCATTGGTCGTACCGCCAGCAGTTGGGGTAAGGAAGAGGCTGTATTTCGGGACTCATGTCATGGTTTGGATAGCCTATTTTCAGAATACATTTTCAATGCAGCTCATAAAGATTAAAGGCAATTTAAAGTTCAAGATCTGATTGCCTTAATGGGTAGAAACGGACGCTCATCAACGTGTTGGCTAATACAAATGCGTTGATGTAAAAACAAAAGATATATATACCCAATATTTGGGTGATAAACTATGCAATGCATAAACAATCATAATTTGCACTCAATTGACGCAGACTACGGCGTTGTAAATTATTTTCCAGTCTAGTGTCCAGACCCTCAATTTTATTTTAACACAATTCGTTACAATTCCAGTTTGTTTAGACAAGCTACCTCTATGGGTGTTTGATCTTGTAGGCCTACTGGTGATCCTCCATTCTCAGCTATCGCTATCTTTGACTCTGATTACCTCAAAGCTGTAAAACTTCAAATTCGAGGCTCTAGCCTATGCTTTTCGTGTAATTAGCCATTAAATCACCCGTACTGAAATTAAAGTTACAAACTGATTTGGTTAATCTCTAAAGTGCAGGCGAGGCTTCTGCAAATATTGTATCAATTAAGTCTCTTAATTGTAACTTGCATCAGACTGCGTTTTATAGCCTAATGGTCAATGCGGTCACGTAGTAATTAGCTGAAGCTATTGAGATAGTTGGAGGTGATCTCAGTTTATTGCTTTTGAATGTGTAGGAATTTGCCCAATTCTTCCTCTTGTTCTAAGGCAATCCGGCAGCATTACACGCGGCTGAGGGACGGTATGGGAGGGGTGATCTACAGTAACAGGACGGTCTCAATTTAGAAAAACACGATTATTTAAATGAGACTGTTCCGACTTGGGTTGTAACCAGAAAAATAATTGATCAAGTGTCAAAGAGCTGTCATTGTTCGGCGACATTTTGGTTGCCAAACGGTGTTAAGTAGGCTAACCGTAAATTGAACTCTATTGTGTCACTCGAGTCTTGGCGTGTTTGGCCAGCCTACACGCGCTCCTCTCCTGTTCCGGTAGGCTGTGTAGTCTATCGGCTACGACTTCCGAGACATTTTGAAGGGTCTCTCAATCAGTTCTCTGACATGTAGTAATCATTCATATAGCCTATCATTAATCATATCATGAATGAAACATTTAGGCGACAGTTTTGTATGACGACGTGATTCTGTTTTTACTCTGCAACCAGAGAGACACGTTTCTCGTTGTAGAACCACCACGAACCTTCAGACCATTAAGTGTCTGTGCGCATGTGTAAGTGCGCGTGTGCTCATTTGTGCACGATAATTATGCACAGCTGATTCCTTCGCAAAATGATTTTCCAGTCAAGGCCAAGGGCTATGAAACCTTTTTACTGTTAGTTGATATTAATTTGGATTATGATGGAAAAAATATCAGTATTTAAAAGGCACTATTTTGTTTTTGCAGAATACAGAATACATGTTTCATTATTAGACAGTCAAGCGCCTCCCGTTCTCCGGGTCAAGAACGAGTAGAGAGAGTAGAGAGAGCCAAGCTAAAGATGAACAAGTGAGGGATGCTATTGAAGATTGAGCAGGCCCCTAACGGAAACACACGGGGCCCCCCCTGCAGAATAAGCCTAAGAGCCCCTCAATTATAAAAAAAAACGAAATTTCAATGTTGTCAGCTTGATAGGAAGTCAATAAAGGAGCAAGAAGGCTCTTGGAAAGGAGGCTCGCTGTTAACGCTAGCTAAGCACAACACATACAGTCCAGTACAGCTGTCAAAGTATAACCAGAGTATAACGTTAGCTACGTGGTACAGTACAGTAATGTTAGCTATAGCAACGAGTAGGCTACAATAGCCTACCTGTCTCTTCTGGCAGATGAGTGCATCCTTCACCGGCTGGTCGAAAAAGACGTGTACTTTTGGGAAGTTTGGAATTTAATTCAGAAATATTCCGTTTTGAATGCCACTTTTGGGCACCGCTTTTAAATGTGCGTTTCATTTTTCCTACGCAACGCTACAGTTAGCTAGCGTTACTTAATTGCAGCGGGCTCGCGGGTCTGTGTGACCATCTGACCTACTTCGTCACGTCACTTACCTAGCTAACAAAGAAAGCACAATTAAATATACTTTTCTTTATTTTTATATCAACTCTGGAAACACAGACAAGACAATAAGACCATAGTGTGCATCCCATGTAATTCAAATTGGTTAAAAAATAATAATATATCTTTTTTAAACGGGGGGGCTTGCTACGCGAGGCCCCCAACTGTTTTTTTCTGTTTCTGTTGGGGGAACACTGACAGTTTAGTGCCAAAGCAGCGAATGAGCAGTCCTGCCCCTGACTCTGGTCCTGTTGGTATTTACTACAAAGGGTTGTGAGGATCAAAAGAACGTTCTTGTTCTCCAGTGGGATCACCCATGTGGCAGTGATGCAGGTCTTTCACTTCACCAACAATGACCCAGTTATGAGGCTTTATCAATGAAGTATGCTGCTGCCTTTTTCTGTGGCGCTTAGTTAATAGAGGCTTGAAACCCCTGCAGGTCACAGCTGCTTGTTTCATGGATGTCAATATTATTCTCTAATTCTAATCCGTCATTGGACCTTAAACTGTTGGGGATCTGCGTCTTCAGTAATCTGAGCATGTTTACGATTTCCTGGTCAGAAAATAGTTTTTGTGTCACCTCTGTTGTGTCCACCTTAATTTAACTTTGAATCAAGCACTAGGTTGATGCTGTGTTAGACAGTACACAGGCTTGTGACTATGGGTGCTGTGTTAGACAGTACACAGGCTTGTGACTATGGGTGCTGTGTTAGACAGTACACAGGCTTGTGACTATGGGTGCTGTGTTAGACAGTACACAGGCTTGTGACTATGGGTGCTGTGTTAGACAGTACACAGGCTTGTGACTATGGGTGCTGTGTTAGACAGTACACAGGCTTGTGACTATGGGTGCTGTGTTAGACAGTACACAGGCTTGTGACTATGAGTGATGTGTTAGACAGTACACAGGCTTGTGACTATGGGTGCTGTGTTAGACAGTACAGAGGCTTGTGACTATGGGTGCTGTGTTAGACAGTACAGAGGCTTGTGACTATGGGTGCTGTGTTAGACAGTACAGAGGCTTGTGACTATGGGTGCTGTGTTAGACAGTACACAGGCTTGTGACTATGGGTGCCCTAGAGAACACTGTGCTCTCCATGCCTGCTCAGAGGTCAGCTGTTAGGAGTAAGAAGCCACAGGGAGGCCCAGCTGTTACAACCTAACCATCGCTATCCCATTAACACTCTCTCTCTGCTCCAGTGGCTGGTCTGCTCTCCAATCACTGTGCCCTTCTGCAGCTGAGACGGAGTGTTTGTCCAACTGAACCAAGCGGAGAGATGTGTCTGGTGCCACTCGACTCCCCTGGAACTACTCTCAGGGAGGGAGTCAGGTGGCTGAGAGGTTAGGGAATCTGGCTATTAATCAGAAGGTTGCCGGTTCAATTTCTGTCTGCGCCATGTGACGTTGTGTCCTTGGGCAAGGCACTTCACCCTACTTGCCTCGGGGGGAATGTTCCTGTACTTACTGTGAGTCGCTCTAGATAAGAGCGTCTGCTAAATAACTACATGTAAATGGAGGGAGGGACTTCCTGTTCTTCACTTCCTGTTCTACTTAAGAGTAGAAGTGGGTGAGACGTGTGGGGGGGCAGAGAGAGGAACAAGTCCAGTTTGTTTATGCCAAATGCCACACCCCACCTCAAATATGTCAGGCCTATGAGGAAGATGTTGTCCTGGGGTAGGATTAGGTTTAAGCTTGTAAGCGAAGGCCTTGTCAAATTCTTGGCTGGTACGGACACAGAAATTAATTGCCCATGTGTGAATGAGACTTGTGGTATGTGTCATTTCGTGTTTGAGTTTTTTTTCTGTGTTTGGTTATGTGCACGGAAAGACTAGGGCTAGTGTTGCCTCATGGAGACTAGGCTCCTGGCGTGTCTGTCCACTTCACTGACTTCACCAATGCCTGTTCTTGGCATTCTCTTGGTTGTGTAAAGTATACCAGCCTCGCCCTCTCTGGGAACCAGTGCAGACCCTCCTGGCCTCCTTATCAGGGTATTTATAAACCCCTGGGCCAGCCACACCAGGGGGGGACAGAGACACTCGCTGTCAGTGGTCTGGAAGATTCCATTTCAGCCAAAACTGTAAAGAACGTGAGCTTGGGAACAGCTGGGTTTGAGAGCAACCCAGACATGTTGGAGAGAACCTTCCCACAGGTCACGTTCTGGAGAGAGAGCTGCAGGGCCTGCATGGAGAAGTGTGTGTGTGTGTGTGTGTTTTGGTCCAGTGAGCACAGGTAGCTAGACCCTTTAAGGCATGGGCAAAGGCCACCCCCGATTGCTCTCGATCAAGGCCGGATCAAATTTAAATTGTAAAATGATAAATCCCGACTACACAATGCTGGCCTTTCAAATGTAAAGTCCTCCGAATGATTGCCAGTGTAATTTCACCGTAACAGCTTTTAAGGTCTTTGTATACAACAAACTGTCGTGATTGAACAGATGACAGTGATGTAAACCTGTGCCTGTCTACACTACATCCAATTTAGTGGAAGTGATGGAAATTAAGAGCATTATCTGGCAGTCTCACATACTATGTTAAATACAGTATGCTTACTGCCCACTGTGGTAGATCTTCTGATATGGACCGAAAAATCCCTAAACGTTGGTCAGTTTCGGTCCGTTTATCTTTTACAGTGTAGCTTCATGTGAGGTGAATGATGGGCAGGTAAACATGCACTGGATGCAGGGGAGTGGATGGGAGTGGATGGGAGTGGATGGGAGTGGATGGGAGTGGATGGAGAGTGGATGGGAGTGGTTGGGGTGTCTTGTTTTGCTGCCTGAAAGGATATAGGTAAAATAAGTGGGTAGCAGCATTAGAGAGAGAGGGACTTAAGTGGCGTCAGTGTTGTTTTGTAAAGGGAGCGAGGTTGGAGATGATGGTAAAAGGTGCACCGGAGTGTGCTGACAGACCTGCTGATGGAAGACTGGTTCCATGACCAGCTGACTGGCAGGATCACGCTGGTCTGGGATCGATGGGGAGCCTGGATCAACGCTCCAACTGCAGAGAGGAAGCAGGCTGGTCTGGGATCGATGGGGAGCCTGGATCAACGCTCCAGCTGCAGAGAGGAAGCAGGCTGGTCTGGGATCGATGGGGAGCCTGGATCAACGCTCCAGCTGCAGAGAGGAAGCAGGCTGGTCTGGGATCGATGGGGAGCCTGGATCAACGCTCCAGCTGCAGAGAGGAAGCAGGCTGGTCTGGGATCGATGGGGAGCCTGGATCAACGCTCCAGCTGCAGAGAGGAAGCAGGCTGGTCTGGGATCGATGGGGAGCCTGGATCAACGCTCCAGCTGCAGAGAGGAAGCAGGCTGGTCTGGGATCGATGGGGAGCCTGGATCAACGCTCCAGCTGCAGAGAGGAAGCAGGCCCGGCCCCCGCCGAGCTACCCAGAGCTGTTCCTGGAAGGTCACTCTTGGCTTGAACAAAAGAAGAGCAATAAAAAGATCTCTAATGGATGGTAGCTAGCTAATGTTCCATCAGGACCGTGTTAGTAAGGTCTCAGTTATGATCAATATTCTAGCATTATGTTAAATATTTACACTTAGCAGACGCTCCTATCCAGAGCGACTTACAGTAAGTACAGGGGCATTCCCCTGAGGCAAGTAGGGTGAAGTGCCTTGCCCAAGGACACAACGTCCCGGAATCAAACTGGCAACCTTCAGATTACTAGCCCTAACCGCTCAGCCGGCTAGCTCCCTTGCACAAGTCTTAATATAATTGGCGCTGGAGGTTGAAAGGGAAGATATTCAGCTAATTTTTCATTCATCTTTTATCAGTCTGTCTTATCAGGCTGTATATGGATATATATGGATGTTTATACCTTCATTCTAGTGTGTGTGTGTGTGTGTGTGATCCTTGTGACGCTCCCCACCGAGGGAGCTTCTCTCCCCAGGCCTCTGCTGTGCCATCACTTACTGTCCTCCCCCACAATCTATTAATAGTATCCGTCTACCTCAGAGACTTCAGGAGAAGAAAAAAAAAGCATCTATAATTAAACCTTCTCTCTCTCTTTCACTCTCTCTCTCTATTCCTCAGCTCTTAGAGATGACAGCCGTATGATATTTGTTCTTCCACTGCGTTGATATTATTTTGAGTCCATCAAACAGCAGGGACATTTCAGCTCTGTTATCCCGAGTATCTTCTCCACCCAGTTTAACCACTCCAGATTGGTTATGATTTCTTGCTATACATTTGTATTCTTCTATATTTTTCAAAGCAATTATTTATATTTATAGTATTTAACCACAATGGAGACCGAAGGGGAAAACGAAACCACAGTAATTATTGCAAAAATGTTTTGCTGTTCTTTCAATCTCTCCTTCCTCTTCAGTTTGACGCTTGTAAATCGTTGTTTTGGAAGCTCACTCTCTCTCCAAATTAATGGAGCTGCCAAATAATTATTGGACAAAGATTCAAGTCACGTGACTGCCCTTCACTGCTGGGAAGAATGCTTTTGATCTGTTGAGCCAAGATATGTGTGATTAACACAAAATAATTAGTCTCTCTATTTCTCACCCCCCATCTCTCCTTCTGTCTCTCCTCCCCTACTGTCTCTCTCTCTCTCTCGCTCTCCACACCCCCTCCCTCCCTCTGTCTCTCCTCCCCTCCTGTCTCTCTCTCTCTCCACACCCCCCTCTGTCTCTCCTCCCCTACTGTCTCTCTCTCTCTCGCTCTCCACACCTCCCTCCCTCTGTTTCTCCTCCCCTACTGTCTCTCTCTCTCTCTCCACACCCCCCTCCCTCCCTCTGTCTCTCCTCCCCTACTGTCTCTCTCTCCCCACCCCCTCCCTCCATCCCCTTTATAATCCCCTCTTCTCTCTCCAGCCCTGATCATCCTCTTCTACCTGGTGTTCTATGGCTTCCTGGCTGGGATGTTCACGCTCACCATGTGGGTCATGCTTCAGACCCTGGATGACAACACTCCAAAGTACAGAGACAGGGTGCCCCATCCAGGTAACGCACAGCGCACACGATTGACAAACATGCTCAGAATGTTGATTAAATTATTGATTTATTGAAGGAATGTCAACAGCCAACTTCAAAACACAGCCAAACATCCAGCTGCAGTAAAATATCATGTGAAGGAGTCTGATGTCACATCAGAATATTTCTGCATCTCGTAAATATTTTATATATGACACTTTCCGTATCTCTTCCGTTTCTGACTCACTCATTCGGGCTTTCATAAAAACCAACATTTTCTCTAACCCCTACATACATGTCAGTATCTCTCCCATCACACAGGATAGAGTCTTTACACACACACACACACACACACACACACACACACACACACACACACACACACACACACACACACACACACACACACACACACACACACAAACACACAAGGCTCCTGCAGTGAAGCAGTTAGCTGGTTGGGTGCCCAGCGGGCAGGCTGGAGAGCAGAACAGCACAGAGCTGTCAGAGCGAGTGCCTGGACAGTGTCCCTGTGTCGGCCACCATACAGTGTCCCTGTGTCGGCCACCATTCACCCAGGCTGGGTTTGCGTGACACTGGAGCCCTGGCAGAACACGCAAACGGGGAACAAGTCAAACACTGTTTAATCATGACTGAATGATCGTTATGGAAAGAGGAGCAATAAGATGTGTGTGTGTGTATTTATTTCTATGTGTGTGTTTGTTTCTGTGTGTGGTTCTGTTCTGTATGTCTGCGTTCCTGTGTGTGTGTGTGTGCGTGTGTGTGTGTGTGTGTGTGTGTGCGTGTGTGTGTGTGTGTGTGAGTACGTGTGTGTGTGTGTGTGTGTGTGAGTACGTGTGTGTGTGAGTACGTGTGTGTGAGTGTTCTGGATAAGTGAGAGATGAGGTGTCTGACTCACAGGCAGTACAGGCTCTGTCCTGCTGGCCACCAGTACAGCACCCATCTGCTCCATCCTAACAGTCCCTAGCAGCTCTCCCGTCCACGGGAGGAGAGCCTCCTCTGCAGGAGCAGCCGGGCTCTGAAGTATTCATCACTTCAGGCTGGAGCCAAGTGGATACGCTTTGACATCTGATCGTTCCTGAGCTCTATCTCACGCTCTCTGTTTCTCTCTCCCCTCCCCCTCTCTCTTTCTCGCACCCTTACACGCACCCAGGCCTGTTCACTCGCACCATGCTAAGGAATATTGATCTGGGTGATGTGTGAGATTTCTCCCTCTCCTACACTCTTTCCTTTTAGTGGCAATTAATTCCACCCACAGTGTCGCCTCTTCTCCCTGTGTCGTCATGTTCTCTCTTTCTCCCTCCTCTCCTTCTACAGTCTATATCTCTGTGTCGTCATGCCTCCTCTTCTCCTCTCTCCTCTCCTTCTACAGTCTATATCTCTGTGTCGTCATGCCTCCTCTTCTCCTCTCTCCTCTCGTTGTGTCGTCCATTTCCCATGTGGATCGGTTCTCATCGTGTTGGCACCTTGAGATCAAGACAACGACCATCTGAGTCTTCTTCATTAAGGGCAGATCCTCACCCCCTCAGACTGACTCTGTTCACCCCCTCAGACTGACTCTGTTCACCCCCTCAGACTGACTCTGTTCACCCCCTCAGACTGACTCTGTTCACCCCCTCAGACTGACTCTGTTCACCCCCTCAGACTGACTCTGTTCACCCCCTCAGACTGACTCTGTTCACCCCCTCAGACTGACTCTGTGGCCTCATATCCGTGTGAACAGGCGTTAATCTGTCGAGCTGTTAGCAGAGCCTGTGGGCTTCTCATTGGATTTCTCACTTTGCAGTGACCAACTCCGTCGATACTCACTGGTGTTGGCAGGACTTGCTTCATCTGTTATCATCCAGGAGTGAGGTAGCCGTGGCAACGTACAACGATAGGATCTTTGAGCTCTTGACCTTTGCCCCCCAGGTTTGGTGATCCGACCTCGCTCCATGGACATCTCTTACAACCGCTCTGAGTCTGTCGAGTACCAACAGTACATCCAGCATCTGGAGTCCCAGCTGCAGCGTGAGCGTCTCCTTGTTCTTTGACTCGTATGATCTTTGGAATATAAGGTTGTTGATTGAAACGCATGACTAGGCGAAATTAGGACTTTGGTGCATGTTATTAAATTGACTTGAATCTAATTTACTACGTGGTAAATGGTGTCCACCAGGGAACTGGAACGGTAACTAGCACCTTCTAAAACGTAACCCCGGTCTCCTCTGGTACCTGCAGAATACAACGACAGCATCCAGGAGCAGAACGATCTGTGTATGGTGGGGGAGTACACGGACCAGGACGACGTGTTGGAGAAGAAGGTGTGCCAGTTCAAGCGCAGCGTGCTCAGGCAGTGCTCAGGCCTGTCCGACACCACGTTCGGCTACGCTGAGGGCCAACCCTGCATCCTGGTCAAGATGAACAGGGTCAGTCCCAGAGCGTCCCTCACCTCACCTCATACCAACCACACCGGGGTGACTGCCTCTTTAAGACGGCTGCCGAGAAATGTTCTTCTTCTTCTGAAAGGTTGTTGTCGTAACGTTCGCCCCGATTTTCTTGTTTCCTTGAAGATCATAGGACTGAAGCCGCGTGGAAACCCCTATATCAGCTGCACGGCCAAGGTAAAGCCAACTGTGTGTGTATGGAGGGAGGGGTGGTGGTGGGGGGGGGGAGGGGGGGGTGGTCTGTGTTAGAGATTTCTCCAAGTTGTGTTTTCTCCCCTGTATGTCTATATACATGTTTTGTTATAAATGGAATGTGTGTTTTGTAGCGTCTACAGTATGAATGTAAGCACATGTATGTACCTGTCTGTGTTTTTACACTCGTCTGTATTTGATTTCTCTCCACGCTGCCTGTAGGGCCAGCAGTTCACTGGTGGGTAAGATGTCGGGTCCTGGCCCCCCATGTTTCCCCAGGGTCCTAGCTCCTCCATGTCTCCGCGCTGCTTCTGTCTAGCTCTTGTGATGTGACGCTTCTGCTTTAACAGCATCCAGAGCGGACATGTTGTAGACCTCTGACTCCCTATGCTGTGGGTTTCGTCCCCCAAAGCCAGTCAGAATGGAATCTGATAAATAGTCTGATCTAAAATGAACCTCACATAGTAGTAGGCCCAGATGGTGTATATGCTGAATGATCCGGAACCTAGTCGAAGGTTCCTTTCAAAACGTGTTCCGCTGCTCCACTGTTCCATCTAACACCTCCTCCATGGTTTCCCTCTGGCTCCGACATTCTAACCCCCCTCCCTCCTCCCCCCTCCCTCCTCCCTCCTCCCTCCTCCCTCCTCCCTCCTCCTCCCCTGATACATGTCCCTCCATCCCCCTGGCTGAAACTGTCCCCTCGAGCCTCGAACATTTGTAATCTCCTGCAACCGTTCGAAAGGCATACAGAGGGCAATTCAGCTGTCACCCTGCTTCCTCCGTTAGGGATGACGGAGGCAGTCTGGAGCCTGCCTCCACCTCAGCTCTCTGGAGCCTGCCTCCCGCTCGGCTCTCTGACTTGATCTGGGTTGTTTCTCCTCTCTCCGTAGAGGCTGCAGGAACCGAACCCCTTTTACATGCCCCCAACTAACATGTAAACATCCCAGCATCTTAGCCCGGAGATGCACTGCACATTTAGTACTGAGGCATTGGTACTACATGTAGTAGTCAGCTGCTGCTGTCCTTCACTTGACTGTGCGTGAGGCTCTGTGCAAAGTCTCTTTTCTGGAAGCGCTGGGTGGGCTTGAGGAAGAGGACATTCTGACGCGGGGAACTCGAGAGGGTTGAGCAGAGGTAGGCACAGTAGGAGCTCTGCTTTAGTGTGGCGGTCGTAAAGTAGTGCGGTCCCAGCCTCTCTCTTCTCCAACCATCTATAGCTTCTCCCTCTCCCATCACCCAGCGCCAAACAGTCCTGTGTTTACTGGGAGGTGTAATCACATGTGCCATACTGGAGTTTTAGCCTTTTCCAATTATTCTAGGTTTACTTGTTACGGCCGCTGGTTTGTTCTTGAACTGTTTTAGCCGCTGTTGCTATAGCAACCTGGATAACAGCTGCAGTGTGTGAAGGCTGCTCAGTGGGGTTCTATGATTCAGGTATACTGTAATGTGTGATGGGTGTGTGATCGTAATGTGGCAGTTTATTTGCCACGGTAACAGTGAAGCTCTTATCTGGAACGCTGGAAGCCAAGCAGCATCACCTGCTGTCTCACTTCAGTGAAACATCCTGTGGAACAATATCTGATCCTGAGCAGTATTTGTGTGTTTTGTGTGTGTGAGAATGAATCTAGATGTTGTGTAATATGTGTGAACACCCAACAAAAATGTTGTCGGTATAAGTGTGTTTCTTTTAACATAGTGATCCTGCAGTGTTGCAGGGACAGCCGTTGCTGTATGAGAGGGTGTGTTGTGAGCGTGTAACCATGTGAGCGTGTAACCATGTGAGCGTGTAACCATGTGAGGGTGTAACCATGTGAGCGTGTAACCATGTGAGCGTGTAACCATGTGAGCGTGTAACCATGTGAGCGTGTAACCATGTGAGCGTGTAACCATGTGAGGGTGTAACCATGTGAGGGTGTAACCATGTGAGGGTGTAACCATGTGAGGGTGTAACCATGTGAGGGTGTAACCATGTGAGGGTGTAACCATGTGAGCGTGTAACCATGTGAGCGTGTAACCATGTGAGCGTGTAACCATGTGAGCGTGTAACCATGTGAGAGTGTAACCATGTGAGGGTGTAACCATGTGAGCGTGTAACCATGTGAGCGTGTAACCATGTGAGCGTGTAACCATGTGAGCGTGTAACCATGTGAGCGTGTAACCATGTGAGCGTGTAACCATGTGAGCGTGTAACCATGTGAGGTGTAACCATGTGAGCGTGTAACCATGTGAGAGTGTAACCATGTGAGCGTGTAACCATGTGAGCGTGTAACCATGTGAGCGTGTAACCATGTGAGCGTGTAACCATGTGAGCGTGTAACCATGTGAGGGTGTAACCATGTGAGCGTGTAACCATGTGAGCGTGTAACCATGTGAGCGTGTAACCATGTGAGCGTGTAACCATGCTCTGTAGAGAGACACTATGATCGCACCCTCGGGTGATACCAGTCATTCATGCTGTCAGGTCTGTATCTCATCCCTCCTCCTGCTTGTCCCACAGAGAGAGACCTCCCTGCAGATGCAGTACTTCCCCAAAGAGGGGAGCTTGGATAAAATGTACTTCCCGTACTACGGAAAGAACTTGCATGTAAGTAGCCTCCCGTCCAGGACAAACACTGCTCATTCATACTGATGACTGTTTAACAGAGTTTATCCAGTGGAATTATATTTGACTAAACAACCAATAGAGTGGCAGAGACGTTCTGAATAACTTCCCCCCCAAAAAAATTGAAGAGAACTGTGATAATAATTTGTTTATGCACGGAGGTGGGCCTTGTGCATCCTTTGTCATAAAGCCAGCCATGGTGAGTGTATCGTCATGACGACCTGTGTGTGTGTGTGTGTTTCCTCCAGCCCACCTACGTCCAGCCCCTAGTGGCTGTGAAGCTGCTACTGAGCAAGGAAGACTACAACACAGAGCTGTCAGTGGAGTGTAAGATCGAGGGCTCGGACCTGAAGAACAACGACGACCGCGACAAGTACCTCGGCCGGGTCACGTTCCGGGTCACTGTGTTCGGGTAGGGCTCTCAGGGACCACCAGAGCACAATGCACAATGCCAGTGTTGCAGAAAAAATATCGAAGACCCCCCCCCCACTCTCCTCTCCCATCTCCCACCCAGAGTTGTCCTCACCCGTCCACACGGAGCCCAGTCTGTCCAGGTACTGGCCTGTACCACTGGCTACTGAAAGGGGTGGGCTGAGGGACGCTGTGGTGGTGGTGGTGGTGGTGGTGTGCTCCTAACTCATATCACTGCAGTCACTGACTCCTCCCCCTCCCTGGCTGCTTCCCTCCCTCACTGCCCCCGGGAAGGAAGACGAGAGAGTCGTAACAAGATGACCCCCACCCCCCCCGCCCTCCCACACACACGCACACACACCAATTGTTTAGCCCCACCTCCCATTGAGTCAGTGAAGGAATAGCAACATTGTGCCAATGTAGGGACCTGTAAATAGCTGCTGTATTTGGAGCATTCTGAGTTGATGTGTTTTTTTCTTCTGTAGTGCTGTGTAGTCTGCTGTGTAAAATGGTATTTGTCTGTGTACATAATTGATGGGTTTAAATGCTCTTTGTCTTATCTCACTATGTCTAAACGCTGTAAGAATCAAACTAAGAAATAGATAAATAGTTGTAATTTAAAAGTATTGATTAAGAGAATACATTAAGGATGGAAATGCCAAAAAATACATATAAATATTTACATTATTTTAACCTGTCAAACATCAAAGGGAAGTGATTTATTTTGAAACCCTGGCAGGAAATGTGCTGAAGGTCTGTATGAGAACACATTTGAAATAAAGATGATTTTAAAGAAATCCTTCTGTGTCATCGTTTCTGTAAATCATGGAACCTTTTCAAGACATGTATAATTGAAAGACGGTTCTATCATATTAGTGTGCTGCCCTCTGATGGTTGGTGGGGAAACGAGCACACACACACACACACACACACACACACACATACACACACACACACACACACACACGCACACACACGCACACACACACACACACACACACACACACACACACACACACACACATGCACATATACACACATTTTAATCACCTTTTTTCCACTTCAAACCCTTGTGACTAACATAACATTTGGCGTGTTTGACTTGTCTCTGTGATATCAGCCACTTGCTGTGGAGTGGCATACACTTAGCCTCTCAGAGAGGCTGTGGTAAACAGGGTCTGAAGGTGACCTCTGACTGTTTCAGCCAGTCACCAGAGCGTCCAGATATCCCTTATCTCCTCAGGACCAGAGACCAGGCTGGCCTCTCCTCAGTCCTGCTGGGGAGACGCTCTCTGTAGCTGGATCTGTGGCCAGTCAGAGACCCTGAAACGCAGCTCTACCCTGGTCTTTTTCACACTCCAAACCTTGGATATTCTGGCGTTGTGGTGTTGATATTGAGGGATATTTCCGTGTCGTGCCTGAGCATGTCTGGGTGAACATGGCCCGCAGAGAGAGCCTGCAGTCCCTGGAGGAACAGCTCACGTGCCCGGTGTGTCTGGAGGTGTTCACAGAGCCTCTGATGCTGCAGTGTGTGTGTCTGGAGGTGTTCACAGAGCCTCTGATGCTGCAGTGTGTGTGTCTGGAGGTGTTCACAGAGCCGCTGATGCTGCAGTGTGGACACTCATACTGCCGGGCGTGTCTGGAGGTGTTCACAGAGCCTCTGATCCTGCAGTGTGGACACTCATACTGCCGGGCGTGTGTGGAGGTGTTCACAGAGCCTCTGATGCTGCAGTGTGGACACTCCTACTGTGTGTGCGTTCCATGACCATGGACCCCCTGGGCCAGCTACAGTGCCCAGTGTGCCGCTGTGCCGTGGAGTGGGACAGCCCCCCCGCTGTGCCGTGGATGGGGACAGCCCCCCCGCTGTGCCGTGGATGGGGACAGCCCCCCGCCCAACGTCAGCCCCCCGCCCAACGTCAGCCTGGCCAGGATCGTGGACAGCCCCCCGCCCAACGTCAGCCTGGCCAGGATCGTGGATGGGGACAGCCCCCCGCCCAACGTCAGCCTGGCCAGGATCGTGGACTCCCTCAGGGAGATGAGCGGAGCGGGGCCTTCCCGGTCGGAGAGCTGCCCTGAGCACCACAACCCCCTGAGTCTGTATTGTGAGGAGGACCAGACCGTTATCTGTGGGATGTGTGGGAGCATCGGGACGCACCGCTGCCACAAGATCACCCCCGTCCACAGCGTGTACAGTCGCATGAAGGTAAGCACTGAGGCCCGACCTCGCCCTCCATCTCTCTCCAATAAACAGCAGAGGAAAGTAGAGAGGGAATATCAACAGGATGGGCTACATTATTCATTTTATCGACACTCATGTTTATTCATTAGTTGTAAGAGGAATGCAATGACTCAGCATTATGGATTAAGGTGGCTGAGGCTGTGATGTGACCCTGGGGAGACCTTGTCCCAATCTATCCTGAACTCCATCCTCCTGTGTTGATTTCCCAGGAGGACATATCCTGTTTGATGACAGAGTTCCAGTCACAGAAGAGGAAACTGGAGGAGCAGATTTGTAAAATGGCCTACAATAAATCTCGCATTACCGTAGGTGTCATTGTGCAGAGACTTGCTGTGTGGGATCAACGTCGTTAGTAAAGAGCACAACTCGACCAACGACACAATTCTTCGTATTTCAAAATGTGGTCCAATCAGAGCGACACATGTCAGTTCACTGCTGGTAGAAAGTGATTCCTAACATTCACACATTCCTTCTCCCCTTATCTGCCCGCTCCTCTCCCTGTTGGCATATCCCGGGGGGGACACGACCCCCCCCATACTGGGAAAAATATGATTTGCCCCCCCCAATAAATCACTGTAAACATAACTATGTCATTTCAATAATATTAATAATAGCAATGAAATTGCTTTGCTGATTATGGACACAATGGTGCTTTTTCATGTGCTATGTGTTACAGCAGTAATAGTGTCCCCCTCAGGAAATGCTCTTGAGAAAATGTCATATAATTGTCCCCCCCCAAAGTTGATAGCAGATTTTCTCCACTGCCTGTTAGAACGAGTCTGACGTGCTGAAGTGGGTGATCAGGAAGGAGTTTGGGGAGCTGCGACGCTGCCTGGAGCTGGAGGAGGCTGGCTTCATGAGCAGGGTGGAGAGCACAGCCACCAGCCTCATCTCCTCCATCCAGAGCCAGGTGGACCACCTCACACACACACATGCCAAGTTCCAGGAGGCCGAGGGCACTCTGGAGGCCCTGAGCAACGAGAGTCACCTGGACTTCATCGTGGTGGGTGTCAGACCGCAGTGTCGCTGGAGACCCCGCAAGTGTCCAAAAGACTCGGCAAGTCGTACTAAAAGGTAAACAGTGAAATAATCCTATCTTTGATCTCTCCTTGTAGAAATACGGCTCGATTGCTCCAAGGTAAGGAACACACACCCAGGCATCGAACAGTCTAACTTGGATGAGCTGCAGGTCCTGATGGTTGCCTCACAGATTCTCTTGCTTGACCTTTGATTAAGATTCAAAGAATGTCAACAAAAACAACAGCGAGAAGAGAAGATCTACAGTTCCATCAACTTCAAACCAGGGTTCAATCACAGCGATATCAAGATGTCAGTGTGGAAGAGATTACACCGGAGAGTCCTGCCTGGTAAGGCTTTGAGAGAGGGGTGTGTGTGTGTGTGTGTGTGTGTGTGTGTGTGTGACTGTGTGCCTGTGTGCCTGTGTGTGTGTGTGTGTGTGTGTGTGCCTGTGTGCCTGTGTGTCTGTGTGTGTGTGTGTGTGTGTGTGCCTGTGTGCCTGTGTGCCTGTGTGTGTGTGTGTGTGTGTGTGTGCTGTGTGCCTGTGTGTCTGTGTGTGTGTGTGTGTGTGTGCCTGTGTGTCTGTGTGTGTGTGTGTGTGTGTGTGTGTGTGTGCCTGTGTGTCTGTGTGATCCCCCATCCGCCTCCCTGTCTGCAGCCCCCGTGTGTCTCAAGCTGGACCCCCTGACAGCTCACCCCATGCTGGAGCTCAGCCAGGGAGACACCGTGGTGGAGTGTGGAGCCCTCCTGAAGAGGCTGGCCAACAACCCTGAGCGCTTCAGCTACAGCTACTGTGTCCTGGCCAGCAGAGGCTTCTCCTCAGGGAAGCACTACTGGGAGGTGGTTGTCGGGGAGAAGCCAAAGTGGCGCCTGGGTCTGATCAAAGGTACCGCCAGCAGGAAGGGGAAGCTGCCTAAGAGCCCTGAGAGTGGTGTGTGGCTGATCGGTCTGAAGGAAGGGCGCGTGTACGAGGCCTTCAGCACCCCCCGTGTCACCTTACCTCTCTCCACCCAGCCCGCCAGGATCGGGATGTTCCTGGATTACGAGGGTGGATCGCTGACGTTCTACAATGCTGACAGTCCTGACGAGCTCGGGGTGATCTACAGCTACCGCAGCGAGCTGCAGGGGAAGGTCTACCCGCTGGTGGATGTTTGCTGGCATGAGAGAGGAGCCAACAAACAGCCTGTCTCTCTGCCTCAGACCGACTGACAGATGAAGGGGTCAAGTGCCTGATCGGTAATAAGGTAGCACAGCACCTGAATGTTAATGATCATGTATTACTTACCTTTCTGTAATCATTTTTATGACCTAAGGGTGGCGCTCATTCTCTGTGTCATGCAACCCACCCCCTGGTGTTGTCTATGGGTTTCTGCGACAAGCAACCAGGGTTTGTCTTCGGGAAAGTGTGGTTTCTGCTGCCTGTTAATCCAAGTTGATTTCCTTTTTGATTTATATCAAATGGAACCATTAGTAGCCTATGTATATTTAGTTAAATTGACAAAAAAAATATTGCTGTTTTGTTTGACAAATCAAAATAAATACGGTGACCTGGAAGTGTATGGTGAAGCTGCAGAGGGCAGAAGGTGTGTGTATTTGATGTCAGTCATGTGATCCAGTCAGTCACATGATCCAGTCAGTATTTTATCTTCTGGTTGTAGGTACAAAAAAAAAGGCTTCCATTACATTTCATTTCCATTTAGCAGACACTCTTATCCAGAGCGACTTACAGTAAGTACAGGGACATTCCCCCCCGAGACAAGTAGGTTGAAGTGCCTTGCCCAAGGACACGTCATTTTTCACGGCCAGGAATCGAACCAACAACCTTTTGATTACTGGCGCAATTCCCTAACCGCTCATCCACCCAACTCCCTTCGCTTCCAGTCAAGTGCAGTGAACTAGTCAGGGTCTTTGTTAGGGGGAAGTCAAACAAATAGAAATTCATAGGATTTCTACTTATTGCACATGCACAAACACATGCTATTCTGAGCTTCAAGACTGGAGAAACCAGTTATCCTGAACTGAATACACAATGACATTCAAGAACAATGAGTATCAAAAGATTAAAAAAAGGAGGCATTGTTCAAAAACCTTTTTAGAAATATATTTATCATAAAGGTCAGTAGAATGCACACAAGAAAACATTTGGTATTTTTTCTTTTTATTCATTTGAAACAATCTTTTAGAAAAATCTTAGACAGATTTGGCTCAATATTCTGTTTATATCAGATGATATAAAAATAGAGAGAACAGTATCATATATAAATTCTGGGTCCATAAGTGTAATTATATTTAGTAACTAGTTACAAAACTTCACAGTCATTAAAAATATATTGAGGAAAAACAGCAACAAATTGCAATCTCAAACTCAAATAAAACAGAGTCCATCCTAATGAAACATTAGAAGTCCTCTCCTTTAATAAAAAAATATGAAAAGGTGTGCTTGTTTTGATGTGCAGAACATGCCAGTGAACGCACACAGATCATTTTCATTGGACCCTCCTTGATGACTCGACACCAAACACAGCTTCCTTCTCTCTTATGGTTAGTGCAATCCAGTCACATCCAAGTCTCTGGTGCAAAGTATCACCACAGAAAACATACAGAGCACATTTAAACAAGTCTTTTTCACAGGCCGTTTTTACCTTCATATAAACAATGACTCACTAGTCAGTTAGGCGTCCCACGCATGGTTATCTAGCCAAGCACACACCATTGGTCAACACGGCTGTCTTATCAGACACTGAGTGTTGGAAGGTGGCAGATTGTGAATAGTTAAGGAAGTCCTTTTGTATTTACTACAGACTCATAGTGGACCCAATGTGCGCTGACATTCTCGCTTTACAGTTTTTCTTGATTAACCGGCTTGGATACAAACCAGTTTTATGTTCAAACAGAGACACTCCAGTGCAACTAGATAGGGGTAAAACACAGAGTAGCTAAACATTGTTTTGACATACATTCACTACACTTTTACTAAAGAGATGAGCCTGGAGCTGATAGTTATTGTTAAGTGATTTCTAAAACCAATATAATACATTGAATGCTGAAACCCCTTAAGGCACTACTAGTACACTGTGTGCTCACAGCCATTATGGAAGGGTTTCCCTGGAGCGATTCACTAGGACAGACTTTTAAGGCTTGTTTGGAGTAAGGACAGCACCCAAACATCCCATGACTGTTGAAGAGCTTTCTGTTTCGCTTTAAAAAGATCCCACAACATAGTATTGCTTGCAACTTGTCATATGATTTAAAGGGTATTTCTCATGTGCGTGGCTCACCGTCACCGTGGACAGTCCAGTCAGTAAAAGTTGTTCCGTTTTCCAGTCATGGGGCTGTGCGGTTTATTGGCAGAAAAGAGGAGGAGGATGGGGGGGGGTCGAGTTCAGTCTCTCTGGTCATCCAGCAGGGAGGGGGGGGGCGCTGGGACTCAAGAGGGGGGCGCTGGGACTCAAGGCGCTGGGACTCAAGAGGGGGGCGCTGGAGATGGAGTGTCTGGGGAGATGAAGGCTTGAGCAGGTACCAGCCCACCTCAGGATCTGAACACGTGCACGGCACGCACCACATACTGCCTGCAGATGGGGCACTCGCTCATGCGCTTGCCACACTTGGTGCAGGTGACCATGTGACCGCACTCCAGCAGGACACAGTCGATAGGAGAGTCCATGCAGATCTTACACAGGCTGTCCTCCATGCCAGGAGAGGTGCTGGGGTCTGGGGGAGCAAGACGGAACGACACGCAGGACACTACTGTTCAGTACTACTGGGTATATACATTTACATTTAGCAGATGCTTTTATCCAAACGTGACTTCCAAGAGAGAGCTTTACAAGTGCATAGGTCACTGATCATAACAACAAGATAGCCCCAAACATTTGTGTAGCCAAAACATGAAGCAACCATTGTGAAAAACCAAATAAGTGCCAAAGGGAATATATATATCTATAATGTGTTAATGGGCCTACAATAAGAGTAATCAGATTGTTCCTGATGTGAGCCTAGCATGTGCAGTCAGGGATACTGCACCGGCCTCATGCCGAACGATTGAGATCACTCTGGAAAGAGTGTCAACTTTCATCCTGGCATCGCATGAAGGAGAGAAAAGAGACACTCACCACCACTGCCGTCAATCGTATTCGAAACTGGAAGAGAAGGAGAAACCAAAATCAACTTTCAGCTTTCAAGCATTTGTAACATGGCCTCCCACCACCTGTATCGTGTATTCAAGCACTGTAGTCCTGCAGTGTATTATGTTCAGGTGTAATGAATGACTCTCTCCTGATGTATGAGACGCATCTCCAGAGAGCTGGAGTCGACTACTCCCACTCCCCAGGCATCGTGAGGCTCCTCCCCCTACTCCCACTCCCCAGGCTCGTGAGGCTCCTCCCCCTACTCCCACTCCCCAGGCTCGTGAGGCTCCTCCCCCTACTCCCACTCCCCAGGCATTGTGAGGCTCCTCCCCCTACTCCCACTCCCCAGGCTCATGAGGCTCCTCCCCCTACTCCCACTCCCCAGGCATCGTGAGGCTCCTCCCCCTACTCCCACTCCCCAGGCTCCTCCCCCTACTCCCACTCCCCAGGTTCGTGAGGCTCCTCCCCCTACTCAGGCTCGTGAGGCTCCTCCCCCTACCCTACCCATGTTCTGGAGGTCCCTCTGGTCGTGGTACAGCCGCGTCACCCTCTCCATCAGCTCCCACTTCTCACAGCAGCCCTTGTAGTTGACAAAGTTGCGAGCCAGGATCTCCTTGAGCTGCCGGACGCTCAGGGCCTCGATGTCCTCGGCCTCGGCCAGGTCAGACAGGGACGCCCGGCGGCCAGGCGCCACCACCTCCTCCGTGTCCGACTGAGCCAGACGGAGATCAAAAGGTCAACATACATTTAAAACTCCAGACCTCAAGACTATAGAAACACACATGTAGATACAATTCAACCACTCCTGATAGGAGGAGGTGTGTGTGTGTGTGTGTGTGTGTGTGTGTGTGTGTGTGTGTGTGAGCATGATGGACAGCAGCTGTTTGGGTTGGCGGTCAAGTTCCCTGATGCTGCTGGGAGAGTGACGAGCCTGCCGTATTAGTTTGATTTGTCAGCTAGTGACTTGGTCTGAGGTCAGAGTTTTCACAGCACAATGAGGAATCTGGCGACTGAAGAGGCACATGCCATGCCAGCCCTGACGCTCATCAGTGGAGATAAGAATAGCCCCGCTCTGCTACGAGGAGAACATTCTGACAGGTGGAGAATAGAACGCACCATCAGGCCGTCACAACAAAACACAGCTAGACAATGGGGAACAGGTCCAGGCACAAACATGACAGTGGAGAGGACCCACATCACACTCACCAACCTGTAGGAGCAGTTTACGTACAGACCTACTCTGAACATGTCACACGGTCCTGTACTCAGCTGGTTACAAGACGTGAGGCATTTCCAGTAGAAATGGAACTAAAGCCATCGGCACAAACTAGCTCAATAACTGGGAAGCGTTGAACAGATTATAGTAGGTCTACAGCATACACACCATGGACTGCAATTAATCCTCATATTCCTGGAATAAATGTACCCATTAATTCCCATTGTCCTGAAGAAGGGACACAAGGTGTCACATGGTTCAGTCAACAAAGACAAAATGTTCAGCGCCAACAAAAACACTTAGTTATCAAGAACGCCACCACGTATCAACCAGCAACAAACAAGTACTGGCAACACTGCCTGACACTTTCCTGACAATGTTGGAAACAGAAACAAAACTTTATCCAGCTGTCAAGTCAGTGAACAGTCTGTGCTGAGCCCAACACAGTGCTGAGCCCAACACAGTGCTGAGCCCAACACAGTGCTGAGCCAGGACAGTGCTGAGCCCAACACAGTGCTGAGCCCAACACAGTGCTGAGCCCAACACAGTGCTGAGCCCAACACAGTGCTGAGCCCAACACAGTGCTGAGCCAGGACAGTGCTGAGCCCAACACAGTGCTGAGCCAGGACAGTGCTGAGCCCAACACAGTGCTGAGCCCAACACAGTGCTGAGCCCAACACAGTGCTGAGCCAGGACAGTGCTGAGCCCAACACAGTGCTGAGCCCAACACAGTGCTGAGCCCAACACAGTGCTGAGCCCAACACAGTGCTGAGCCAGGACAGTGCTGAGCCAGGACAGTGCTGAGCCAGGACTGAGCCCAACACAGTGCTGAGCCCAACACAGTGCTGAGCCCAACACAGTGCTGAGCCAGGACAGTGCTGAGCCAGGACAGTGCTGAGCCAGGACAGTGCTGAGCCCAACACAGTGCTGAGCCCAACACAGTGCTGAGCCAGGACAGTGCTGAGTCAGGACAGTGCTGAGCCCAACACAGTGCTGAGCCCAACACAGTGCTGAGCCCAACACAGTGCTGAGTCAGGACAGTGCTGAGCCCAACACAGTGCTGAGCCCAACACAGTGCTGAGCCCAACACAGTGCTGAGCCCAACACAGTGCTGAGCCCAACACAGTGCTGAGCCCAGGACAGTGCTGAGCCCAACACAGTGCTGAGCCCAACACAGTGCTGAGCCCAACACAGTGCTGAGCCCAACACAGTGCTGAGCCCAACACAGTGCTGAGCCAGGACAGTGCTGAGCCAGGACAGTGCTGAGCCAGGACAGTGCTGAGCCAGGACAGTGCTGAGCCCAACACAGTGCTGAGCCAGGACAGTGCTGAGCCAGGACAGTGCTGAGACAGGACAGTGCTGAGCCCAACACAGTGCTGAGCCCAACACAGTGCTGAGCCCAACACAGTGCTGAGCCCAACACAGTGCTGAGCCCAACACAGTGCTGAGCCAGGACAGTGCTGAGCCAGGACAGTGCTGAGCCAGGACAGTGCTGAGCCAGGACAGTGCTGAGCCCAACCAGTGCTGAGTCCAACACAGTGCTGAGCCAGGACAGTGCTGAGCCCAGGACAGTGCTGAGCCCAGGACAGTGCTGAGCCCAACACAGTGCTGAGTCAGGACAGTGCTGAGCCCAGGACAGTGGTCCAGCCCAGCAGGACGAGGTGGAGGCAGGTGAGGGAGACCCAGGCTGTACCTGCTGCTCTTGTTCTGCCTGCAGCTCAGTGTCTGGGGTCTCCTCAGGACCAGAGCTCACCGACACCGACGCTGGAGTCTACAAGCAGAGGCCCAACACACCCACACACACACACACACACACACACACACACACACACACACACAGAGGCCCAACACACCCACACACAGTTAGCAGCACGTCCATGCACCGCCGTGGGGGTTCGTTACGGAGCATGCAACACAGTGGGGGACAAATGGTACGTGCTTAGGAGGCTGCAGCATGACGGGTCGAGCAGGTCTGCAGGAGACTCACCACATTGTCCTCCTGGGCCTGGGGCTGGTGGGCGGGCTCCGGGAGGTCGGCGTGAGTGGAGGGTGCCGTGGTGACGGGTGCCGTGGTGATGGGAGCCGTGGTGATGGGAGCAGGAGCCGGAGCGGGCTGTTGCTGTGTTGTGGAGGCTGGAGCTGGGGTCTGGGGTCCCGTGTCGTTAAGCGGAGACGGACTCTGCTGGCCCAGGACCAGCTCCACCAGCTCCTCCTTCTCACGGCACATCTGCGTGGACACCTCGTGCAGGTGGAGGTAGTCCCGCAGGTCCTTCACCTTCAACTTCATCAGCTCCGTGCGCTCGAACAGGGTGCCGTGGAAACGCTGGCAGGTGTGGCACAGCCGCGGTCGAGGTTCCAGCTGGGCCGAACACCTGGCGCAGTAGGTCTTCTTACAGTCCATACAGACGTGCTGTCAGGGAGCAGGACAGGTTAGCGTGCGGGCTTGCTGTCAGAGAGAAGCCATCTTGCAGGTTTTCACTCAACACCATTTCTTAAATCGCCTGAATCATCATATCAACCAGCATATAACCTGAAACAGGTGTGCAAGACTAAGATCAGACCAAACCCTCTAAGACAGTAGCTCAGGTTCAGTGCTAAGGAGAGCCAGGCCAAAGGGAACACAGAATGTCCTTTGGACAGACACAAACCCAGCTGGCACACAGTCATTGAGCAAGGCTGAGCTGGCTGTATGCGTCTGGCTATACAAATGAGAGGAAGGGGGAGTGTAAACAAGGTTGTACGGGGGGGAAATAACTAGAATATCAGAGGCTAGAGCAGAATAAGCATCGTTTTTTGGGCTGACAAGCTCTGACGCATGTCGGTACAACGCAGACCAATGAACATACCACATTCCTTTACAAGGCGTAGACACGGCTGTGACGGCCACTGAGAGGCCTTGACAACAACTGAGAGGCCTTGACAACAACAGGCTACATTCAGGTCTGGCTCTTGTAGCAAACTGTAATCCTAACTGGGAAATAACTTCTTATTGTGATGTCTTTTAAAAAGTACCCTTGCCAAGTGGCCTGCAGTTGTAACAGTGGAATGTGTTACATAGCAGACGTTGAAAACGTGATGTTTGATAGTACTAAGGAACCACAAGGGTGTGACATGGACACCAGGTATGTGAGGCCAGCTCCAGGCCCCAGGCTCCAGGCCCCCCACTCAGGGCTTCCCTGGTGAGCCCACCTCCACAGAGCGTCCTGTCACCTTGAGCTACAGGGCTTCACACAGCACCACGTCACCTGGTCAGATAACAGGGCTTCACAAAGCACCATGTCACCTGGTCAGATAACAGGGCTTCACAAAGCACCATGTCACCTGGTCAGATAACAGGGCTTCACAAAGCACCATGTCACCTGGTCAGATAACAGGGCTTCACAAAGCACCACGTCACCTGGTCAGATAACAGGGCTTCACAAAGCACCACGTCACCTGGTCAGATAACAGGGCTTCACAAAGCACCACGTCACCTGGTCAGATAACAGGGCTTCACAAAGCACCACGTCACCTGGTCAGATAACAGGGCTTCACAAAGCACCACGTCACCTGGTCAGATAACAGGGCTTCACAAAGCACCACGTCACCTGGTCAGATAACAGGGCTTCACAAAGCACCACGTCACCTGGTCAGATAACAGGGCTTCACAAAGCACCACGTCACCTGGTCAGATAACAGGGCTTCACAAAGCACCACGTCACCTGGTCAGATAACAGGGCTTCACAAAGCACCACGTCACCTGGTCAGATAACAGGTCGGGGAACTGACGATGAAAGCATCAGCTTGTTTATGCCTACATGCTTCCAGTTTCAAAAACATTTCTCTTCCTGACATAAATTCAAGATATATATATCTATCTCTCGGTAAAGTAATACATGTTCCCAGGGGTGGTAAACTAGTAATTTAGTAACATTTTCAGTATCAAGGATGCAGTTAAAACAACATTTTTTTACTTCAAAGCAGTGTATTACTACATTGCTATGAATGGTAACTGACAGCTGAAGTTTTCTTCAGAGCACGTTCCGTCAGTAGGCTGGATCAAACATACCAAACACCTAAGCTACATCAGTTTAGATACGTTCCATCCAGGCCCTTGGGCCTGTGCAGTTTCACAATGGGCTGGTATATGAGTGGAAAATGCAGTGTGTGGGGGGGGGCTATTCTATAGGTTAGTCTCTCTGTACCTTCCTGGCTGGGGTGTCGAAGTGCCCCCCGCAGGCCTTGCACGTGGGGTCCGCCAGCGGGGGGGAGGGGTGGCTGCTGTAGCCTGAGTTAGTGTAGGCCTGATGGCGTGTGCTGCCGGTGGTATCGTCCACGGTGACGGCGTCCAGACAGAACCAGTTGCAGCAGGACGCCAACATACTCCTCACCTGGGGAAGCAGTGAGGAGTGTGGAGAGGAGGGGGAACGGGGGGAGGGGGAACGGGGGTGAACACTGGGACAGTAAGATGGGTGAGACACAGGCAAACACTGGGAATGTACAGTAAGATGGGTGAGACACTCCTCTTTTTTTTGAAAGTGCTTCGCTAACTGCACAGCAATGTAGGTTTCATGTTTACATGGAGAATACACATTGGAGAGTATCTATCAGGGCTCAATCGATGACACCGAAATGGGATCCACAGTGTATGCTGCCAGCTACGAGAGCAGGTATCTGGCCTTGGGACACAGAAACAGCTCCTATCATTAATTCACAGCCTTCTCAGCTGCATGAAGCTAGTCACACAGCTCTCAGTGCTGTGACACCCTATCTTCCTATTTACCTACTGGGGAAGATAGTCGGGCCTCGGCCTACAGCCAGTCCAGACAAGCACGGAAAGGCAGTTTCATTTGCAAGGGGACATGGATTTACGACTTATTATGGTGTAGCATAGGGCTCTCCACACAATGACCATTTCCAACCAGTAACCTGGTCTTACCTTTATGTGTGACTCCTTATATTCCTGAATGCAATTATTATTAAGTAGAGGAAATCACTAATGAGGCTAGCGTTGTCCATGAAATGTTGGACGATCTGTCTAATCTACTGTAAATGAACCTTCCAACCCACATCTTCTATTAAGGTGGACTTTGGTAAAACAATGAATCCCAGGTAAGACCTGTCTTCAGCAGGAGAATACAAATGTAATACACAGGTGGTTGTTTGCATTAGAGACCTGTGCTGTCATGGAGACCATAACTAGGCAGAACAGACAGTTAGGTCACCAAGCTTTTCCACAGCAACAGCTGCTAGGGCCATGCATCCGACCAGACTGCAACTGGTCAGTGGATGCAGAGAACAGCTGAGGAGAAAGTGACTGAGTGTCTCAGGCATTTAAGGTCTTTCTCACTCCAGTTTATCTGTTAGCCCAATCTGGATTATCTTTCGTTTCTGAAAACTACTTTTATAACTTTAAAAAATAAGTGGGTAAGAAATGTTTGGATTTACACTCCAGGTTACTGATTAGTGTGGTCTGTGTGGATTCATTCAGTTGAAATGGTTAAAACAATTACTGCCTACACTTCCCATTAGAGAGTATGATGACTCCCGGCACAACTAATTAGCTAACGACTTTTATGAGAATTATACAATCACAAACTAACTTGGGTAGCTAGTCTTGGGCTAGTCTACGTGTCTAGTGTAGCGCTAAAATGTCATTCACTCGTTATTGCTAGTCCAGCTAGTTAGCACTAGCTATGATTATGTATGCTAGCTAACTAGCAATTACTCTAACTAGTAGCTATCATAAATGTAATTTATACCCAAACAACAGATAATTATGTAGTTAACCTCTAGTCGAGTAACGCCCCCTAAGAACCTATGCATTTTAAAGGAACTAATAACTAGGCTAATAACAATGTGCTAACTAGCTAGAAAAGTTGTCGTAACAGCTCGAAAGCTGAGGAGCTAGCAGGACTAGCAGCGCTATGTTAGCTTACCTTGAAACGGTCAGCCAGGCAAGGCACAACAACAGCCAGAGCGTGCCAGCCTCTGTCGAGCAGCACAGCAAGTTTCCGACAACTCCTCAGATGGCTGGTTGACAACCTATTCAACTTTGTTCTCACTGGTATTCTGACTGGTACAAAGTAAATAAGTTTGCTCAGAAACGAAACAGGAAGAATTGGACTCCTGGTGACATTCGACACTACCCCAGCCTCCCTCTGGCGTCGGTAGTCAGTCAGTTCGTTAATTGCTCAACTTGAAATGTTGCCTCGAGAAGTTTTAAATCACTAGACAAGTTACTGACGAAAACCAGTACTGTAGCGTCCTCTGCTGGACTGAGTGATTCTCAATGTGTTAACCTACAGTAGCAGGTGACATTGCCGTGCTAAATATTTTGCTAGTAACTATGTAATATGTGGTACACACACCAAAACATGATTTGACTTTGGAGCGAAGATTTATTGACAAATATGGTCAACACAATGGCCTAATACTCAATCTGTTTAACCGTTGCTCAGGATTAAATGCGAACGCAATGTTTTTTTTTCATGCAAAACTTTTCATACTGGTACTGTCATCTGATAAAAAATGCTCTAAGTTTGAGCAGCAACAGAGACAATAATTCAATTAAGTTGTTTTATTCAAAAGATTAAATACCAAAATACCAAATCCTGTGATGGTCATATGGATATGAATTCCACCTGAAGCACGTGCCCTCTATACACACCAGCTCATAGCAAAGCCAACTCTTGGCTCAGAATGACAACTTCTTCAGCCTGATTTTCATACTCTTGCAGAAAAAAAATGAAGAGATCCAGTGGGTCGGTTACCTGGACACAGATGAACCGTTTCTAAACCACCCCGACTGAAATCCACAGAAACATGTTTACTCAACTAGGCCCAATCTGTGTCCTGGTGATCATCCCTGCATGTCACGCTACTGTGTCTCCGGTGCATAGTCTGCTGTCCCCAATGGCGGCTAACATAATCCTCTGCATTATTTAGCAAAATAGAAATGGTGAGGGGAAAGCACTGGAGGTTCACTGCAGCTTTTGGAAAAGATCTCCTTTAAGATGCATGTGCCGTTGGTAGAGATTAGATTAGAGTCTTGGGAGAGTTCTTTCTAGATTGCCAACTGACAAGTTCTTCATCTTAACTACATATTGTTAAGAAGTTCTCCAATGCCTCCTCACTCACACCTCCCAAAATTTAAACAGATTCTTAAGAAATAATGTAAGATGATACATTTTATTGCCAAACAGTGTAGGAAAAATGAACCAAAAAAATAATAAAAACAGCTGATCCTTCTATAGTACAGTAAGAAAAAGTATCACTTTCTCAATTTCATATCCAGTAAAATGTAAATAAAAATGGTTGCAACACACAAATTCTCAAAAGCAATCTACACTTGATCTACGAGTAGGCAAACTACAGCACATCTTAGCTGAGTCTCCGTCGGACAAATGAGAGCAGTTGAATATTTTTGTTTTTTTTTCTGTTTTTTTTCAGCACATTTCCTATGTTAAAAATTTTACATTTGCAGTGGTTTAAGTGATCCATCCTGTTTTGGATAAAATGCATTAACTGTCAAGCTGTGGAAGAACTTTGCAAGACAACGACTGTAGCATTACCTAAACCATGTTTTGATTTAATCAAGTGAGCATTTATTTGCTCTTCTAGATACTCCATTATTACAGAAAGCCATTTCGCATGGATTCAACAGACTAAGATCAAAAATCTTTCAAAATTGGGTTCCAAAATTACACAGACAACAATAACGGTTCTGGTTTTTTTCTTGGCATTGTAATCATTTAATATTTTAAGACAGTGGAACTTTGAATATGAAATGATAATCATTTCACAATGAGCAGAAATTTAGCAGGAAAATATATAAAAAGACCAGAACAGCAGCCTTAACGGCAAAATGTCTAAAACGGCGAATCATTGGTGAACACAAAACGATTGCCTTTGGAAAGGTAAGATCATTACACATCAACATCCTTACCCAAAGGCAACAGAATCAAACTGAAGCCACTGTCCAGAGTTCCATTTGATGTAGGGGTTTGGGTTGTCAGGTTCACACATGCCTATGCCCCGCCCCTCATGACAACCAGGGGTCCAAATGCTCGTTACCCAATTAGATGCTGCTGTATGTTAGTGAGCAGTGAGGAACCCAGGGCCCGACTCCACCAGTTTTCTTTGGAAGAAGTCTTTGAAAGATTTTTGGTGAACAAAGCCAGTGGATCCAGTGTAGCCTTCCAGAATAATGCAGTTATTCTGCACTCTTTAAGAACAGGGGGAAAAAACAAGAAAAAAAGAGGGTTAGATAGGTTCAGGTGGGATTTCACAAACGACTTAATAAATCAGACACATCCTACACTGGAATTGGATAGACAATAGGTAACGGCTCCACTGATCAAATATTTAGCACTTTTTTCGACTATACAATATAACTAGAATGCATCTTGGCTCGCCAATCATGACGTTGGAGGGTTCGAATTATGAAAGAAACAACCTTCTAAACAAGCGTTGTTTGCAGCAGGAGGGGCGGAAGAATCCAGAACCCATTAAGACTGAGGGGCTAATAACCCATCATTCTCAGATTCATGAAGAAGCAGCTCAGTAGCTTCAGTACCTGATGCTATCCACACAAGCATCAGAGAAAAGTGAACTATTTCCAACTTCATTGGTGATCCCGCTACAGGGTCATGGCGATCAATTATGCCTCCGCAGATAGAAGCAATTCCATATCAACACAATGCAAGCGTCTAAAATATGGTAAATCATTCAATTCAAATCTAATATGTATTTGGGATTGGTTGTTGTTGCTGAAATGTCTCTTACTGCATCGACATGTGAATGACTGTTCTCCCCCCAACAGAACTACAGGACAAAAGCAGGCACTAATAACACGGAAGTGGAGGTAAAAACCATTTGAACAGTTTGACATGCATTCACAAGCTGCTCGTATGTGTACGTGTGCGGGTGTGTTGTATCATTTCTCATAGAGTGTAGGTGGTGTATTTCTGGACTTTTATTCCTGCTTGAATAAATATTTTTGCTCAAACTGAAGTCAGGAGGAAGAGAGGTCTGCTCTACTGTCAGGAAGGAATACCAACGGAAGCCTTATCGTGTTCCGTTGGCATTGTTCCGTTTTAACATTGTCCCTGTCCTCCCCTCCCCTGCTCCAGGACCTGCTCCAGGACCTGCTCCAGGACCTGGCCAGTCTCTTGGGGTTGCTCTTTGGGAATTACCTCCTCCCTCGGCTTGGCTCCACCAAATATGGCAGAGTTGGGGTTGGCGACTTGGTTTAGAGGGGCAGCCACTGTGCGTGGCTTCAGCTGTAGCTTCGGTCTCTGTGCCCTTTCCTCTGCGGAGAGAAATACCACACAAACGACCAGTCAACAACAACCAAAAGCTTAGCGCTGTAAAAAATGGGCAGATAGGCATGTTAAACCTCAACGTTCTAGAAGCGAGATGGCCTCATCTGACTTTTGGGGCCAAGATGAACCTGAGCCTAGTGCTAAGAGGACACAGAAAAGGGAAAGATTGTGCCACCGTCAGAGGGTTCTCTGAAGTCTGTCTGGCCCCCGCGAGGTGGTCCTCCATCTCTATAACGTCCCATTCCGCCGCCGCCACCGCCGCCGCCGCCAGCTCCCCTTCTGTCACTATCGCGACCACCTCCTCGACCCCTCCCTCCGTAGTTGTCGTCTCTGTATCCTGTATGTACGTACACACAGAACGTAGGGCAGGAAACAGAGGTTAGAAGGTCCTGAATGAAACGTCTGTCCTTGTCCCCACACCTGGAGCAGTCCTGCAATGTGACTAATGAGGGTACGGTGAAGCTCCTGTAATGGTTATGAGAGGGAGGATGACAGAGAAAACAACAACTCTCTGTGCAGAATCTGTGTAGACCTGAGGGGGAGGGGGAAACGCCACATGCCTACTTCACATACCATACGAAGCAGACGATTTTGACAGTACGATTTACATTACAAGAGACCAACAGTGAATTTTGTTTTCCCCCAGCGGATTACTCTACAACCTGCACTGCTTGACTCATCACTCATCGCACCTCCTCCAGAATTATCGAAGTCATCTCTGGAATCGCGACCCCCTCCTCTGGGACCACCGCGAGTGCCGCCACGGCCTGTGAGGGGACAGGGCTGAATTTAACACAGGGTGATGGCGGGGCCAGAGGCCAGGATGCCTCCAGCTAGGGACCAAGGGATAGCGAAGACAGGTTCATATGTAACAGACGTGGTCTTGCAAGCTCCGTCAGAGGCATACGGGCAACTGTTCGCTCCGACCGGGAGTCGAACCTACCACCTCTGACTTCCCAAGCGCCACCACTACCAACTACGCCAACGAAAAGCTAGCCATTCTTTGACGCGGGTGGCCTGTTACATACTTGAGGAGTGAGTTTCACCACACAGCGGATACACATGCAGAGGGTTAGTAGCACTACAGCGAAAGCCTCGGCTGCTGCTAGTCCTCTTTTCCTAGAAGTAGAGAAAAGGACCAGCATTGGGAAAAGTGACATCTGAAGATAAGTTGTTTAGGTAGAAAAGAAAGAGCTCAAGCACTAGAGGGAAAAGGAGAGAAAGCATCAGGATGGATGTTGTTGGTGAAGGGCTAAGGCACTTGACGTGTTTTGTGTGCTTGCTGAAAATGTTTTAGCTTCGATGGTACCGAGAAGCCCAGAATAGTACTTCAAACTAAACAGGTGAAAACTGAACAGGTGAACTTAATGACAAAGTGTGATAACTTCAAGTGCCTCTAAAGAAAATGTAATTAGCATAGATAAGCTGTTTTATCTAAAAGAGGATACACACTATGACTACCAAATCCGTTTATTGGGCATGTGTAAGGGTTTGCAAACTAATTAAAATTACCATTAGAAGATATTATACACCTGTATGGAATCTTAATGATTGAGAAACATGTTATTTATATAGTTTGAGAACCGACAAAATATGGGGAAATATTTCTCAAGCTGTACCGCGTAAGCAAGACATTCAGCAAACACACAAAGGGAGAGTCATGTTAACATGGAGGATGAAGGGATGAATAATGGCACTTCTCAGTTCCAAGTCTGTGGCTAAATCTAAGGCATTTTAAGATTCAATATGTTTATTATATGTTAACTGTATGCACCTGTCCACCACAGTAAATGCCTTGTTTGTAAACACTTACTTGGCAAATAAACACAATTCAGATTTTGATAGCTTTACTGGTCATGAATGTAAGAATTAGATATCATGACTTCATACTACACAAATCTCGAAGGCAATTTTCTTGTTAACTAGTATGAATGTTGCTTAATAACAGCCTTGGATTTGAGTATGACAGAATAAAATAGATTCAACACACAAGGACAATAAGAGCATAGTTTGATACAGTCAACCAAGGTAGTTTATAGAGAGTTGAAAGGCAGAGTGGACATTAAGTGGAACAGGTACCTCGATCATCTTTCCTGAAGCCGAATCCTCCTCCGCCACGCCCCTCTTGCTTTCGGCCTTCAGCTATGTCCACCCTGAGTGACCGGTCTCCAAGCAGCTACAAAATCAAAACATTACATATTTGTTCAATTGAAGAAAAGAAACAAACAGTTATGTTTAAATACAATATGAATATTCTAGGTACTCACGGCACCATCATACGTCAAGGCCTCTTTTAGGGATTCCAAGTCATCAAACTCTACATAACAAAAACCTAAAGGAGGGTGGGGGGAAGATCATACTTAGAAATATACCACTAACGGTTTAGATTACACCTCAAGGACTTAACATGAGGCTTCTTACCTTTAAACTTGTCTGTTTCTTTGTCTCTGACTAGTCGGACACTCCTGACGTTAAGGTCTTTGAAAATGGCGTCTATGTCTCCTTGTACAGTGTTGAAGGGCAGGTTGCCGACATATGCTGTGTAGGGCGGCTCTGTGGGCAGCTCCTTCTGCCTTCGGGGTCCACCAGATCCACCTCCGCCCCTGGGACCGGGGAAAACAAACCCCACATGAAAGAGTGCAACTGACAACCCAGAATAATTTAGTACTACATTTACATTTAGTCATTTAGCAGACGTACTTACTAACAGTAAGTACAGGGACATTACCCCGAGGCAAGTAGGATGAAGTGCCTTGCCCAAGGACACAACGTCATTTGGCACAGCCGGGAATCTAACTGGCAACCTGCTGATTACTAGCCCGATTCCCTAACCGCTCAGCCACCTAACTCCTACTATGCTCATCTAAACTAGCTTAGATATAATAATAATTATTATTATTTTTATTTGTAACGCGCTCTTCATTCATAAGAATCTCAGAGTGCCAGTAGATATGATAGTTAGGCCTTATGTCAGATAGGTAATTTGCATTCACATCAACAATCACAAGATTGCTCTTCAAGGAATCCTCAGGCCAGAGGGGAAGACGACACTAGCATATGAGCTCAACATTCTTTTGTACTCTTCATATCATGTACATAACATGTCTACTCTAAATATACATTTTATGATGCAAGTAGGCCAAAGTCTTATGTAGAAGATACCAGGAAGTTGATACCTCACAATCATCATCACATTGTGATGTTGTAAGCTAAATAAGTGATCTAGTACAACCTGTATGTCATGTTTAGTCTTTTTCCAGATGGAAATGCCACCACCAGAGCCATGGAAACAGAAAACATGTTCTCGTTACACGGCTCTTGCCGCCACTACATATTGGGGATGGTGAGACGGTTCCAAAAGCCAATGAGACTCCCTTGCTGGCAGGGCCACTCAAACCTGAAGACAGGGCTGAGAGAAATGCAGATGGGTCCCAGCATACCCCCAGCATTCCTTTGGAGTCAAAGCAAACTGGACTACGACAAGGCATATTCTGAAGATAGACTTGGCTCTTCCTTTAGCTGGGAGGATAGGTTGGTCACATTAGTCTTTCCAAGCTGCTAGATTTGAGACACGTTTTCCATCTAGACTGGGAAAAGTGACTAACGTTCTGTTGGAGCCAATGGGCGGGATGTGACATACATGTCATGGTCACGAACCTTATGTCGCATCCCCAAATGTTTTGATCCAATCAGTTGGATGACGTGGGTCGTTGCATTGTTTTACATTTATATTTTCTAGCTTTCCTAACTGAATTCCTCTTCAACTTCATGTGTTCGGCAAGTCTGATTAAAAGACTACGTCTTGAAAGCGTGGCATAAACGCGTGGTTAGGTGCAATTAGTTACGAGATAATGTAGTTAATAGCAAGAAGGTATGGAACGCCAATTGAGTGTCAATCGGGCACAGAACGTAAATGCACATATATATATATATATATATATAAGTGCTGGTGTTGTGAAATAATGAGTGTTCGTTTTACTTGCTCTGACTGTACGTGATGAATAATGGAGGCGAGACAGACAGGGCCCAAATGCTAGTTAGCTACCAAAAGACTGAATTCCTTATTTCTTTGCACTACCAATAGCCAGCTAGATTGTTTTTAAGGGACTGATTTACTAATCAATTCATTGCCCTTCTTAAACCGACATATGCAGTGATTAGCTAGCTATATGCAGTTACAGCATGCAGGAATGTTGCAGGTTCACACCATCACGCGCTAGTAGTTGCTGTAGCTAAAATAGCTAGCTAGCTTGCTTAGACTGTCGGCCATTCCGCACAGACGACTATTGCTGACTACTAGCACAACATGCAGTCCATGTGGGCTGTTTTTTTAGGAACGCTGGCGCCAAGTGCCATGCTGGCAAGATTAATTAACTCGTCATGCGTGTTGATAGGTTGTAATATATTTGTTAACGGTGTGTACTGTATAACTCTGACTAATAATAAGTAGCATGCGTTCCGAAATGAAAAACCTCATGCTCAAAATGTCTTGCTGCGGCTAGGCAGCAGCTAGCTATGCATTACCAATCCACGAGTTTTCCACGCCCTCAACCCCGGCTTCCATTCATATAAGCGGCTAAAAGCCTGGTTACTTGCTAGCGCAGCTAAAAAGGTACAGCCTGTCTGGATTGGTTCACACAGGGCCTACCTTTGCACAGTAATTCAAACACGCTTTCACATTCGTGAGACACAATACCTATTTTTTGCATGGTCACATTCTAACACTAACACCTTCAAAATGCAGAGGCATATACTCACCCACGGCCTCCACCAAAGCTACCGTAAGCCCGGTCCCTATCATCGTAGTTATCGTAATCCGCCATTGCCGTGATTGCTGTCCAGGAGAAAGCGGTAGGGGGAAGAAGGACCTTCAATATAGTTGCTGATGCTGAAGTAGTTGTCCTTTCAGTGCCTGAGCTATTGTGCAGATGGTGGTTGACATGAAGGGTAAGACGAAGTTAATAATTTAATCAATCGTTTTTATTCTTTGAACTTTTTATCACTTCTTGTTTCAAATGACACGAAATGGACTAGCTCTTTATATTTAGCAGGCCGTATGCTTGTCATGACATTCTCATTTTACTTTGCATTAGGCTCAGTAGCGGCTGGTCAATAGAGGGCGCTGGCGCCGCCCACCCTTGTAAAAAGTGTTTTAGATTTTTGTTTTTCATGTCATATATTTTCTAAACAATAACTACTAATTTTAAGCATGATTGTATTAAAAGTACAGCTATAGTATAGTATATTGTGTAGGCCTATATATATACCAAAAATCTATTTTTGGATCATTTTACTACATGCTCGACATTTGGGGTGCTAGAAAAATTGCCCATCGAAACGCCAACCACCTGCTGGTGATAGGTGAATTGCTGACCGTTGCTAACAAAATATACCACAGCAACACATATTTAGCCAAAGAGCTTGGCCCAGATCAACCTGACATAAAAATTGAAAATGAATACAATCATGATAGGCATGATAGGCAGAGACAATATCGCTACGCAACTGGACGAAGGTCACCGGATTGGGGTGAAAAACACAACGAAGAAGTGGATAAGAACAGGCACGTTCTATCAAAGATAATTGATTGTGTTTAATTAATCTATAAATCCTTAATATTTAGTCTTACAGTAATAGTTGTGTTGTGTTTCCTAATAATACAATGGAAAGTGGCTCAAGTGCCCAGATTCAAGTGCCCAGGCTTTCAATATTTATGAACTGAGTGTAATTATATTTATTGTCCACAAATGTGGACATTTGCCTATATCTGTGTGCATTAAATAATTACTATTTCACACAGAACTCATGGAGTTTGTGTTCAATTGTATTAGGATGGTTACTGAATTGACGGAATATTTCACAGCCCCACCTAGAATAATTTTCACCAGCCGCCACTGATTAGGCGATTATTGGCGTTTCAATTAGCTCCACGGTGTCTTGAAATTGAAGAAAAAATATGCAAGTATTTTATTGATAATATTCACGCCTCTGCAGGCCCGTAACGATTACTCCCCGCAGCCCCATTTTTTTGTTTTTTGTATCCAATTTTAATTACTTGGGATGCACACTATGGTCTTATTGTTTCCAGAGTTGATATAAAAATAAAGAAAAGTATATTTAATTGTGCTTTCTTTGTAAGTGAGTGACGAAGTAGGTCAGATGGTCACACAGACCGGCGAGCCCGCTGCAATTAAGTAGCTAACTGTAGCATAGCATATGAAAAATGAAACAAACATTTAAAAGCGGTGCCCAAAAGCGGCATTCGAAACAGAACATTTCTGAATTTAATGCCAAACTTCCCAAAATTACAAGTCTTTTTCCACCAGCCGGTGAAGGATGCACTCATCTGCCAGAAGAGACAGGTAGGCTATTGTACTCTTTGCTATAGCTAACATTACTGTAGGCTACTGTACGTAGCTAACGTTATAATTTGACAGCTGTAGGCTACTGCTCTGTCTGTGTTGTGCTTAGCTAGCGTTAACAACGAGCCTCCTTTCCAAGAGCCAGGAAAATTAGCCTTCTTGCTCCTTTATTTACTTCCTATCAAGCTGACAACATTGAAATTTCGTTTTTTTCTGATTGAATACATTTCCCTCACAAGACAAGCTTGAGTTTTGATATCTTGCATTTATTATACGGCTCTTCAGAATGTTCCAAAAAGTTCCGTTGATCTCGTCGGTGTCCTGTTCGTCCCGTCGGGATTTGTAGGGCTATTGGGCTACAGCGTATCCTGTGCTAGACAGACTACATGAACATTCCAAACGTTGTCTACATTTTTCATGATAAAACAGGTGAAAAAGTAATCACCGTTTTTGATTTGGTATAAAAAGTAATTCTATGAACCGCTAGATGGAGATGATAGTCCATACAGGATACAGGACAACTAACCTTGTAATAGGCTACAATAATTCTGGTTTTGTCAATACAGTCCTAATTATGTGCTTGTCAATCTGCCAAGAGTGAAAGGGACTGCAACTAAGTGAGTTGGATTCAAAGTATGCTACGAAAAACACCCTTGAATGGTTGAACAGAATTCGTTTTAAAACGGCAGACAAAAACAAGGCTCTTGAGATAGTGATTCATGCAATCAGTTTCAAGAGGAGATACATAATATGTCTTTATCATCACTTGATGTTCTATTTGTGAATGTGTTGGTTGTGTACATATCTGCAATGTACATATTGTACAACAATATGGAGAATATGCGTAAAAAACACAAATATATAATCTTTTGCTGGATGGGTAAAGGTGGGGGGGTACTTGTTTAAATGACTGGTAGTGAATCACACATGATTGAGTTAATATCTTTGAACAGTCTCATGTCTATAGGGCAGGGGTGGACAAGCCTGGTCCTCGAGAGCCGCTGTCCTGCATGTTCTAGATGTTTCCCTGCTCCAGCACACCTGATTCAAATGAATGGTCATTACCTGGCTCCCACAGAGCTTGATAACAACCCATTCATTTGAAACAGCTGTGCTGGAGCAGGGAAACATCTAGAACATGCTGGACAGCGAGGACCGGGATTGGAGAACCCTACTATAGGGCTTGGATTGGAGAACCCTGCTATAGTGCTTGGATTGGAGAACCCTACTATAGGGCTTGGATTGGAGAACCCTGCTATAGTGCTTGTCTTTGCGTTGTGTATGTAAACAGCTGTTCATTCTGACATACAGGTGGTGTCATCTTTGTACTAGTCGACTCCAAATCAACATTTAACTGTAATTAAGATCACTCTGGTGATCTGAATTATAACAAAAACATCGAGGCCCTCTTTCACAAAATGATTTATGGAAAGAGTTTGAATAACAAATGAGTGAAACATCTGAAACTAATTGATTGGTGTTTTGTTTTCCACTATTTGAATGGGGACATTGTCCTAGTGGAGAAGCAGTGGGCGGTAGCCTGCTTGTCTCTGTCCACAAGCTGAGCAGTGAAGCTCCTATTGACGACGCTGAGGCAAGATGCAATTATTTGATAGCGAGGTCTTGGAAAACCCGCAGCAGATTAAAAGTGCTATAAATAAGTCTGTTGGCCTTATCTGTGTCTTAAGTAGGAGGCTCGAATAAATATGTGTGGACAACAGTTCCTCCTTAGGCTTATTGTCATAAGACTGCAAATGGAGAAATCCTTTTCCAGCTATGTTGTCTCTCAGTGAGTTTAAAATAAATGGCTGACTATTTTATGTTTGATTCATATACTACTTTTTCATTTGTTTCATTAACTGTGTGTAAGTATTGCACATCCTCACACACCGTTTGTTATATTTTATTAAATATTTTCTATATTTAATTGTACTTGCTGTTCTGTACCTTGCTGCTTTTGCAAACTGCAATTTTCTCCACTGCGGGACAAATAAAGGATCTTATCTTATATCCACGGGCACAACTTATGTTTTAAGTTGTGTGATAACGGTGGCCAGCCCACCATGAAATGTTCTAATTCAATCACACCTCCACAGTAAGTTACAGCCTCCACAGCAGGTTACAGCCTACTGTATGTCAGAGAGATGGTGATATTAACTTTCTTACACACAGGGTTAAAGTGTAGTGGGCTGGAAGACCAGTTGTATGTGGTTGGGTAACATTTAGACTAATGACCACACATTGAGAGTAATGGGTCAGACCAAAACATGTACTTAAGCCATCCATTCTTTTTGTGATCATCAAATGATTTATTCTTAAATGACAGGAGATGAAAAGAATAACATAAAATGTATTTTTGAGATGTATAATCATAACAGAATGTTATACATTTAACATGTTGGGGAGGCTTTAAGATACCCGTATGGGCAGTTCAAGACATAGGAAACTTGTGTTTTTTTTCCCAGTCTTAATTTAATGCAAGTCTTACTAGTTAGTGTTTTAGATTTTTAGAGTTAAGGTCAAGCATGGTAGGACACATGATGGTGTCCACCTGGAGAAGCACAAACCAGTCACAGCTCCTTTAATGAGTCATATTAGGGACTCCTTAGGGAGTCAGGTGGCTGAGCGGTTAGGGAATCGGGCTAGTAATCAGAAGGTTGCTGGTTCGATTCCTGGCTGTGTCGATGACGTTGTGTCCTTGGGCAAGGCACTTCACCCTACTTGCCTCGGGGGGAATGTCCCTGTACTTACTGTAAGTCGCTCTGGATAAGAGCGTCTGCTAAATGACTAAATGTAAATGTCATATCTCATAATAACTTAATTGAAGCTACATTAAATTACATGTTATTAGGCTTATTGACTGTAAACAGTTTGGGTTCTCTAGAACTCTTGTTGCTGTCAATCAGATTCTGGCAAATAGGTAATGATTGTCCCACAAATGCCCGTGTCTCTCGGTTTTTCTGCACAACAAAAGAAAAAGAGAATTTAGATGTCAAAAAACATATTTATTAGATTACATAAGGTACACTTCAATACTCCTATTCTAAAACTGAAATTATTAATATGTATTGATGTGATCCAAAAAGCAGAACAAACGCAAGAAACTGATACATGAGTGAATCAGGGTGCCTCATTAGAACACTTAAATATCGCTACTAGTTACAGTGCACTGACGAGAAAAACAAGGCTATACCAGGCTAACTACCAACAGCAGCAAGTACATTAACAGTCTCAAAAATAGAATAACTAGACATAAGAAAAAGGTCCTATATGATTATATAATTGACTTGAATGAACAGAAACTGTATACATCTTGTAGTCTTCACTCCAAAGGGGGCTATTAGTTGTGTAACAATTCATAACAATTGAACTTCTGAAGAAAGGTCTCCTATGAGGCGTTCCAGAGTGAGAGAGAAAGGGCTCCAGCCTCTTCGAGATAAATGTTCTATTTGTATCATTTTGGAGGGTTCTTCTATGGTTAGAATAGTTCTGTATAGCTTCCCCTTTTGAGAGTGTATGAATACATCATAAAAAAGGCCAAATTAAACCTGTGACTAATAATGTCTTATCTCAAGCATTTTTCTATGGAATTAAAGCACTACCATCGCTATTACAAGCCAAAACAAAAAAAATCATTGGAGCATTTAGAAACGCCATGACGTCAAGTATGGGGGAGAAAAGATCTTGTTACAGTAGCAACAACACATTGTCTAATAATTTCAGCACTTCAGCACTGGACAGCGGCACGATAGTTATAAAGATGAAGCTGTCAGCTTTGCCTTTCCAATATGCTCGCCACTGGACCGCGTCGCTGTTGATTTACAAAATACACAATTCAATACTCAGCGTCCAGGCTTGGCTTAGCCTCTTAACTCCACCCCATTACTGCATGTATGCATTTAGAGCAATCATATTCACATTTAATTCCACTTATGTGTGTCATTTTGTGACACCCACAATCCCTCTTGCAGTCCGCCTGTACAAGCCAGCACATTTTACAGTCCAAATAGATGGATTGACCACGTGTACAAAGTCATTATGGTGTTCGTATCGTCCTATGAAGACTGTGGTCTTTCATTTGTGGCATTCTGCGCTAACTGATTATTCTTAAAACTATCGTTTAGACGGTTCATGCTTAGTTCTTAACTATCGCTATCTGCCTACTGCAAATAATATGGATATAGGCTTATTGTACTGTATGTAGTATATGTACATGTTTTAAGACAAACACGGTGTGCATTATCAAGAAACCTCTACGGATTTCAAAACATTTCCATCATAATTTCGGTCCCTCGTGTGTCCAGTGTCAGCTTTTGAGCCGTTGTCTGGACCAGGCGTTACATCGAAGTCTGGACACGACACGTCGGGCTCACTTTTCCGGACTGCAGTGGGCGCTCGTTGTCCGGGTCTCACCATCATGGTCTGTCTCAGAGCTGGCTTCCCTTTCACAGCTTTAGGACAGCAGTTATCACGCTCATACTCCTCCTGGGCTTTTTTAATCTTGCGCTTTTTCATCTTCCTTTTGTGGAGATGAAATGTAATCAGAGAAATAATAATGATCCCAATGATAACTGCAATAAGCACAATGAGCACCACAGTGGACGAGAACGCCTGGAATAACCGATCCACATGGTCAATGCATGTTCCATTGGTTTTGGAAGTCCCGTTGAAGGTGCAGCGTGGTATAGAAAGCACCACATCCTCGGAGGTCCTGGCACTCATTTAGCCTGCTAGTCTGTCTTGGTTACTAAATCTAATCCGCTACTAAAAGGGGAGCGAATACAACTTTGATTCACAATATATTTATATTGCAACCATTCCTCTGAAGTGCTTATGATTCCCCATAAGATGTACCTGAAAAAACACACAAAAACAGATATTATGCACATGCAAGCAGTCTGTAACATACACCAAAGGACCAAAAGTAATATTAGACTATTTACTAATCAAATACATTCAATAACCAAACACAGCAACGCACAATCACTTGAATTTGCAGGAAGGCATGGCCAAATATTCGCACGGTCAATTTCGTTATTTTGACCTTTGACACGATTAAGTGATGCGTTATGTCATATCTACAATGAACAGTATCAGCAGCGATAGTTTATCTCCCAATTGTCAAACCTGTAGGGTTTATAGTATCTATAGGCTACTGCGGCATTCCTTCAGACAGACAATAGCAGTACCCGAAGTCACGAATTGAAAACCGAGTTTTCAAATAATATCAAAAAAACGTATTTTCAAGTTTTACATGCTTAAGATGTTAGATAAACAGGTAATATGATATAATGTTACCTGACGGAAGAGCCTGGTAGAAATCCGTCTGTTGTTGAGGACAGGTCCGAGTACCAGAATCCAGAGAAAAGGCATACAACGCAGCCAATCCCCGTTGATCGCAATGACGTATCGCATTTGGCAACCCAATTGCTTTATAGTCAGCAACCTCATTCATATATTTCCCCATGTCGACACTCCCAATGTAGTCGTCCAGAGAAGGCAGCACAAAGTAAACCATGTTGTATTGTAACAGATGTTCGGTTTTAA
Source organism: Mallotus villosus (assembly GCA_903064625.1). Lineage (NCBI taxonomy): Eukaryota > Metazoa > Chordata > Actinopteri > Osmeriformes > Salangidae > Mallotus > Mallotus villosus. Next base: position 145,946 of record CAEFZP010003055.1, read on the forward strand.
TTCAATACATTTGGTGTATTTATTATGTCTTTATTTACGTTTGGTTTTCTGCTAAGACTGTTTTTTTCTCCAGTGGGGGCATATCCCGCCCCCCTCTATGTTCGGAGTTCACCAACCATATTACCGGCCAGAATTTCAATCAATACTTTCATCACTGCCAATTTACCGACGACCAATTATTTTAAGTCACAGCAATCCTGGGGACAGAAGTATGCGGAGGTTCCGACTGTAACGCCGATATAGGTGGTGGACTCAAAAACACGTACAAAGACAAACTAGCAATGATAGATTGAAACACAAGGGCTAAATACACTGGGGCTAGATTGAAAACAGGTGCTGTCAATCAGGGCTGGGGAGGTCAATCACCGGCAGGGTAGGAGACACTGAAATGAGAGGAGAGGTGAGTACACACACAGAACCAAGACATGACCTAGGGAGTTGGGTAGGATGTGACACAGACGTGGCGCTGCTCATGTGGCAACTGGCTGCTTTTTGGCGTGTTGTTTGTCAAGGTTTTTCTTGCATTTATTGTCTTAAAGACAATGTTTCACGTAATTTCTTACGTGTTTGCAATATGGTCAATGTGGTCGATTGTGATACGGCTGAAATAGGTTTTTAGATGGCTATTTTCGGATTTTTAGTAGAATTGCTGACTGAACCAACGGACTCTTGGACACTTGAGAATCAGTTACCAGGGAAGGAAGCTTGTTGTCAACGTAAAAACGGCCACAATAATCATTAGAGACAAGTGACATTAATCAATTATTCATTGTCTGTTGTCACACTTAATTTGTACATATTTCAAGAATAGCTGCAACAAAGTTTAAAGGTGGATGTCTGAAACAGTTACATTCTAAATGCCTTTAGTGCTGAGCAACATCATGTTATTTAAAAATGTATAGTTCAAACCCTCCTAGACTAGTCATGTAAAATGTACTTTACAACTAGAAACAAATATTTGAAATGGGGGTGCTACTAATGTTCCTTGTCATGTTCTGATGTTTTGGTGTCCTCTGCTCACACAGAAAGGAACCCCCATGTTCATGTATCATGGAGGCCTACAAAAGAGCCGTGGCAGGTTATAATGATTGTCCATTATCGGAGGTTGTCGTCTTTGAACATCAGAAAGACTGCTTCTCGAAATAAGAAAACACATAAACCAACCAACATACTAGCTGTATTCTCTCTTGGTTCAGTAAGACCACAAGGGACAACACAAACGTCTGAACGGGGAACAGCTCAGCATATCTTGTCTTGTTTGTTTTCAACAGTTTTCAACCTTTAAGACCTGAAGTATTTGTTGTTAACTAAATAGGTTTTAAAATACTATTGTACATAAACCATATATGGTATACAAACCATCAACTGGTTATTGATGTTATGTGTAAACTTTGAGTGGCCAAATGGATCATTTATATTTCTGGATTTTTTCCATTCGGCTACTTTATACACTGCAAGGTTTCATATTTGAAACCGCTTGAAAGCATCAGTGGAGGACTGTATTCTTCTGGCACATTGATGCACTGTTAGACAGAAACTGGAATGCCTGAGCACATGATCAGATCAGTGGGCGTGAGGGATTGAGACGATCAAAGTAATTTAATATTGGGCTGAGAAGGGAGAAAGCAGGCATGACTAACTGAAGGATATTTCACCTCAGTGTGCATGCATGGGCACATGCACACACAGGCAATGTATAATATGACAAAACACACAAGTCTAGTATTAAAACAACAAACATGTTTTCTGTGGCGTCACAAGGCAAACTGGTAGTGTCTACTGGCAAACTGGTAGTGTCACAAGGCAAACTGGTAGTGTCTACTGGTAAACTGGTAGTGTCTACTGGTAAACGGTAGTGTCTACTGGCTAACTGGTAGTGTCTACTGGCAAACTGGTAGTGTCTACTGGCAAACTGGTAGTGTCTACTGCAAACTGTAGTGTCTACTGGTAAACTGGTAGTGTCTACTGGCAAACTGGTAGTGTCTACTGGCAAACTGGTAGTGTCTACTGGTAAACTGGTAGTGTCTACTGGCAAACTGGTAGTGTCTACTGGCAAACTGGTAGTGTCTACTGGTAAACTGGTAGTGTCTACTGGTAAACTGGTAGTGTCTACTGGCAAACTCAAACTGTGCCAGGCGATGACACAGGTGTAAAGATCGTGGCGTGTCTGCTCTAGGGACTCGGCCAATCAGTGGTGAGCTCTTTACCCTTTCAGAGCTTGACCTGTATACGTACCCTGTACCTGTATACGTACCCTGTACCTGTATACGTACCCTGTACCTGTATACGTACCCTGTACCTGTATACGTACCCTGTACCTGTATACGTACCCTGTACCTGTATACGTACCCTGTACCTGTATACGTACCCTGTACCTGTATACGTACCCTGTACCTGTATACGTACCCTGTACCCTGTACCTGTATACGTACCGTGTCTCAGGTGAGTGAGTGTGAAGACAGGTTCTGAGGGCTGCTTCCCAATACCAGCCTCTAGTCAAATCAAATCAAAATGTATTTAAATAGCCCTTTTTACACGCAAGCATGTCACAGAGGGCTTCACATACGCCCTATAGAACTGCCCCTCAACCAACCTAAACCCTCAAGGAAGACAAGGAAAAAGTCCCAGAAAAACTCAATGCAAGAGAAAAAATGTAAGAAACCTTGTGAGGAGCAAGTGTCTCTAGTGTGTGTGAAGAGCCCCTCACAGCTGTAGAGGGTTCTCTCCTCCCACAGCCCACAACAACATCCTACAACAACATCCTACAACAACATCCTACAACAACATCCTACAACAACATCCTACAACAACATCCTCCAACAGCCACAACATCCCGACAACAACATCCTACAACAACATCCTCCAACACCACAACAACATCCTACAACAACATCCTCCAACACCACAACATCCTACAACAACATCCTACAACAACATCCTCCAACACCACAACATCCTACAACAACATCCTACAACATCCTACAACAACATCCTCCAACACCACAACATCCTACAACAACATCCTACAACAACATCCTCCAACATCCTACAACAACATCCTCCAACACCACAACATCCTACAACAACATCCTACAACAACATCCTACAACAACATCCTCCAACATCCTACAACAACATCCTCCAACATCCTACAACAACATCCTACAACAACATCCTACAACAACATCCTACAACAACATCCTACAACATCCTACAACAACATCCTACAACAACATCCTACAACAACATCCTACAACAACATCCTACAACAACATCCTCCAGGCTGCCAGCATGAAGCACTGATTACACCTCTCCTCCACCCTCACTGTCTTCTCACAGGGCATCACGTCTTCTCACAGGGCATCATCTTCAGACCCAAGCGTGAAATTAACAGGATTTGATCAAAACAGGGGGAAAAAGTTGCAATTCACGTGAAGGCCAGTTTTAAGTGCTGCAGTAATTCACATTTAAATGGCGAGACTCGGATGAGGTGATTGTGACACGAAAGATGATAGCCAACGTTAAAAAGTTGTGTCCACTTTCTATACTCTCTACTGAAACTCTACTGTGGAGAGACTCACTAAGGCAATTTATAGCCTTTGATGTCAAAGCCATATAACTATAACAAAGGAAAAGGTTTATCACAGAATTGACATTTTAATTTAATCTTATTAAAAGAAACAATTAATTATAAAATCTGCAGACCTTTTAGTTTCACGTTTGGAGAAAGTTGTCCTCCCACTATCCAATGACTGAATGTGGAGACACAATAGAAGAGCTGCTTTCATCTACACAGCATGTGAACCTGGATGAATTAAACATAGCTACCACCATAGAATTCATTATTCATGTTCAGTGTTGCCCTTTTTAAATACAAGCCAAGGGTGAGATTCTGTGATACGATGTAGTTTAGCGTGTTACTGCTGGGTGAAGGAGATGCAGAGAACACACTTAGTTTTTCTGGGAGTTTTTCCTTGTCTTCCTTGAGGGTTTAGGTTGGTTGAAGGGCAGCTCTATGGGCGTATGTGAAGCCCTCTGTGACATGCTTGCGTGTAAAAAGGGCTATACAAATACATTTTGATTTTATTTTATTTGACTAAGGGGTCAAAAGACTGGAGGAAAAGAATGGGAATAGAGAAAATAAAAGATGACATTGAAGTGGACGGGGGGCAAAGAGGAATAGACGAAGAACAGAGGATAACGTTTAAGAAATAGAAGCAGACTAAGTTAGCAGTTCTGCATTCATTAAATAGCTGTCTAAGGGGAACTGCTAAAGCCGTTTTCCGTGGTGGATAAGTGAGCTCATGACAGGCTGCTCTGCTAGTGGAGACTGTGGAGATCTGCTAATGAGGAAAGTAAAAGGCAGTATTTAAACACGCTGACTTCAGCAGGGGGTCAGCACGCTCAACCTCCGTTGTCTTTGAGATGTGATGTAGGCAGAACCCAGCCTCATTAAAACTACACACTGTCGGACTTACAGCAGGAAAAACATGCTTTTTTACTCTCCAACTACAGTGTCAGAAATTAGTTTGTGTTTAAAAAATAATCATATTTAAATACAATATTCTTAACTGAGCAAGTGCATACGTGTGCAGTTGTCAAAGGCTAATTTAAATTAGTTGGATCCACAAAGTCTGAATGCCGACACAATGCACATTTTTGCGGAGGTTGGAATCTGTATTAAAACGACCAATCACAAGTACAAGATGTTTATAGGCTAGAGCTCATGAGGATAAATCTGCAGCTTTTGGTTGATGCCTTTTCGCATATTTGGTGTGAATGCCCCTCTGTGGTTAACAACCTTTTTTCTTCTGATCTCAGAGGACATGGCTTCTATTACTCCCATGACACACAAACCACTCGAGTCAATTTCAAAAAACAATAATAGCGAATAGATTTACTAAGAGTGTTTTGTTTGAGCAGAACCATGTCTACATGGAGAGTGGGAGGGGAACTCAGATTACAGTTGCTCATAGTGCATAAGAGGAGGAGGGAGGAGGGAGGGGTGCGGAGGAGGGAGGAGGGAGGGGTACGGAGGAGGGAGGGGTACGGAGGAGGGAGGGGTACGGAGGAAGGATCAAGACAGAACATCAAATATTATCAAGTTTTACTGAGTAATGCAACACAACTTGGGATTTTTTAAGACAGCAGTTATTGATGTGAAAATCAGAGTAAATGGTCGGACTATACTTCCACATATCTCTCTGATTATCCACCCGCAGTGACCTCTCAGATGGAGGTATATTGAGTCATCTGCATCCATGGTGTTAATCACACAGACTTGGGAAACCAGGTGAATGAAGTCTTTTGGCTTCTGAATGGGAGTAATTGGTCCAAGAAGACGAGACACAGTGAGGACCTTTCTCTCCGTCAGGGGTGACATGGAAGGAAACAGTAAATCCCTCAGCTCCAGTTTGACAGAAGAGCGACGCTCCAGAGCTTTCTACCCTTGTTTGGGGGCTTAAAGAGATTGAACACTCTTGTGGAGACAGAAGACTTTCCCTCTCCCTCCCCCCCTCCCCCCTCTCTCCCCCCTCCCCTCCCCACTCTCCCCCCCCCCTCTCTGTGAGTGTGGCGGGAGCTGACGTCAACCATACACTTTTAACGTGATTGAAAGCGCACAATGCCGTGTGCAGTGTCCATATTATTTGTGCAGTTGTGCCTGTATTGTCCCACTAAATCATGTCCAACCTGGATGGCTGGTGATTGACTTATTGTGTCATCCTCCAAACCCTCCCTCCCGCCCGGGTATAGAGATTTATTTAAGTGAGAGTACAAATATAAAAACAAGCTGTCCTCTGAGTCTGCAGTGACGTCCTAGAGATGTCTTATGGAGGCGAGCAGGACAACGTGTACGGTACAACAGCACACCTTCTGAAAGCAGATATCTGTTTGTCCTCCGCTTGTTGTATTATTTTGTTGGTGTGCGGTCAAGGAGGTGACCCTGGCTCTGCACAGCCAGACACAGGCTTCATCAAGGAACAGACCCTGGCTCTGCACAGCCAGAAACAGGCTTCATCAAGGAACAGACCCTGGCTCTGCACAGCCAACCACAGGCTTCATCAAGGTCAGCACAGGTACAGGATGTGGGTCAGAAGCAGCTGGAGCGTTGTTACGGCATCCCAGACCACACCCCTCAGCAGGTGGGCAGGAAACACGTAACCATGGCAAAGGTGTGAGGCCGCAGTGACCGAGACAACTACAGGGTCATTAGAAGACAGCAGGGACGAGAGGACAGAGAGCCGTCCAGTCCTTTGTTATATGATGAAACTGAGCCAGGGTGTAACCACCATAGATCAGCTCAGTAAGTGGACGTGCTTCAGATTTACAGGGTTCCCAGCCCGTTGCCATGCAGGGCGTCTTGTGTTGCAGCACACTGCACGCGCTCGGAGATATAAATCAACAGGATTGCTCTCTAGACAAGGACAAGGAAAGGCACAATCACCTCCATCTCAAACTACGCACACACACACACACACACACACACAGGCAAACACACACACACACACACAGCAAACACACACACACACAGCAACACACACACAGGCAAACACACACACACACCACACACACACACACACACACAACACACACACACACACACACAGGCAAACACACCACACACACACACACACACACACACACACACACCACACACACACACACACACACACACACACACAGCACACACACACACACAGGCAAACACACACACACACAGGCAAACACACACACACACACACACACACACACACTCACACACACACACACATACACACACCACACACAAACACACACACACACACACTCACACACACCACACACACACACACACACCACACACACACACACACACACACACACACACACAGCAAACACACACACACAGGCAAACACACACACACAGCAACACACACACACACAGGCAAACACACACACACAGGCAAACCCACACACACGGCAAACACAAACCTCTTTTCCCTCTAAAGAGGATAAACTCCCAGACCACCCAGAATGTACCCAGTGATTATGATCTCAGTTCACAGAGAGAAAACAACCCCACAAGTATTCTAATGCAAACAGGTGAAACTGATTTCTATCTGGATTTACATTTGCAATCCCTCCTGTTTCACGGTCTGCTCTCTAACTGAATCATTATGTCAACATGTACATTAGATATGTAAACATGTACATTAGATATGTAAACATGTACATTAGATATGTAAACATGTACATTAGATATGTAAACATGTACATTAGATATGTAAACATGTACATTAGATATGTAAACATGTACATTAGATAAGTCAACATGTACATTATATATGTCAACATGTACATTAGATAAGTCAACATGTACATTAGATAAGTCAACATGTACATTAGATAAGTCAACATGTACATTAGATATGTAAACATGTACATTAGATATGTAAACATGTACATTAGATAAGTCAACATGTACATTAGATAAGTCAACATGTACATTAGATAAGTCAACATGTACATTAGATATGTCAACATGTACATTAGATATGTAAACATGTACATTAGATATGTAAACATGTACATTAGATAAGTCAACATGTACATTAGATATGTAAACATGTACATTAGATAAGGCCTATTTGGCAAGTTAGCAAATGTGGCAATAATCGTTATCTCAGCAAAAATATGTTTTCTCCTGCCTAATTTAGCTGCAGTGGGCCATACAGTGTACAACAACACAGTGAAGCCTCTATGAAGGTTACTCAGTGCATTACTGAGAGAACAATCCACAATACACTGTTCAATCTTTTGATTGTCCTGGCAGAGTAATATAATAATACGTAAGGCTTATTCAAGATGCATAATCATCTTCCCAGTGATTAGAAACTAGAACCTAACCTGTCGAACCTGAGCTAGGCATCTCTTGAGAACATTATCCTGATACAATATTTTTTTAATTTCTTCCATTTGAGGTTGACCCTCCCTATAGTAATCGGAGAAAAGAAAACAATGTACTAATGTAAAGTGCTACTTCACTGTGAAGAAAAACAATCTGCAGTTGACAAGCATCAAATGACAAATGCAACGACAATCGTAAATACTTTCTGTATGTATTTTGTGGATATTAAAAATGTTGCTGCCAGATGGTTCACCCCAGGTCCTGAATCCTGATGAGATGTTTGAGATGGGTTTCCTCACTCTAATGACTTTCCCCGTGTGAAATATGATCACACATTTCAGAAGATAAGAGAGGGTGCAATAAAGACAGGAGCTCAGATACAACAGATCAACTGTTGGCGCCGAGCACCAAGATGGTATCAGAAATATGGGATAGAAGTGCTTGTCATCATTTGGAGTCTTAGCATGAGAGTCAGTCTACTTCCTTGCTTACTCTAGGGTGCAAGTATATCTGCACCTTTAGCAAAGATGCATGTGAAGAGTATCTGCATCACACAGTGCCTGGCCTACACCCAGAGAACACAGAGGAAGGGCTGGCCTACACCCAGAGAACACAGAGGAAGAGCTGGCCTACACCCAGAGAACACAGAGGAAGAGCTGGCCTACACCCAGAGAACACAGAGGAAGGGCTGGCCTACACCCAGAGAACACAGAGGAAGAGCTGGCCTACACCCAGAGAACACAGAGGAAGGGCTGGCCTACACCCAGAGAACACAGAGGAAGGGCTGGCCTACACCCAGAGAACACAGAGGAAGGGCTGGCCTACACCCAGAGAACACAGAGGAAGGGCTGGCCTACACCCAGAGAACACAGAGGAAGGGCTCCCTCGGTTGATCCGTCGTGCTTCAGTCGGTACTTCAGTTTCTGCAGAATGTGCCCCCATCGTCTTTAACACAGCACTAACCCCCATCGTCTCTAACACAGCACTAACCCCCATCGTCTCTAACACAGCCCTAACCCCCATCGTCTCTAACACAGCACTAACCCCCATCGTCTCTAACACAGCCCTAACCCCCATCGTCTCTAACACAGCCCTAACTCCCATCGTCTCTAACACAGCACTAACCCCCATCGTCTCTAACACAGCCCTAACCCCCATCGTCTCTAACACAGCACTAACCCCCATCGTCTCTAACACAGCCCTAACCCCCATCGTCTCTAACACAGCACTAACCCCCATCGTCTCTAACACAGCCCTAACCCCCATCGTCTCTAACACAGCCCTAACCCCCATCGTCTCTAACACAGCCCTAACCCCCATCGTCTCTAACACAGCCCTAACCCCCATCGTCTCTAACACAGCACTAACCCCCATCGTCTCTAACACAGCCCTAACCCCCATCGTCTCTAACACAGCCCTAACCCCCATCGTCTCTAACACAGCCCTAACCCCCATCGTCTCTAACACAGCACTAACCCCCATCGTCTCTAACACAGCACTAACCCCCATCGTCTCTAACACAGCCCTAACCCCCATCGTCTCTAACACAGCCCTAACCCCCATCGTCTCTAACACAGCACTAACCCCCATCGTCTCTAACACAGCACTAACCCCCATCGTCTCTAACACAGCACTAACCCCCATCGTCTCTAACACAGCACTAACCCCCATCGTCTCTAACACAGCACGAATCCCCCGCTCAGACAAAGATCTGACGCCCAAGAGAAGGGAGGGAAAATAAGCGCTAATATTTGGACTTGCCAAATAAAAGGCAGGGTCTGATGGATTTGATATTTGAAGCACATTCTGTAGTCATGGAGCTTGGTAGTCATGGAGTTTGGTGGTCAGTATGTAGTCATGGAGCTTGGTAGTCATGGAGCTTGGTAGTCATGGAGCTTGGTAGTCATGGAGCTTGGTGGTCAGTATGTACAGTGGGAATGAAGCCCAAAACAAAGTCTCAAGTTTAACAACATAACAGTCGTTGTTTTTATTCCGTTTGCTCATGTAGAAGATAAGCTTCCGATAGAACCCCAAGCCAACTTAGAAGAGCGCCAAGACATCGTGAAATGTATTCATATGAAGGTACAGTGTTTTTCACGGCTGGTAGGTGGGCAGACAGTGTGTTCCTGCTCTGAGGCACATTAGTGGTGTGTGCCAGCGAGGTCTGGAGGAGGTCTGGAGGAGGTCTGGAGGAGGTCTGGAGGAGGTCTGGAGGAGGTCTGGAGGACCGGGGGGCCAGCAGAGGTCTGGAGGAGTGGAGGACCGGGGGGCCAGCAGAGGTCTGGAGGAGTGGAGGACCGGGGGCTTCTGTAAGTGCAGGTCCACACTCCAGTGGGATGGGCGTCTCTGCAGGGGGCCTGACGCACCAACCTGCCTCTCACCACCAGCATACTGCACACCAGCAAAGAGGAAGGACCAAACATGGAAAGGACCTGCTCTGATGAAATGCACTTCTGTTCCAGATGAATTGTGCTTGAGTGAGAGCAGTGCTACTTACTCCAAATGCTCAAGTGAAAGGATCTTATTAATGTCGTTTTTCAACTTTCGTTGAAAAGGTACTCCAGCACTTCCCTTAATGAAAATCAAAGTAAAAGTAGTTTTATTTCGAATTATTTATCAACTCTGGTGACAACTTTTTGCAGTATATTAACAACATTCCAGGTCTTGGGCTTTGACCAGCAAATTGTTAAGGAAATGTTCATTTCAGCTTAGACTGAGCTGAAATTTCAGTTGGACTGACATCAAATCCGGCAAATAAACATATTCACATGGATATCATTTATAAACGTTTTGGGAGCCATTTTAAGTACATTACAAGATCCCACGAGGCACTGGCTTAAAACACAATTATTTCAAGGTTATACCGGTAATGAGAGTACCATTCACAGAAGGTTGTTGATATATGGCAGTACATTGAGCACACATAATCCTAGTCTGAAATCACACAAATGTAGTGTGTATCTGTCACATTTAATACAGAATGTGTTTCCAAATCTGGATGATACTGCTGAGGGTTTGGTACAGACCATACATTTCAAGCTGAGCTTTATGTGTAGAGCTGAACGCCTTAGTCGGTCAGACACCTGAACAGTGAAACTAGCTCTGTGCCATGGCATCCATATTCCTTCAACTAAGAAAGTCTGAAACAAGAAGTAGATGCAACATTTCTCCTTGTCTTTGGTCTTCATCGTTCATGGAAACCTTGTTGGTGAATCGAGAGGGAGGATCTGCACATATTCAAGAGAGAAATTGTTTGGGTTTCAAGGTTTTGTTGTTTCCCCAACACGATGGGGCTCTGCAGCTTTGCCTGACAGAGAGGAAATGGCTTTTTGATGTAACGCCAGCAGGGGTGCCTCTGGTCATCGATCAACATCAAACTAGCCCCCTGACCCTCTCCAGAGATCACTTAACAGATAGGGTGCTGGCCATGGGAAAACACCATACATACAGACCCAGAGCACAGACCCTATTTCAGCATTCAGACTCTGCCTCCAGAGGTCCTAATGGGACAGGAGGGGATGTAGGGAAATGGAGAGGGTGAGACATATGCTCCCATAAATCTCCTAATGCTGCTTTCCACCTACAGCATAGGCCCTGCCTGCTCAGTCTATACATACAAGACAGACCTCAATGTCAGTGATATTTGAAAGATGTCAAGATCATAAAGAAAGTTAAAAATACAGTACATACATGTACATACTACTGTACATACATGCATGTATTACAATGGTCTCATGGCGTGATGAAGAGAGAGAATGACGGATTACATAAATAGATGGGAAGATAGAAATGAGGGGGAAATGGCTGCCAGTCTTTGAGTGACAGGTGGGTTGTCTGGCAAACCAAACTTCCCTGTCAGCCGTGCTGTACCACAAAGCAATAAGTGAACCTTTTCTGCTCTACAGGATGAACCCTGACACACACATGTCACATCAGAGCCCTGCTCCCTATTCACCCTGCTCAGGGCCAAGAGAACACTCTTAATTGTGTGGTAATTACCATTCAGTGTGCCCACCTCATCCCAGAGGTCAGCCACAGCGACATGACTCATGGGATATCGGCGAGAGAGAGAGACGTCTCTAACAGTGTCATTACACAGCAGCTGCAAGACGACACACGGAGGCGGCTGCAAAATGTCTTCATTTCCTCCGGTCTGGACAGGAGCGAGCGAGAGTGACTCGTATTGTTGGTTGCGGTGATAGATGTAGGAGGGATTCCCTGGTGGGTGAACGTGCCCCATCCGGTGAGCGGAGCTGGGGGCAGTACAGGGAGGGTCGAGTCCTGGGGAGACGTCATGGAGACGGCATGGAGACGTCATGGAGACGTCATGGAGACGTCAAGAGGGACAGAGAGCAGTGGTGATCCGCTGGATGTTTCCTGTTTCCTCTCATGCTGCTCCTCAGGCCCCCGCAGAGCTGCTGTGTCAAAATGATTATTTATAAGAGAAAAGGCCAAATGTTGATGTTAATGGCTGCAGGAGGGTGTATTTAACACACCGTAGAGAGAACAGGGAGGTGGTCACATGGAGAACATAACAGCTGCTAATGGCACGGTGTGCTCTGTCCTCCTACAAGCTCAAATCACTACTAATGAATGGTTCATGGTGAGGGCTGACAGCTGCAGTTTGTCCTCTTCTGGACGGACAGAACAAGCCACTGTTACTGCTTAAATCCATATGATTTATTTTGTGTAAGAGAAGAAATGAATCAATAATGGAAAGATTGGTGCAGCTACTATTTCATCCAAACTAACAGAGGCTGAAAAATCAGTCTGGCCCAGCAGAGAGGAAAGAGGGATAAAGATGGAGAGATACTGTTTGAATGTCTAAGAGGGATTTGCCCTCTGAGGACCGCCTTAACGAGAGCTTCGTGTTCTTTGCTCCTCACTTTTCCATCCAACAGACATTCCATCCTCCACAGAGGAGCATTTGCTTTGCATCCACCATAATTAAAATATAATCTTTCCTGTTCAGTGCCAGTACGAGCCCTGTGTGGGAACACAAAGTTCTCCATCTAACAACGCAAAGCTTTTAGTTTGAGGGTTTGGTTTTCCCTGCTCCAAAAACTATACATTTTGCTGCACAGTTAAAGTTATATCCAATCTTAACTTCCTTACCTTTCCCATCCCAAAGGATGTTCGAAGGTACGTTTTTTAATCAAGCTTTTGAAACTGTGCTTGTGTTGTACATTAATGACGACGCTAACAGCATGTGCAAGTCTGACATTGTTGAGGTGTTGACTGAACATGATAAAGAAACGCTTAGACAGCTTGTACATCGCACTGTCTCTGGAGGGTGTGGCCTTGTCTGTGCGTCAGGTTCCCGAGCTCATCAGGTATGTTTGGGACTAAGATAACAAACGTCCGAGCAGGGTCATACCCATTATGAGTCGACTCTTTGCAGCACCTGCTGCCACAACTCTGGATGAAGACTGAGGATTGAAGAAGGTCAGTGCAGAGGATGGAGTGCATGGTGGAGAGTACATACATGGTGTGGATGTAGTGCATGGTGGAGAGTACATACATGGTGGATGGAGTGCATGGTGGAGAGTACATACATGGTGGATGGAGTGCATGGTGGAGAGTACATACATGGTGTGGATGGAGTGCATGGTGGAGAGTACATACATGGTGTGGATGTAGTGCATGGTGGAGAGTACATACATGGTGTTTCTCTGCATGGTGGAGAGTACATACATGGTGTTTCTCTGCATGGTGGAGAGTACATACATGGTGTTTCTCTGCATGGTGGAGAGTACATACATGATGTTTCTCAGACCTACCTTGACTTGGATACTTCTGAGTGATGGGAAATGACACCAACTGTCAACCCAGCATAGCAGCATCTCCACAGCTTTGATGTTTCAGCGTTCACTATCAGAGATACCTCAATATATATTAGGGTCAGAATACTATACACAGTTAGAACATGATTATTGTTGCAAAAACTTGTATTTTGCAGGTTGATATGCACCCGATCAGGAAGGATTGGATTTGCCAAAAATAGCTTCAAAAGCTGGCATCTCAGACAGCTGAAATAATCACAAGGCGTGAGTGTGCGTGTGCGTGTGTGTGTGTGCGTGTGTGTGCGTGTGTGTGTGTGTGTGTGTGTTGCGTGTGTGCGTGTGTGCGTGTGTGTGTGTGTGTGTGCGTGTGTGTGTGCAGGCGCGTGCAGGTGTGTGTGTGTACAGAATGTGGTTTTGTGTTAGTCAAACCATCACGGTGCATACATTTACAATGCATGTCTCTCAGCTCTGGCTACACAGTAGATATTCTTGGTTTCTCTGTTTAAGAGATTAAAGGTAAATTAGATGAAAGATGATGCTGAAACGTTAGATAAATAACATGTGCAGAGGCACTTTGACAGCAGTTGTTCCATTTCCCATGATGCCCACATGAACCTGTGTAGTTATCTTGTATGAACTAGATACAGTAGATATCTCTGTTGATTTGAGAGTTTGTGGCAGTTTGTGGCTGTTTGTGGCAGTACTGTAGCCAAGGTTAGTGTTCAAGTCTGCACTGACAGGTTTATTCTTTGTGAGTAGATGATCTTCTGACACTGGAGTGTTTTAGAAGGATGAAGTGATGTTGTTGTACTTCACAGACCCTGTAAATCTGAGTCTGTTGACTGGATTTCACTGTTAGGATGTCGTTTCAGAGATTCTTTTTTTGGGGGGCAATTCAACCATTTTAAACTCAAAGAAAGCGTTCCCTATCGGAGCTACAGCTGTAGTTTAATTCACGATGTTTAAGTTCCATTTAAAAATCATGGCAAGAACAGGCTCCAGTGGATGGAGCAACAATGACTTCAAAGACACAGGAAATACAAAGGCACAGGAAAGCTGTTTGTGAATACACTACCTCACAATGTCCCAGTGAGAGATCTGTGTTGGCACATCCTGTAGCCTCACATCCTGTATCCTCCTGAGCCACAGCTCGGCTCGGAGGGATCAACCATCTCCAGACACAAGTGGCACGGGTGATGAAGCGTTGGTATCAGTCAGTATTCTGTGTCCATGTTGCCTTCTGCCAGGGTGCCATGTTAGAAGCGGAGGCAGAAGGTATATGGACGTGGTGACGAGTGTGATTGTTAAGAGCTGGAATTGCAAACTGAAGGAGACTAGCCTCTCACTCCCACCCACCATCCCAATTATCACAGTGAACTCATTCCTGCAAAAATGGTTCAGTATATGCTGCATGCGCAGTCTTTAATTGGCCAGGGGATAAGTACAGTGTGTGTGTGTGTGTGTGTGTGTGTGTGTGTACATGTAAACAGTAGTCTGGTTTATACATGTGCAATAGCATCAGTACGTTCATTCTATTGCATGGCGATGTCTTTGCTTTCTTAAAACAATGTTCTCATGCATTATTCAAATCTTTCTTCAGAATCTAGAATGAGGCGTGCGGAAGCTTCAGCTCCATCAACTGTTTGTTATCTGTAACCGTGGCAGCAGTTCAAACAAGCTGCCTTTCCTTTGAAACATCTCACAAGCCTTTTCAAGGTACAGTTCACACAGGTGCAATTGGATTGAAGGACCAAATTATACATTTCCAGAAAATCTGTGAATAACAGTAAAAAATAGAAACAAATGATAATAATAATCCATGTTCCTCCGTGCTGACAGCAGCAGAATATAATGAGGCTTTCACAGGGAGACGGGGTAACCTGGGTAACCGGGGTAACCTGGGTAACCACACAGCTTGTTAGCCACACTGTGTATTTGGTGTGATCCAACTCAGTTATCTGTTGTGAAATATCATTGGAGACCTAGAAAATTATTTTTTCTATATGACTTTTCCCTCCACCCTCATTACAGAGTGCAGGTAGAGAGCATGTAATCATAATGGGTCAAGCCTGTTGACTTCTGTCACTGTAATGGCTGTATGTGAGTTGTGGCCTGTGTTTGCCACGCAGTACATCCACCCTGTCTAACACTCTTTATTAGCACCTCGACAGCACAACACACCTACACCACACACACACACACACACACACCACACACACACACACACACACCACACACACACACACACACACACACACATCGACAGCACAACACACCTACACTTCCAATTAACTACAATTAAACTCACTTGTATTATTCAATCTCTGCTGGAACAAGTCAAAACTCTGACCTTCACAAATTGTCCATGAATGAGAAATTAGTCACCAACCAATGACCCTCCCCCACATTAGCATATATATTATCCACTGAGTCACGTGTGATTTGGACTGAGTCACGTGTGATTTGGACTGAGTCACATGTGATTTGGACGTGGCAAACTTCATGGCATTTTGTTTCTTGAACAGGAAGCGGGTGTCGTTGCCCTACAGTTGACATTTCGAAGACAACAGGAAACATTGCTCTCAAAGCCACATTGCCTCCAGATGGCCATTCATGGGAGTAGTAATGACAGAGATTCCTCCTGTACTGTGCTGTTACCAGCCTCTCTAATGAGGTGTGTCTGCAGGCCCAGCAGCAGCTTGCTGGGAGACGGACTGAGCAGACCAGCTATTGACAGTTGATTCATAGCTCAGTGCTCTGACACCTAAACGCCGGACAGAGAGGAACAGGATTGAACATTGACTGGTCTCTCCCTTTTATTGTCTTAAGGAGGTTTAATTCATGACAGTAGCAAACACACATTTCCTACTGTATGTTATAGTACAGACAGTAATTTACTTTAACAGATTAATTCATTAATATAACTTAAATCTATATCACTATATTTAGAGCTCTTATCGTTTTTATCCAAAGTAAATGAATGGCTCCTACAAATAGTAGTCAAAGATTTTATACACATTTTTATCTCTGGTGACACGATTCCATGCATTTCATTCTGTGTTCCATTTGTTACAACTTTCACTTGAGTCAAGGGTAGCTTGCATCTATTCTTTCCATGTATTTTCCTATTAACCTGAAGGATTGCATGTACCCTTTGTCCATTCTCTGGAATGAGGTGCATTGAGGTACAGAGATTATAGGGCTAAAGAGATTGCTTTAGAAGCAATACACTTTTTCATCTCCTCAATAATTGAATTGAACAGGTGTTTCCATTAGGAGAAGTGAATACTATCCAACAGGAAACACGATATCTGCTGCTTAACTGAGTGGCTTTGTGACACAGCAACACACACTGACTCAACACACACGGACAAACACACACTGACCAACACACACTGACCGAACATGATACCAGAACACGAACAGAAAAGTCTGTGCTAAAGAACTGTGTATGTGTTTGTGAAAAAGACACTTTCTCCAGAGCTCAGTGGGACTCTCCCTTTGGACAGTCTCTGAACAGGAAGTCATCTCATCTGTTTCCTGTGGAGAGCCTTGAAGGTAACAGGTGTTTTTAACTGAGGCCACTGAAAGCCTTTCTACTCTAATTGGTCCACTTATTGCAGATGGGAGGATATGGTCTCAAAGCCCAGTCAAAGTAAGAACCTGTAGTTTTGGACACCAAGGGGCAAAGAATGCTCATTCTATTCATTCCCTGCAGCAACTTAATGAACCTTGAACCAATTAGGCTGCTTGTACAGGGCTTCTTATCTTCAGCACCGAGCTAATTAACGCCAGGCTGAGAGCTGATACATGTTAAAGCTGCTTCTGCTGGGGCTCCAATGCAAGGAGAGGCAGTGTAAAGGTAGGGAGGAAGGGAACGAGAGTGTGAGCAGGAGAGTCTCACCGATTCACACTGATGACGTGGGGATCAGATGGCTGAGTGGTTAGGGAGTCGGGCTATTAATCAGAAGGTTTCCAGTTCGATTCCCGGCCGTGCAATATGACGTTGTGTCCTTGGGCAAGGCACTTCACCCTCGTTGCCTTGGGGAGAATGTCCCTGTACTTACTGTCAGTCGCGCTGGATAAGAGCATCATGTAAATGTGTCACGTGGACACTTCAGTTGTGATTGTGACACAGTCGCTTGAAGAGTGCCATCACAGCTTTATATTTACATGGATAATTATAGGGAAGGTGCAAAATATTTTGTTTTCATCCAAAAACCCGTGTTCATTAACATACTCCCAGAAATGTTTGTTTTGGCAAAATGGAAGATGAGTCCACCTGGGAATGACTCATCGCAATTACGCAACCTGGGCAGGTTGGCACACTGGGTGGGCGACGGGGGGGAGGGGGAACCAGGGAACATCAAATCATTCACAGTAGATGACTCAGTGACGGACTTGACCTTCCTTTCTCCTCTGATGTGGATCTGACGTCGTCCTCCCTTGGAGGCACTCAGAGGCCTCTCTGTTCTCAGCAGTGACCAGCTTCACACATACTTCACTGAACAGCTTATCTCTCTTTTCACACACTTGCTCGCGGATCTCCTGAATCGTAAATCCGCAGCGTGAGTGCACAAGAGAACCGTCGACAACGTCAGAGGAGGAACCAGAGAACCAACATGGTGCTGGAACACCTTGCATAGCTGCAGGCTTAGGAACCGGTGGGTGTAGCAAAGATGACTTTGTAATCGACGTATTACACACTGAAATCCTCCCAGATGTTTTGAGTTTTGTTCATCCTCACCCTAAACGTGAATGATTGAGACATATTATTTAATTGCCAGCGTGTAAAATATGAACACATTGGAAAGATGTGAGACAGATCATATGAATAGCCAGACAGCAGATACTAAACTCATTACATTTTGATGTGACGGGTCAATTTGGTTTTCTGCAAACAAAAAACTGCACAAAGGTGTCCTTAAAAAGTCTTTAAATGTTGAAGTGTTAATGGAGTAAGACTAGGAGAGACATCTCTCTGAGCTGGCAGATGAAACGTTTGGACACGAGGATTTGATAGTTATTAACAGAAGCGCAGGACGTGTAGACCTGATCTTTTTCCATGCAATTTAAAAGTGAGCAGAGTCACTGCTTAATATCAGATAAAGCATAAATAGCAGATGGGGGCTACTAATCTTAACTAAGTAATGTATTCAGAAAGGTGTTTTGCTCTGGGTTGAAAAGCAGATTGTAAGGGAGAATAATAAAAACTGAAAACCATCAACAATATTTCCCAGCTAGGAAAAGGTCTGTTTGAAACCAGATAAAAGACAAGATGAGAACCCTTTGAACACGTATGCCACCTGCCAGAGTGACGACAGAAACAGAAATAGACATCTTAATGAGAAGAAATGTGCATTTAGCACATGCTCTGGATGAGATGGAGAAGATACATAAAACCATCTTTCCTGTGAGGGTGAGAGGACTGCCTCTAGATCTACCCTCTCTGTGAGGGTGAGAGGACTGCCTCTAGATGACTGCCTCTAGATCTACCCTCTCTGTGAGGGTGAGAGGACTGCCTCTAGAGGACTGCCTCTAGATCTACCCTCTCTGTGAGGGTGAGAGACTGCCTCTAGATCTACCCTCTCTGTGAGGGTTAGAGGACTGCCTCTAGAGGACTGCCTCTAGATCTACCCTCTCTGTGAGGGTGAGAGGACTGCCTCTAGATCTACCCTCTCTGTGAGGGTTAGAGGACTGCCTCTAGAGGACTGCCTCTAGATCTACCCTCTCTGTGAGGGTGAGAGGACTGCCTCTAGAGGACTGCCTCTAGATCTACCCTCTCTGTGAGGGTGAGAGGACTGCCTCTAGAGGACTGCCTCTAGATCTACCCTCTCTGTGAGGGTGAGAGGACTGCCTCTAGAGGACTGCCTCTAGATCTACCCTCTCTGTGAGGGTGAGAGGACTGCCTCTAGAGGACTGCCTCTAGATCTACCCTCTCTGTGAGGGTGAGAGGACTGCCTCTAGATCTACCCTCTCTGTGAGGGTTAGAGGACTGCCTCTAGAGGACTGCCTCTAGATCTACCCTCTCTGTGAGGGTGAGAGGACTGCCTCTAGATCTACCCTCTCTGTGAGGGTTAGAGGACTGCCTCTAGAGGACTGCCTCTAGATCTACCCTCTCTGTGAGGGTGAGAGACTGCCTCTAGATCTACCCTCTCTGTGAGGGTGAGAGGACTGCCTCTAGAGGACTGCCTCTAGATCTACCCTCTCTGTGAGGGTGAGAGGACTGCCTCTAGATCTACCCTCTCTGTGAGGGTGAGAGGACTGCCTCTAGAGGACTGCCTCTAGATCTACCCTCTCTGTGAGGGTGAGAGGACTGCCTCTAGAGGACTGCCTCTAGATCTACCCTCTCTGTGAGGGTGAGCGACTGCCTCTAGATCTACCCTCTCTGTGAGGGTGAGAGGACTGCCTCTAGAGGACTGCCTCTAGATCTACCCTCTCTGTGAGGGTGAGAGGACTGCCTCTAGAGGACTGCCTCTAGATCTACCCTCTCTGTGAGGGTGAGAGACTGCCTCTAGATCTACCCTCTCTGTGAGGGTGAGAGGACTGCCTCTAGAGGACTGCCTCTAGATCTACCCTCTCTGTGAGGGTGAGAGGACTGCCTCTAGAGGACTGCCTCTAGATCTACCCTCTCTGTGAGGGTGAGAGGACTGCCTCTAGATCTACCCTCTCTGTGAGGGTGAGAGGACTGCCTCTAGAGGACTGCCTCTAGATCTACCCTCTCTGTGAGGGTTAGAGGACTGCCTCTAGAGGACTGCCTCTAGATCTACCCTCTCTGTGAGGGTGAGAGGACTGCCTCTAGAGGACTGCCTCTAGATCTACCCTCTCTGTGAGGGTGAGAGGACTGCCTCTAGATCTACCCTCTCTGTTAGGGTGAGAGACTGCCTCTAGATCTACCCTCTCAACGATCATGTATTTCTAACCATGTCAGACCTGTAACTGCATGTGGCTTAGCCCTAGGACAAGTGTAAAGACGATGTACGGCATAACCATGTCATTAATTACCATATACACATTGGCCAATTTAACTGTACTTAGGCATCGGTATTCATGATGCATGGAGGTCTAGTTCACCGTGTAAAAGTTGCTCGCATCCGAGCAATCCATATTTCATGCTGTTGTCATGGAAGCCGAGGATCACGGTAGCTCCCCCCTCCCTCCATCTCGTTTGCGATGACAGAACACTACTAGAGCTGACAGAGATATGAAGACAATGACAGGAGGGGTCTGTCAGTGAAGTTAACTGGATGGATATGATTAAGAATGGAATGTAATATCTCCACTAAAACTCCACTTGCTGTTCCCTAGAATTTTGAACAGTTTTGATTTACTTGTTTGTTTTTTTAGATATCCAGAAGAGAGGTGTGGAGAAGAGTTTTGGTTTAAAAAAAAGAGCATTTGAGTGATAAAGTATGTTTACTGGAACTGTGTACCTCAGATGAGAGAGAGGACTGTGTCCCAGACTAGAACTGTTCCTCAGATGAGAGAGAGGACTGTGTCTCAGACTGGAACTGTGTTCCTCAGATGAGAGAGAGGACTGTGTCCCAGACTAGAACTGTTCCTCAGATGAGAGAGAGGACTGTGTCTCAGACTGGAACTGTGTTCCTCAGATGAGAGAGAGGACTGTGTCCCAGACTAGAACTGTTCCTCAGATGAGAGAGAGGACTGTGTCCCAGACTGGAACTGTGTTCCTCAGATGAGAGAGAGGACTGTGTCCCAGACTAGAACTGTTCCTCAGATGAGAGAGAGGACTGTGTCCCAGACTGGAACTGTGTTCCTCAGATGAGAGAGAGGACTGTGTCCCAGACTGTGTTCCTCAGATGAGAGAGAGGACTGTGTCCCAGACTGTGTTCCTCAGATGAGAGAGAGGACTGTGTCTCAGACTGGAACTGTCTTCCTCAGATGAGAGAGAGGACTGTGTCCCAGACACCCATCTGGAGGAGGTGGGCCAGCCCCCCAGCGGATGTGAGGGATGTTTCAGAACCCGAGCAGCTTTCCTAACCGCTCTGGTTTGTGACCTGATTTTAAGTGGCTTATGCAAGAGCCTGAAAAGTGTTTATCGTACGGTTATTATTATTATTCATATTGTTCCAGGTGACCCGGCTGCTGTCCTCGGGGGTCTGAAAGGGGAGTGCTTACCGTGCTTACGTGTTTGTCTGCATATATGTGTTGGTATGTAAGTGAGTGTGTATGTATGCCATGTTCACAGTGCATGTTTATGCATGTGTGTCGCCACCTTCGGTCCTCCTCTGACAACCGTCTGGTGGTCCCACCGCTCAAGACCGCCCGCTCCCAACACAAGCTCTTCCCCTGTCTGGCCCCCCAGTGGTGGAATCAACTCCCCACCTCCATCAGAGACACTGACTGTCTCCCCACCTTCAAGAATAGGCTCAAGACACACTTGTTCCGGGAATACAACGGTACCTAGGAAAGATCTGCTGGACATGATGTTAGTTTCTTCCAGGATCACAAGGACTCTGACTTAGAGAGCTGCTGCTCTTGTCGGTTAGCTGTAACTGATTAAAATGATTGTACTCACTGTGAGGTAGTTTACTGTTGTTTTGCTCGTCCACAGGTGCACTTTTAGATTATTGTTGCCCAATTGTAACTTGTTTAACTTCATGCTCTTATGATTTTTCCCTTTGGCACTTATTTTTGGGTTTTTTCACAATGTATGATTCATGTTTGACTACCTGCAATGTTGGGGATATCTCGTTGTTATGATCAGACCTATGCACTTTTGTAAAGCTCTCTCTTGGAAGTCGCTTTGGATAAAAGCGTCTGCTAAATGAATAAATGTAAATGTAAATGTAAATGTGTGTGTGTGTTTGAATGCATATATGCAACAAACTGACTATACCTGAAACAAATGTCAGCATCGTCACATGCAAACGTTGCTGCATAAAAAGCTTCACACTTCTGGATGCACATGACTGCCAGAAGGTTCTGATGCACCGTCATGTAAAAAGCAAAGCGATGTTAGCTCTGAAACGTGGCTACAGCTGCCGCCATCCTTTTCCTGCTCCAGTAAATCCCACCAGGAGAGCAGCCCAGAGGAGCAAGCAGGAGAACAAGCAGCAGACAGGAGCAGGAGAACAAGCAGCAGACAGGCGCAGGAGAACAAGCAGCAGGCAGGAGAACAAGCAGCAGACAGGAGCAGGAGAACAAGCAGCAGACAGGAGCAGCAGGAGAACAAGCAGCAGACAGGAGCAGGCAGGAGAACAAGCAGCAGACAGGAGCAGGAGAACAAGCAGCAGACAGGAGCAGGAGAACAAGCAGCAGACAGGAGCAGGAGAACAAGCAGCAGGCAGGAGAACAAGCAGCAGACAGGAGCAGGAGAACAAGCAGCAGACAGGAGCAGGAGAACAAGCAGCAGACAGGCGCAGGAGAACAAGCAGCAGACAGGAGCAGGAGAACAAGCAGCAGACAGGAGCAGGAGAACAAGGAGCAGACAGGAGAACAAGCAGCAGACAGGAGCAGGAGAACAAGCAGCAGACAGGAGCAGGAGAACAAGCAGCAGACAGGAGCAGTCACGTTCACACTAATGAGTCTACCTCTTCATTATGTATGCTCACACACAGATGGGGGAAGATTCTCATGAAAAAGCATCTTGATTTTACCATCTGGTCACATGCTATGTCTCTTGTCATGCAGTGCTTCGTGGTCAGGGGGTGGAGGTATAGGGTGGCATGACAATAGTTACATTTTATATTGATTTAATTCTCTTTCAGTGGATACAATTATCACTGACCCCACCTGGGACATCACTGGGGTTAGAAAAGCTCTTTCTGTGTGTGTTCTGCTTTCAGAGTGCTCAAGATCAACAGAGGTTTTGCAAACCATGTACTAATCTAACAACATTTACATATTTTCACGGCCATAGGGAGGCCACATGACCCTAAATACATGCTTTGCTGTCCTTGTATTTTTTACCTTCAGAAGGTCAGTAGTGTTGTACACCAAATGATTGTTTCTATCTTTACATTCCTTGTGTGCACGAACTGTAAATGATGAATAATGTATTTGTTCCCTCAAGCCCTGTCTTATGTTCCTGTGTTCCCGATGTGATGTGTGAAAGACGAAGATCACTTTGAATTCCAATGCCAGAACAACCATACCCCTCAAGGAACACTTGTTTACGATGTAGTTTGCAAAGTCGTTTCTAAACCTTCCTATTACTGAGCAGATTGTGGCCAGAGTGTGCCTCAAGGAATGAGTACGATGTGTTCCACTAAACTCAGATTTATTGATTTACAATAACGTGTCTTACAATGATCTGTAGCCTATATGTTTATGGATGTAATCTTTATGATGTATGTTATGATACGTCACACGGAGGTAAGCAGTGTGTACGAGTTAGTTGGCGGGTGTTCTGTAAAAATAAAAGTTGCCCAGTTCTATTAATTAAACTGTACAGGTGCTATTACTGGCCCACCGCCCTAAAGTGAAGTTAATCTAGAAATAGGCAACGCTAACCACGCCCAACCACATTGTCTTGAAGATCAACAGTGAAACTGACAACGATGCCCTCTGTATTTAGCTTCAAATTTGATTGAATAGCTTGAATATTTAATAGCTTGCACATTTAACTCCTCCTTGAATTCAAGAATATAGGCCTATAATATGTTAATCTCTGGTCATCTTTGGCCTTCATAATAGTTGCTTGGGCTGCATCCTTGATGCTCTCTAAAACTATTCGTAAAACAGACCAAATCTATTATCTTGCAACAGAAACGATCATACCAGTAGAGGTGTAATAATGTAACCCACGCAAGATATTCAGAAACATGTTAAAGAGCAGAAACAAAACCAGCTTTGAATGTGGTCTTTAGTTAAAATTAAATAATTCTAACACTTATGTGCATCCGTCTATTCAAAGTGTTCCTTTAGTTGAGCTATCAGTGTTCTTATTTTGGCAGTGAGAAAGAAACGCCCGCTCTGTTTTGTGATCGTCTTCAAAGATAATCTAATATGAAATAAAAAACGACTTAGGCAAGGATTTAACACCTGCGAACGATAAGCTTTAGAAGCACCAAAGTCGATGACACGGCGACTTTGGCTGAGCTGGGGAAAATACTTAGATGATCTCATGGTTCTATCGAGCCTTCCTCGAGGCAGGTGTCAGGTTGTGCTCACAGCTCGTGTGGAATGCCACCCCTGCCAAGGATGATGATCCCCATCCCTGCTTTCCTTGGCATGTTTCCATGGTGACACTAATAAGAAGAGTTGAGACTCCTCAGCTCCATGACACGCGCGGCTCTGCTAATAAAAGCTGAAATTATTACAGCGCTGCATCAGAGATAAGTGCCCAACTGCTGCCATCTCCTTATTGAGTGAGTTCATTGTGTTCAGCCGTGTTTTCTACAATACCGACATGGCAATGCTTCAAATACCGGAGACTTTATGAGATAACTGGATGGACTAAAGATCTATAGCCGTTTTGTAGAAGGCCTGTCGAACAATTCTCCTCCTTACGTTCGAACAGGGGACGTGAAAAAAACGTATTTTAGTTTTTTACATTTCTCTCTCCGTCACTCATATTATGGTTTGATGCTACATTACGCCTACAATAACAAAGAAATAACCCATGTAAAATAGGCCTATCTATGTATTTATTCTTTGTCTTGCTATTAGGCATACTAGAGAGAGACATTATCTATGCATTTTAGCTCAATCCTGCCCGCTCCCTCGCTATCTGTGTAAGCAAAGTGCTGTGTGTGGGATGTGAAATGTGTTATCCATAGGCCTACCACCCACGTGGATACCATGCACCCACGTGCTCATCACAGCAAGTTAGATACGCGACCCTCGGCATTTTCAGGGGCATTCTAGTAATGTGAAATATGGCGGAGTCGGTAGTTAACAGCCTGAAGTGCATATCACACAGCAGCGTTTCGTTATCCCTTTTCACCTTTCCAGCCACATGAATATTTCAGATACCCTGTTTGTTTTGTCAGACATTATCTAGGCTTGAGGGTAGCTTCATTATGAGCACTCATTATTTAGACATTCTTTAACCTATGATGTGTGGTGGGTAAATATGTCTGTATCATATTGAAATTATAAAGTAGGAAGAGAGAGGGTACAATTTCTGGGTAAATTGTGAGATTTCAATTGTGCTTTTGTTTCACCTTGGTCATGTGACCGACTATCCGCGTTTCTAGAAGGCCTATCTACTCCGATCTTTTGGATATTGAATGGCATAGATTGCTCGACATGACTTGTCATTTGATACCCCTCTCGTGGTATATTGATTAAATAATTTATCACCACAATTCTAGCTCAACAGTGCAAATACTGGGAAAACAAAGTTGACGAAGTATCAGCCTAGTACAGCAGGCTGTTAGCTAACTGGCTTAACAGCTGGTGCATCCTGTGCTTTGGAGAACTGGATTTTCAGCTACAGAAGAGCACATTCTGGTAGCCATAATGTACCATTTTGGTCACCTGGGCTGGAGAGAAGCCGGCTGTGCTCCGGTTTGCTCATCTTCAGACCTGACCCTCGGAAGGTAAGTATACAGCTATACAGGTGAGCTAGCCTACTGTGTGTGATTGCTAGCGCTAATCAGTACGAAGAAGGGCGAAAATACTGGGAAACATAGCTAGCTACATAATGTTAACACCCCGGCCTGTACATATGGCGTTTCTGCATCAGTTTTAGCTAGACTAGCTAGCTATCTCCTAGCCTGAAGCTAACGAGCAACTAAACAGATGTTCTACTGTAGGTAATCGTGCGCAGGTTTGTGACGATTGTGACCACAGTGACTGTGGCTCGCTAGTTAACCACCATTAGCTTATTTTTTCACCACAAAAACTTAAATCCTGCCTAAACCGTGAAACGGAATAAATAATACGTAAATATGAGAGAGAGAACAAGATATTGCAAAGCATCAATAGAGCTATGATACCAAAACTACTGCCACTTCCGTCTTAAAACTACTTCCATTTACAGAATATGGAAAATGTGTTATATGTTCAACTCCTTTTTTGGGATGACAAGCTAGTTTTTAGTATGATTCTGTAACATTCATTTATCTATAGGAGGTTTTATGTATTTACCTTGACGTGAAAGAGAGAGAGTGAAACGAGGGAGGAAAAACCATTTATCTAAAGATTGAGACAAACTTGTCTGTAGCATGTCAGTGATCGTGATGCTCTTTGGCATTTTGGTTAGGCTTGTGTGCGTGTGCGTGTGCGTGTACTGTACATAAATCAAGCACGCAATTGAATTGCTTGGGTTTCTTCTCTCTTTCTCTCTGTATGGAGACAAGTGCAGCCAGCAGCAGTTTTGCTCACTAGCGTAGGTAAGGAATACAAAGTGCTGGTCCTGGTGGCTGCTCAGATCAGTGGACTGTGAGGACTCATTGTATTCCCCCATCTCAGAGTGCCGAGTAAATAGCTTGGCTCACTGATGCCAGATGAATTTATCGGCCCTCTCTGAAGGCTGTAATGAAATATCCTCCTGAGAAAGCGGGTAACAATACATCGTCTCAAACGTGTGTGGATTCCTTTACATGAACCAGTGAATCAGTAAATTAAAAACACAGACACACTTCTGTTTCCTGAGGCCAAATGGAAATGCAGATCACACGAAGGAATAACTGTTGGAATTATAATTATGATTTGTTTTAGTTTGAAAGTGAAAATGCCAACTGCCAGTGCAGAAGCACACTGGACTGATTACAATCCCCACCGTTATATGATTTGGAATCCATTTGCATTTACTATTTTAATATTTAAGATAACGTTTAAGTTTCAAATAAACATAACACAGCCGGTCAAAAGGTTTTTATTTGGGCTGCAACATCTGAAGGATGTGTGTGTGTGTCTGAAGGAGCCATGGCTACCCTGTGTCCATGGCTACCCTGTGTCCATGGCTACCCTGTGTCCATGGCTCCCCTGTGTCCATGGCTCCCCTGTGTCCATCATCACATGTCAAAACCACTGTCCGGGGGCCAGAGTCCCCAGTCCCCAGAGTCCCCACTGCTCTCTGGAGACTCCCAGTCTAAACTGAGACAGCTTATAGTACCACACAAGTTGAGGGTTAGGGTTAGACTACCAGTCTAAACTGAGACAGCTTATAGTACCACACTGGTTTAGGGTTAGGGTTAGACTACCAGTCTAAACTGAGACAGCTTACAGTACCACACTGGTTTAGGTCTGCCACTGTCTAGGAAGCGTGGTCTTCTGTAGAGAGGATTTCTAAGTTAGTCAGATTCCCATCATCCTATCAGGAGGAAGAACTGAGGTGTGGGGGAGATCCATACGTCTATCTGGAAGGTTTGTGACTATTTGTTTCTCAATTTGACCCTTTTAACAATGAGGTTTTTATTTATTTATTGAAAGATCTCAATGTCAGACTGCCCTGCCACTCTGTCCTGTCTCCTTGTCCAATGTTCTCACTTATTTGAATAGACCATTTCTATATCTAGAAATCTGAGATTTGTCACCAGCCCAGATCCTGCTCCTCTTTTAGAGAGATAGTCCATGTACCCTTTTGTAAGAAAGAAAGAAAGAAAGAAAGAAAGAAAGAAAGAAAGAGGAAATTTGATCTGGAAGGAGAGTGTGGTCCATTAGTGGGAAATCTAATCATGCCTGGACCCCTACAGGAATAATGCAGTCTGACAGGGGGCTGTCGTGTCCTCGAGTGCTCTCCTGTCTCCTCCTGCCTGCTCCTCCTTCTCCTCTCTCCTCCTGCCTGCTCCTCCTTCTCCTGTCTCCTCCTGCCTGCTCCTCCTTCTCCTCTCTCCTCCTGCCTGCTCCTCCTTCTCCTCTCTCCTCCTGCCTGCTCCTCCTTCTCCTCTCTCCTCCTGCCTGCTCCTCCTTCTCCTGTCTCCTCCTGCCTGCTCCTCCTTCTCCTCTCTCCTCCTGCCTGCTCCTCCTTCTCCTCTCTCCTCCTGCCTGCTCCTCCTTCTCCTCTCTCCTCCTGCCTGCTCCTCCTTCTCCTCTCTCCTCCTGCCTGCTCCTCCTTCTCCTCTCTCCTCCTGCCTGCTCCTCCTTCTCCTCTCTCCTCCTGCCTGCTCCTCCTTCTCCTCTCTCCTCCTGCCTGCTCCTCCTTCTCCTCTCTCCTCCTGCCTGCTCCTCCTTCTCCTCTCTCCTCCTGCCTGCTCCTCCTTCTCCTCTCTCCTCCTGCCTGCTCCTCCTTCTCCTGCCTGCTCCTCCTTCTCCTCTCTCCTCCTGCCTGCTCCTCCCTCTCCTCTCTCCTCCTGTCCTGCTCCTCCTTCTCCTCTCTCCTCCTGCCTGCTCCTCCTTCTCCTCTCTCCTCCTGCCTGCTCCTCCTTCTCCTCTCCTCCTGCCTGCTCCTCCTTCTCCTCTCTCCTCCTGCCTGCTCCTCCTTCTCCTCTCTCCTCCTGCCTGCTCCTCCTTCTCCTCTCCTCCTGCCTGCTCCTCCTTCTCCTCTCCTCCTGCCTGCTCCTCCTTCTCCTCTCTCCTCCTGCCTGCTCCTCCTTCTCCTCTCTCCTCCTGCCTGCTCCTCCTTCTCCTCTCTCCTCCTGCCTGCTCCTCCTTCTCCTCTCCTCCTGCCTGCTCCTCCTTCTCCTCTCTCCTCCTGCCTGCTCCTCCTTCTCCTCTCTCCTCCTGCCTGCTCCTCCTTCTCCTCTCTCCTCCTGCCTGCTTGCCACAGACAGATAAAGTCATCAGAGTAATTACAGATCTGCTGACACTGGTGGTGAGAGGATGAGACACACACACACACACACACACACACACACACACACACACACACACACACACCACACACACACACACACACACACACACACACACAGACACAGAGACACACACAGAAACACCCACACAGAGAGAGACACAGAGACACAGAGACACACACACACACACACACACACACACAGAGACACACACACACACACACACACACACACACACACACACAGAGACACACACACAAACACCCACTAAACATGAACACAACCCACATGAACACAACCCTGTCTGTAATTAAAAACGTTGCTCTTTTAGTCTTCCTTACAAGGTAAGCTTGTTGATTTCCTATTGGATTTTTCAGAAGGATTCAATATTTCCATGCATACAGTACTGAACACTAATGGCCCCTGGTCCCAGTGAGGGAGACTTTAAGTGGTCGTCTTAGTGGAGTGGTCAGCCTTAGAAAGAGAAGACATCTTTAGGTGGTCGTCTTAGTGGAGTGGTCAGCCTTAGAAAGAGAAGACATCTTTAGGTGGTCGTCTTAGTGGAGTGGTCAGCCTTAGAAAGAGAAGACATCTTAGGGTGGTCGTCTTAGTGGAGTGGTCAGCCTTAGAAAGAGAAGACATCTTTAGGTGGTCGTCTTAGTGGAGTGGTCAGCCTTAGAAAGAGAAGACATCTTTAGGTGGTCGTCTTAGTGGAGTGGTCAGCCTTAGAAAGAGAAGACATCTTTAGGTGGTCGTCTTAGTGGAGTGGTCAGCCTTAGAAAGAGAAGACATCTTAGGGTGGTCGTCTTAGTGGAGTGGTCAGCCTTAGAAAGAGAAGACATCTTAGGGTGGTCGTCTTAGTGGAGTGGTCAGCCTTAGAAAGAGAAGACATCTGAGGGTTGGCCAGAAAGCCCATGTTGTTGGTGACACAGCCACAGAGGCTCACACTGACAACACTGCACCCTGTGACAACACTGCACCCTCTCACAACACTGCACCCTCTCACAACACTGCACCCTGTGACAACACTGCACCCTGTGACAACACTGCACCCTGTGACAACACTGCATCCTGTGACAACACTGCAAGTGAATTACAAAAGCAGGATACTTCCCAGCTCTACCGGCCATCCAAGGCAACCAGACTACTAGCCTCTGTCCTCTTCAACCAGACTACTAGCCTCTGTCCTCTTCAACCAGACTACTAGCCTCTGTCCTCTTCAACCAGACTACTAGCCTCTGTCCTCTTCAACCAGACTACTAGCCTCTGTCCTCTTCAACCAGACTACTAGCCTCTGTCCTCTCTTCAACCAGACTACTAGCCTCTGTCCTCTCTTCAACCAGACTACTAGCCTCTGTCCTCTCTTCAACCAGACTACTAGCCTCTGTCCTCTTCAACCAGACTACTAGCCTCTGTCCTCTCTTCAACCAGACTACTAGCCTCTGTCCTCTCTTCAACCAGACTACTAGCCTCTGTCCTCTTCAACCAGACTACTAGCCTCTGTCCTCTCTTCAACCAGACTACTAGCCTCTGTCCTCTTCAACCAGACTACTAGCCTCTGTCCTCTTCAACCAGACTACTAGCCTCTGTCCTCTTCAACCAGACTACTAGCCTCTGTCCTCTTCAACCAGACTACTAGCCTCTGTCCTCTCTTCAACCAGACTACTAGCCTCTGTCCTCTTCAACCAGACTACTAGCCTCTGTCCTCTTCAACCAGACTACTAGCCTCTGTCCTCTTCAACCAGACTACTAGCCTCTGTCCTCTTCAACCAGACTACTAGCCTCTGTCCTCTCTTCAACCAGACTACTAGCCTCTGTCCTCTTCAACCAGACTACTAGCCTCTGTCCTCTTCAACCAGACTACTAGCCTCTGTCCTCTTCAACCAGACTACTAGCCTCTGTCCTCTTCAACCAGACTACTAGCCTCTGTCCTCTTCAACCAGACTACTAGCCTCTGTCCTCTTCAACTCCCTTCTTTACCAAGTTGTGAGGGAGAAAGAAGAAACATGCTGCACTGTAGACAAACTATAAACACATACAAGATGACATAGCATGTGCTTTCCCCTCGGCACATACTGACCTATGACAACAGAGGAGACAATACTGACCTATGACAACAGAGGAGACAATACTGACGTATGACAACAGAGGAGACAATACTGACCTATGACAACAGAGGAGACAATACTGACCTATGACAACAGAGGAGACAATACTGACCTATGACAACAGAGGAGACAATACTGACCTATGACAACAGAGGAGACAATACTGACCTATGACAACAGAAGGGACAAATGTTAAGCATTGTTGTGTGAAGGCGGATCTTAGTAAATGTTCATAATCACGTTTTAGCAAGCAGTCATCTAGCAACATCGTTTCCAGAGTGAAACTTCTAATGTATTCTTTTTTTTGTAGTAATACAGTGATGTGGCATGTCTAGGACGGGACGGCTTCTCAGTCATCTGCAGAGTTTCATCTTTATTACACTTCCAGTGTAAATACAAGGTTCAGTATTGTGCAGGTACACTGAGTGGGTAATAATGATTCTTACTGTCAGAAAGAGGATTCTTCCCCTTCAGTAAAAGCTTTCTTGGTTATGTTGTGGACCGAGACTAAATACCTAAATGTTGTTCTTTCAGAATGAGTATTATACACACAAAGCCAACTGTCAAGGTTAACAAATAGCAATTTACAAAGATGACTGTGTCTTTAAAGTAACATGATCTGTTCCATCTCCACTCTCTGCTGTGTAAGTAGTACCTCAGAGACGGACAGGGAGTCAGGGAGTATTTTTAGAGATCTGCTTTCTGTTCTGATGGAGTCCTCCCACTCCTCTTTCCATCCCGATCCAAGACGGTGGTGAGGCCAGCTGGAATGTGACCTGCATTATTCTCGCTTGTTCCATCAAACCAGGCACAATCAGAGACCACAGAATCAACCCCATGTGAAAGAGAGTAGGCAGCTGCACTGAACTACCTGCAGATCTCCTGTTCAGTGTTCAGAGCCTGAAGGTGTACTTTGCTGCTCAGATTATTGTTCCCGGGCCAGGCGGATAACTAAGCACTGACGGTGGCTTTCTGTGAACACAGAACACTCTGTGACCGTGCTGAGAAAACATGAACCTAAATAGGTGAACGTGGATAGAAATGGGCATCACATCCACTCATCTCCCATGTTTAGATTGAGATATGGCTTTGTATGGCTTGATGTAGGAGTGGAGAAGGAGTGCAGAAGAGATAGAGAGAGAGTGAAAGAGGGATGGGGGGAGAGAGAAAGGGAGAGAGACAGAGGGGAAAAGAACTGCAGATAGTGATAATGTCTCATCTAGAGAATAGGGAAACCTACTTGAAGCTAAGCCTCTGCTGGCAACAGTATTTACACCTTAAAACCTCAGGACCTTTAGGGGCTCCTTCAGGCAATGCCACAACTCTTCACAAACAACATAAAACACCTTCTACTTTTATGGAGCATCTCTTAATTAAGTGACATGGTACCGTTGCCAGTATTTGTGATCTGGAAGCAAGACTAAAGCTAGCTTTTATTGAATGGAGAGAAAGTGCTAGGGGGAGAAACCGTACAGATGACCTTAATCTAACATTGTTATAGAGCTGAGTTACCCTCTGATTTAGAAGAAAAGTACTTAAGGCTTCAGTCTAGTCATCCTTTAATATGAGGACAGCCCTGCAGCAGCACTCAAATAACTACTAGGTGGTTCTGGGTGTTGGTCTGACTGCCTGGCTGTCCCTCCTCAGACCTCACAGCCTGTGCTCCGGAGGCCGAGCATCGTGCTGTCTTCTCTCATGGGTTCCCCGAGGCCCCCTCCACCCAGAGCAGGGTTCCCCGAGGCCCCCTCCACCCAGAGCAGGGTTCCCTGAGACCCCCTCCACCCAGAGCAGGGTTCCCTGAGACCCCCTCCACCCAGAGCAGGGTTCCCCCTGAGGCCCCCTCCACTCAGAGCAGGGTTCCCCGAGACCCCCTCCACTCAGACCAGGGTTCTCCGAGACCCCCTCCACTCAGAACAGGGTTCCCCCATGCCCCCTCCACCCAGAGCAGGGTTCCCTGAGACCCCCACAGAGCAGGGTTCCCCGAGGCCCCCCTCCACCCAGAGCAGGGTTCCCCCTGAGACCCCCTCCACTCAGAGCAGGGTTCCCTGAGACCCCCTCCACTCAGAGCAGGGTTCCCCGAGGCCCCCTCCACTCAGACCAGGGTTCCCCAAGACCCCCTCCACTCAGACCAGGGTTCCCCGAGGCCCCCTCCACTCAGACCAGGGTTCCCCGAGACCCCCTCCACTCAGACCAGGGTTCCCTGAGACCCCCTCCACTCAGACCAGGGTTCCCCGAGGCCCCCTCCACTCAGACCAGGGTTCCCCCTGAGACCCCCCTCCACTCAGACCAGGGTTCCCCGAGGCCCCCTCCACTCAGACCAGGGTTCCCCCTGAGACCCCCTCCACTCAGACCAGGGTTCCCCGAGGCCCCCTCCACTCAGAGCAGGGTTCCCCGAGGCCCCCTCCACTCAGACCAGGGTTCCCCCTGAGACCCCCTCCACTCAGAGCAGGGTTCCCCGAGGCCCCCTCCACTCAGACCAGGGTTCCCCCTGAGACCCCCTCCACTCAGACCAGGGTTCCCCGAGGCCCCCTCCACTCAGAGCAGGGTTCCCTGAGACCCCCTCCACTCAGAGCAGGGTTCCCTGAGACCCCCTCCCCACAGAGCAGGGTTCCCCGAGGCCCCCTCCACTCAGAGCAGGGTTCCCTGAGACCCCCTCCACTCAGAGCAGGGTTCCCTGAGACCCCCCTCCACTCAGACCAGGGTTCCCTGAGACC
This sequence comes from Mallotus villosus, assembly GCA_903064625.1. Classification (NCBI taxonomy): domain Eukaryota; kingdom Metazoa; phylum Chordata; class Actinopteri; order Osmeriformes; family Salangidae; genus Mallotus; species Mallotus villosus. The sequence goes on from CAEFZP010003055.1 coordinate 180,086, forward strand.
CCCTCCACTCAGACCAGGGTTCCCCCTGAGACCCCCTCAGACCAGGGTTCCCCCTGAGACCCCCTCCACTCAGACCAGGGTTCCCCGAGACCCCCTCCACTCAGACCAGGGTTCCCCAAGACCCCCTCCACTCAGACCAGGGTTCCCCCTGAGACCCCCTCCACTCAGAGCAGGGTTCCCCCTGAGACCCCCTCCACTCAGACCAGGGTTCCCCCTGAGACCCCCTCCACTCAGAGCAGGGTTCCCCCTGAGACCCCCTCCACTCAGAGCAGGGTTCCCCCTGAGACCCCCTCCACTCAGAGCAGGGTTCCCTGAGGCCCCCTCCACTCAGAGCAGGGTTCCCCAAGACCCCCTCCACTCAGACCAGGGTTCCCCAAGACCCCCTCCACTCAGACCAGGGTTCCCCCTGAGACCCCCTCCACTCAGAGCAGGGTTCCCCCTGAGACCCCCTCCACTCAGACCAGGGTTCCCCGAGACCCCCTCCACTCAGACCAGGGTTCCCCAAGACCCCCTCCACTCAGAGCAGGGTTCCCCCTGAGACCCCCTCCACTCAGAGCAGGGTTCCCCCAGGCCCCCTCCACTCAGACCAGGGTTCCCCAAGACCCCCTCCACTCAGAGCAGGGTTCCCCCTGAGACCCCCTCCACTCAGACCAGGGTTCCCCAGACCCCCTCCACTCAGACCAGGGTTCCCCCTGAGACCCCCTCCACTCAGAGCAGGGTTCCCTGAGACCCCCACAGAGCAGGGTTCCCCGAGACCCGCTCTGAGCAGACTGGAACTGTGATGCTGTCGTCTCAGTCTCCCCCAAAGCACACGGGTTAGCCAGAGCAATCAGTTGAAGTCTCAAGATTCAATGAATAGGAATCGCATGTTTTTTTCAGTTGCTGTCTGCTTTCAATAGATTCATTTTTCCGAATCATTTAGCTACATATCTCCCAACACTCCACGGAGACCAAAGTATTATGCTAGCTGTGGACAAAAGTCTGTGGAATAAAATGTATGATATATATATATATATTATATATTCAGTAATATGCAGAAGTGACTTCAGTTTTTCTACATCAATCCCAAGATGATTTGAAGTTTTGATTGCATGGGACAGCCCTCTCTAATCACCCTGAGTGACAGGAGCTGATGCCTATTTTCAATGTCCGTTTGACACAGAAGCTGTGAATCACTGTCTGGGTGGGTGACATGGCTCTGGTGACATGGCTCTGGTGACATGGCTCTGCCAAGAGGATAATTGGTGTTAAACAATGCAAGTCATCGCCTTCAAAATCCATCATTCAAAAGAGATGAAGACTACTACCTCATACATTTGAAGAAATATCCACTGAGTAATGCCTGCAAAACATGTTGACTGTCCTTGCTGTATTGCATTTGTATTGTCACCACATGCTTGTTTGTGAGTATGCTTATGTTTATAGTACATACTACCTCAAATTGATGCAAAAAGAGAGAGGAAGAGAGAGAGAGTAAAGCTAGAAAGAGAGATTGAGAGAGACAGAGAGAGAGAGAGGGGGAGAGAGGGAGAGAGGGAGAGAGGGAGAGAGGAGAGGGAGAGAGGGAGAGAGGGAGAGAGGGAGAGAGGTGAGAGGGAGAGAGGGAGAGAGGGAGAGAGGGAGGGAGGGAGGGAGGGAGGGAGGGAGGGAGGAGGGAGGAGAGGGAGCGAGGGAGGGAGGGAGGGAGGGAGGGAGGGAGGGAGGAGGGAGGGAGGGAGGGGGGAGGGAGGGAGGGAGGGAGGGAGGGAGAGGTAGAGAGACAGGCCCTTAGGAGGATGCAGCTGGCTGACGTAGGCCTGCCTTTCTCAGGACTCCTGTTGAATAATGGAGGTCTCTTTCAGACTTCCAACCAGCACACACAAGCTCTCCCCTACTCTGCCCTCACTTAATGTTTCACTGGCTCTGGTGGATGTCCAGGGGCTGTACCGACACCGCTGACCTGTCTCCTCTCTCTCCGGGTGGGGGAGGTGAGGAAGGGCTCTTCTGGGAGTTTCGTAGCACCATAGAGAGACCAAGCCGGACAGCTCATTGCTAATCAGTCATTTGGACACACAACATCATACATCTCATCAGACCAGGTCATATTCAGTGATGATTCTGAGCCACACTGGGACATTTAGGATGTGTGTGTGTGTGTGTGTGGGGGGGGGTGTGTGTGGGTGTGTGTGTGTGTGTGGGGGGGGGTGGATGTGTGTGTGTGGGGGGGGGCTCATGGCTCTATCAGAGTGAGGGGTAGAGAGGAAAGATGGAATGTGCAGTGAGTGAACATGGAGATGGTGCCATGGTCCTGTGACACGCCATCTAGTTCATCAGGGAGGACAACATAGACTTCTGAGGGAAGGTAGTGCTGACTGACTGGTACAGACTTACAACGTGTCCTCTCCCCCTGAATCCCTCAAGGGACTGCACCAGGACTGGAACAGTTACACACGCTCTGTCTGGTCTCCCTGCAACAGGACTGGAACAGTTACACACGCTCTGTCTGGTCTCTCTGCACCAGGACTGGAACAGTTACACACGCTCTGTCTGGTCTCTCTGCACCAGGACTGGAACAGTTACACACGCTCTGTCTGGTCTCTCTGCACCAGGACTGGAACAGTTACACACGCTCTGTCTGGTCTCTCTGCACCAGGACTGGAACAGTTACACACGCTCTGTCTGGTCTCTCTGCACCAGGACTGGAACAGTTACACACGCTCTGTCTGGTCTCTCTGCACCAGGACTGGAACAGTTACACACGCTCTGTCTGGTCTCCCTGCACCAGGACTGGAACAGTTACACACGCTCTGTCTGGTCTCCCTGCACCAGGACTGGAACAGTTACACACGCTCTGTCTGGTCTCCCTGCACCAGGACTGGAACAGTTACACCACGCTCTGTCTGGTCTCCCTGCACCAGGACTGGAACAGTTACACACGCTCTGTCTGGTCTCCCTGCACCAGGACTGGAACAGTTACACACGCTCTGTCTGGTCTCTCTGCACCAGGACTGGAACAGTTACACACGCTCTGTCTGGTCTCCCTGCACCAGGACTGGAACAGTTACACACGCTCTGTCTGGTCTGCCTGCACCAGGACTGGAACAGTTACACAAGCTGTCTGGTCTCCATTTGAGTACAATTTTTGAGGCTTGAAATATTCCAAGTTGAGAATTCAGTCACTGTGGTTGTCAAGGGAAGGTAAAAACGTCGTCTGTCTCTCATTCGTCTAGTTGTCTGAGTGGATTATAGTGTGGGAGCAGTGCTTAGAACGCAGCAAGGGTAGATCTTGTCTCTTTAATCCTTTTGCTCTTGTTGAAACAAAGGTAAACAGAGAGATTACATGGCAGGACATTTGGTATTCTTGTGGATAGAGTCAGCATTCAAAGTAGTCATACAGGCCTCAGCCCAGTCCAAACAAACACATTGTATTTATTTTGCTCAATAAAGATTATTTTGAACGTATTTCCAAAGGAAATGTGGACCTGTTTCAAGTCTGTTTAATATGTATAGTCCTTTCACGGTTGCTGGTACTAGCGATACATCAATCATTTCTGCTGCACAGGAACACTTCTTCCTGACATGTCAGCCTATACTAGCTTGGATTGCAGGGGGAAAGAACAGAAGGTTCTCTGACTAACAGTGACATCAGTGAGCACGAGGAGCCGATACTGACACAAGCTAGGAAGGTGTGATCTTTCACACTGCAAACTGTCATTTTCAGATGAGGTCATATATACATGACATCACACCCATCCCTCCTGCCCCTCCTGCACCGCTGGAATACTAACACAGGTCCTCCTGAGTGATTGACAGGCCATTCAACCTGAGCGCACAGCAGCCGGCTAGGTTTGTGCAGCCTAATTATGGGACCCTGTCTGACCACAACATTTCCGTGAGTACACACCGCTACATCACTCCTCTGACCTGGAGTAAGCCTTACAAGCTGACATGACATCGGGCTTGTGTCAAAATGGGAACTGGTATTACAAGACAAGTAGGAGTGGTGTCTGTTATTGTAGAACAGGCTTTAATTTAGAAGATAAAGGATTCCTTACTCAAAAACATAGCTAAATGTTTCATGCACACTTTTGTGCACACCTTGTACCTTTGCGAGTGTGAATGTGTAAAAAGTTTATCCGTTTCTTGAAGAAAATGTGGTCATTGTAATTAGGAGTAATAAAAGACATGGTGATGGAAGTTGGAAGGCAACATAGTTGATAGTGTCAGTAATTCAGAGGCGATGCATTTCTCTGACAGTGAGATGCGCAGCGTTTAGGCGTGGATGATCAATAAAGTCTCACTACACTGCAGCTAATGGTTTGGAGTAAGGGCCACTTCAACCAGGCTTCTTCATTCCATTGTAAATATCCTCTCTCGGAAGCTCCACCCTACACAGTGGGAACTGACACATCACATCCCCGCTCGGAAGCTCCACCCTACACAGTGGGAACTGACACATCACATCCCCGCTCGGAAGCTCCACCCTACACAGTGGGAACTGACACATCACATCCCTCTCTCTGCCTCTCTCCCTCTCTCTCCCTCTCTCTCCCTCTCTCTGCCTCTCTCTGCCTCTCTCTGCCTCTCACTGCCTCTCTCTGCCTCTCTCTGCCTCTCTCTGCCTCTCTCTGCCTCTCTCTGCCTCTCTCTGCCTCTCTCTGCCTCTCACTGCCTCTCTCTGCCTCTCTCTCCCTCTCTCTGCCTCTCTCCCTCTCTCTGCCTCTCTCTGCCTCTCTCTCTCCCTCTCTCTGCCTCTCTCTGCCTCTCTCTGCCTCTCTGCCTCTCTCTGCCTCTCTCTCCCTCTCTCTGTCTATAATGATCCTGGTCCTCTCCTTCCTTAAACTGAGAGTTCTGTTTGCAGCTGGTACCTCTGTGCACAGTAGGGTTGCCTGACTCTAACCATTCAGAATTACCCGCTGAATCTTTTTCCTGATTGAGCCTGTCAAACAGGAAGCCTAAGACAGACGTGATGGTTTACAAACCTCAAACCCTTTTCACCAAAATGTAATGACACATGTTTCATGATTAACAGAACTGTCATGACACATGTTTCATGATGAACAGAACTGTCTGCTTGCTTTTGGATTTTCATTTTCTTTGTTATTATTGTTCTTTCGTTATTGCTCTGTCAGGTTGTTGGACTGAAGGAGCATTGTGCTGCTGTGCCTCAGGCTATCTCAAGCCAGGCTTTGCTGCCTGAAAATTGTGTGTGGAAATCAATGGAACGAACTCCAATAAAGCTCTTCTCCAATAAGCGCCCAGAGGACAGTCTGTGCAGGCTGGCCTCCTCACCTCCAGTCTTCCTCAGGACACATCAAGATTGCTACTGGTGTTATAGTGGGATTCAAGAGTTTCCACATCATGACTCACCCCTCCCCTAACAGCCTCTCTCTCCCCCAGTCCTGTCTCAGCTGACAGGCATCAAAAGACGATCGATCACATGTCGTCCCCCACCAACGCTCACAAAAGGACCAAAATACATTTTGATGATCAAAAAGATCATTCTGGCCGTTTAGTTCATCTGTAAAACGTCCTATGGAATATACATCGTGTAGCCGCCCTGAATAAGAGTGTATTCTGGTATATTGTGCTACGTTTACTATTGTGCTACGTTTTGCAAGCGTTTGTAAGCCAGATGGACGGGTCTGTCTGAAGAGACTCTTTCTCACAGAGGACCCAAACAACACATGCTAACGGTCTGCGATCTTGGTTCTGGCTACAGGGACAGAAGTCCAGAATGTTTTCCTCCAGACTGTGTCTGCCATCAGCTCATTAATCACGTCCCTGACGACCGTCTCCAAGAAGCTCTGGAAGCTCTTTATAGGGCCGACGGTGCGGCCGTTTGTGCTCTTCAGTGCAGCGGACAGCATTGCATTATTTGTTTGTGGCTGGATTAAAGGCGACTGCTGTGCAGCGATTCTCCAAGGAGCCATTACGAGCCTCCTCTTCACTGTCAGAGCCGGTCACAGCCAACATGAAGGAGACCCGGACGGATAACATCAATAATCATAATAATGAAGTCCTCTAGGAAAACACAAGTAGAAAGATTCAGTATCCTTTAAGACGGAAGTATGCAAGTGAGGGCATTTCAGAAGAAGAGTGCGCACAGCTACACCACACACCATCTGCTGGTTTGTGTGTGTGTGTGTGTGTGTGTGTGTGTGTGTGTGTGTGTGTGTGGCAGCAGATGGTTTCACCACACATTTCAACGCAAGGCACAGTCTTGACTTTGACTTTGTCTCACCTAAAATACATCAACTATTCCCCATGAATTGTGTTCTAAATGTACAGCCCAACTGTACCAGATGAAAGTGAGGCCCTGACTATATTATAATAATACACAGATAAACACCATTACTGAGCTCTCTTGCTGCTACAGGATGTGATGTGTGCTGCTGCCATCTGGTGGACAGTACTGGTACAAACTGTTGAGCTCTGTGAAGGTGGTTTTGATCATGTTGAAATATTCGGCCCATCTGTCATTTCCTCTTAATAATGTTTACCGGTCGTTAAAGGGTGCATATTTCAAAAATATTCCAAATTTATTCTGTTTGTCTACAAAGTCATTACATAACAGATATCCCTTTAGAGACAAGATCAATTTACTAAAAATGTATAGAATGTCAATAAATGGACACCAAAACATGACTTACATACAGTTTGAGTCAGATGCAAGACTCTTTGAATATCCCTAGTAAAACAATGTTAAAAAAGATATGAAGCAAAAGAAACTAAGATACCAAAATGAATGATGAACGCCCAACGTCCTTAAAATCATCTTGAACATTTTAAGATGTGCCAAAGTCTCCTCCCTCTAGGCTCCTCCCTCTAGGCTCCTCCCTCTAGGCTCCTCCCTCTAGGCTCCTCCCTCTAGGCTCCTCCCTCTAGCCTCCTCCCTCTAGGCTCCTCCCTCTAGGCTCCTCCCTCTAGGCTCCTCCCTCTAGGCTCCTCCCTCTAGGCTCCTCCCTCTAGCTCCTCCCTCTAGGCTCCTCCCTCTAGGCTCCTCCCTCTAGGCTCCTCCCTCTAGGCTCCTCCCTCTAGGCTCCTCCCTCTAGGCTCCTCCCTCTAGGCTCCTCCCTCTAGGCTCCTCCCTCTAGGCTCCTCCCTCTAGGCTCCTCCCTCTAGGCTCCTCCCTCTAGGCTCCTCCCTCTAGGCTCCTCCCTCTAGGCTCCTCCCTCTAGGCTCCTCCCTCTAGGCTCCTCCCTCTAGGCTCCTCCCTCTAGGCTCCTCCCTCTAGGCTCCTCCCTCTAGGCTCCTCCCTCTAGCCTCCTCCCTCTAGGCTCCTCCCTCTAGGCTCCTCCCTCTAGCCTCCTCCCTCTAGGCTCCTCCCTCTAGGCTCCTCCCTCTAGGCTCCTCCCTCTAGGCTCCTCCCTCTAGGCTCCTCCCTCTAGGCTCCTCCCTCTAGGCTCCTCCCTCTAGGCTCCTCCCTCTAGGCTCCTCCCTCTAGCCTCCTCCCTCTAGGCTCCTCCCTCTAGGCTCCTCCCTCTAGGCTCCTCCCTCTAGGCTCCTCCCTCTAGGCTCCTCCCTCTAGGCTCCTCCCTCTAGGCTCCTCCCTCTAGGCTCCTCCCTCTAGGCTCCTCCCTCTAGGCTCCTCCCTCTAGGCTCCTCCCTCTAGGCTCCTCCCTCTAGGCTCCTCCCTCTAGGCTCCTCCCTCTAGGCTCCTCCCTCTAGGCTCCTCCCTCTAGGCTCCTCCCTCTAGGCTCCTCCCTCTAGGCTCCTCCCTCTAGGCTCCTCCCTCTAGGCTCCTCCCTCTAGGCTCCTCCCTCTAGGCTCCTCCCTCTAGGCTCCTCCCTCTAGGCTCCTCCCTCTAGCCTCCTCCCTCTAGGCTCCTCCCTCTAGGCTCCTCCCTCTAGGCTCCTCCCTCTAGGCTCCTCCCTCTAGGCTCCTCCCTCTAGGCAAGTGAAATACTAGAGGTACAGATTAGGTCATAACACTGACATGAAAGCATACTTGGAAGGAACGTAACATGTACAATTTTCGCTGCATGATTCTTACAGAGCCTCGACGAACAAGAAAGTACTTCCTCATTTTAAAATACAGCAACACACACTAACGCATGATGACATATACCGATAACCATCAGGTTTAACTAAAGAGTTGCATTGATAATTGCATTATCAAATATCGTGAAGTTTGAATCCATTGATCTTCTCGACACAGGAAATCAACAAAACAAAGTCCTAAAGAGACATGGAGTGGTTCTCCAATCCTTCAAAGCTTCAGTGGTTCCAGGATGCAGGTGAGAGAGGTTTAACCCACGCCATGTCCTATGTGTGGACCAATGATTGTCTGAAGCATATTTTGAATGTGCATGGTCAAGACAGGACGACAGTACGACATCTTAAAAATTGATCTATATGTATACTTTCTTGACCACACACCTAAACCTCAACATAGATGGAGTACGCAAACTATTTCAAGGAGTCACGTCACCATGGTAGCTCACACCACAAGGGGTCACAGTGCCATCACCATGGTGATTTACACATGTGGTCGGTGCATGCTCCTCACAGTAAACAAATTAAATCCATAGTTCAAGCTGCCACTAGGACATCGTCGTTTCTTTCTTGTTGAAAGCAGACCTCTAACAGGAAGGGGGCAGAGAGGATGTAAATCCTTCCCTAAAGACTGGCAGCATGAAGTCCTTTTGGTAATGTGGACAGCACTGTGTGCACACTTCCTGTGAAGCAAATCCCAAAGCACCAGCCTTCCTGAAATGCTTTGATTGAGTGAGAGCCGACTGGAAGGATTAACTAGCCTACTCTTCCCTTTCTACTCCTGTGTCACCCTCGTTCAGGATCAAAGTTTCTAAATTCAGTTGCGCACACTCATACATGGAAAGATGCGGGCCAAGTGTTTGGCATGTGTGGAGCAGGCCTGGGGTCTGCTGCTTGGAGGAGTGACGGACGGACAGTCTTCTGAAGGTGTGTCTGAGCCCAGCAGAACCCCATCTGTGACCTGTGCCGGTTCCTGTCCCTCCCCCTTCAGTCTATCTCTCAGCACTGATCTTATAGCGCAGGACAAAGTAAGCGATGAGTCGGAGAGAAACGAAGAAGATGCCCAGAACTAAGAAGTCCAGATACAGTTTGGCATCTTCCACGTCCAGTTCTCTTAGGATGGCTTCTGATTTCTGGAAGTGGCAGGTTTCATCTTTGTCGCAGTGGAGGTCCTCTCGGTCCAACCCGTAGATGGAGAGGATGACGCCCTCGAAACCATACCTGCACAATTCAATGATTCTGAATGATGGCACTTTCTGTCGCAGTGGAGTATTGTAGGTTTGAGATGGTTTCTGATATTGGATGTCCTGTACTTACCTGACATATGATATGTATGACATCCACTGAAGGTATTTGGGAATGGTGTCGAAACTGACAAAGAACCCAGAGAAGAGTAGGACAGGGATAGCTGTTACAGGACCCACAAACGTGGCAACCTAGGAAGGGGACAGACCAGCACAAAAACAAACCATCCGTGAAAAATCCATCACTACAAATAGATCAAGATTACAGATCTGGATTAGAATCGGTTGGCTGGTCCTGGCGTGTCAGACGAAGTCCTGTTCTGACCTGCAGAGAGGTGGATGCTGCTCCAATCAGCAGGCCCAGAGACTGGGCCACCAGGGAGGTTAGCACCCCCAGGGCCAGGAAGAGGATGAAGCGGACTGCGTCTGAGGGCTGTGAGGTCATCCAGTACACGATGCTGCAGTAGGCCACTGGGAACACAATCTGGGGAAGCCAAACCTCACAATTACAACTAAACACAAAAGGTAAACAAGCCATTCATACTGATATACTAACTAAACAGGTTACACTTGCAAGGCGAAACTCACACAAGCTCTAAAAATGATGACTAAGCAATTACATGAATGATTCTTTACAAATGGCTAAGCGAATAGTGCACTCAGACTCACGGGTTCACATAGCATTTGCTCGTTTTAAATGCCTCACCAAATTGAAATCGTCCACCTTTCAAATGAATTCCCACTGTACACATATGACATGTTTTACCTGGAAGGGCACGTCAGCCATGGTCTTGGCCAGGTAGTACGCCTTCAGACTGTACCAGTAGTTCAGGTGTTCTCTCAGGAACACACCCATCTCCAGAGGGACTGCATTACAGAACATCAGGACACAGGGTTGGCTTCATCTCATTAAGGTCATAGGTCATCTGTAGTATTTAGTCTGACAGAGCAGTAGAACAGGGCCGGGGGTACTCACATGTCAGCACAGTGGGCATGAGGGCTGCAAACATGAGGAAGAGCATGGAGAAGAAGAGGAATCCTGAGTTACTGAGAACCTTTTTCGCCTCGTTGCCAATGCCCAGGTAGAGAAGCCCTATCAGGATTCCAATACCGATATGCGACATAATACGCAAGTGAGTGAGCACCTATAGGAAGAATACATTTTAATATATTACAAAAATATTTGGAAATACAGTGTCCATATACTAATACAATATTTCTTTTTTTTATGTTACTCATAATATTTACCAACAAACTGTTTTATTATTTACTATTCCCATGACATTCTTTTATATCCTGTGTTCTTGAATCCTACTCAAGTGTTGACATCATCTTGTCTGATAAGAATTATGTAACAGTCTGTCTTTGGGGAATGCCTTTGACTGCACGTACAACTGCAACTGCAGGTCAAAACAAACTCCACTAGGTGGCAGTCTATCTTACAGAATCCCTCAGGATGCTGATGAAGGTTCTTTTGAAGAGGATGCAGAACTGAGTCATGCAGCTGGCAGAGAAGCTGTGGCAGCCCTCTGTAGATGTGGAGTCCTGGGAGAGGGAGAGAGAGGGAGAGAGAGAGGGAGAGTGAGTGAGAGAGAGAGAGAGAGAGGAGAGAGAGAGAGAGAGAGAGACAGAGAGAGAGAAGAGAGAGAGACAGAGAGAGAGAGAGAGAGAGAGAGAGAGAGAGAGAGTGAGAGAGAGAGAGAGAGCAGATGAGAGAGAGAGAGAGACAGAGAGAGAGCGAGAGAGCATGAGAGAGAGAGAGAGATCGAGAGAGAGAGCGAAAGGCGAGGGAGAGGGGGAGAGAATGGGAGTGAACGATTTATATTTGTATCTATTTTATATTTTACATATTTTTTAGTTCTTTATTATTAGTTAGACCTTTGTACATTCCACTTTTTTTTTAAAATGTCAGATCCGTGTATGTTTATTCTATACACCTTCCTGCCACAGTAAATTCCTTGTTTGTGTGAACAAACGGATTCTCATCAGAAACAGAGAGTGAACAAGCTGGCGTCTATGCTGCCCTCTCATATCACACATCCACTACCAACATGCTAGAATATTCCATGTCACATGACGAGGGCTAGTTAGGTTCACCTGGATTATCTGATTGAGATTTTCAATCAGATAACACACCCTTAAAATGAGGCTGACATCTTGCTTTACCTCCTCTGCAGGGTTGTGCCACAGGAAGGGGTTGTGTGTTCCATCCCCGTTCGTTGTAGTCCTTCTCACACTTCCTGTCCTGCAGGGATTTCACCAGACGGGCTGTCTGGTCTCCGTACTCCCCAGACGCAACCTCCATCACTGAAGAAGAAAGTGAGAGCAGTGAAAAGACACTGTGAAATACGAGTCATCGCGTACAACAGCAGGTCGAAACAAGAGATGTAGCTCACCAAAGTCTGCTGGGTTATGATAAGTGGGACAGTTGAGTCCAAGTTCTCTGAGGTAAGGAACAAGGTTGCACACTTTCCCTCTGTAGATGCATTGACCATGGCTCAGAACATACAGCTGGGAACAGAGAAGAGAATGGTGGTACAGTGAAGAGGAAACGGCGGTTAAGTGGTTCTTTTTCAGTGTCGTCATTCAGATCCATTGCCATGTTAAAAATGCAGAAGTTAAATCGATTTTACTATCAGAAAGTTACAATTAGCAGGTGATCTTTTTGCTATTGTCCTATCACAGGCCTATCACAGGTGGCCTATCACAGGTGGCCTATCACAGGTGGCCTATCACAGGTGGCCTATCACAGGTGGCCTATCACAGGTGGCCTATCACAGGTGGCCTATCACAGGTGGCCTATCACAGGTGGCCTATCACAGGTGGCCTATCACAGTGCGGTGCTTGAAGTCTGTTGTTTCTCTGTTACCTTATCAAAGAGTTCAAAGAGCTTGGCGCTGGGCTGGTGGATGGTGCAGATGACGGTGCGTCCTCCCTGTGCCAGAGCCTTGAGCAGGGACACCACCTGGAAGCAGGAGGAGCTGTCCAGCCCACTGCACAGCGCAGGCAAGACACAGGGAAGAGGGGTTACGACTCACACCTCTACACCACGCAGGAAGAGGGGTTACGACTCACACCTCTACACCACGCAGGGCAAGAGGGGTTACTGACTCACACAACTCACATGGTTTCTCACTAGCAATATGAGTATATTTCCACGACTGCCAATCTTTTAACGTTTAGAGTAACGAGCAGACTATTAGAAATGACTCGGGTGTATATCTTCACTATGGCTGTTTCGAAGGGACTCAGTAATGGATGTGTTTCATTGCCTGACTGTGTGATTATGAAAGTGTGAGACTTGAAGGCTCTTGGCTTTATTTGCCACCAAGGGCAGTTAAGTAGTCCGGGGTGTCAGAAACGGTATGAGGATGTGTCTGCCTTCACAGCCTTCAGAGGATTGGGGAGTAAATCTCCTTAGGAGACTTTGCCCTCAAGAACAATAGCTGCAGTACTGATCTATTATGGGCACATTTTCATATCAACATCCCTACACCTCATCATACAGCATACCAAAGATGTTGGTTCCTCTTTCTGTAGTTTTCCTTCATAAAAGAGAAATGCTGTATTTGTATTTTTCACATAATAGACACACTGTGCCTGTATAATATTTCAAAACGTAAGGATGCGCCATCTTTATATTTGCCGTGGCTCATAGTTTAAAGTAAGACCATTTCTGAGTAAGCCCAGGAGATGCACACATGCACTCATGTGGCCACATGGTCGTCAGCTGACTTCCTCATGAGGCCCTGAGGGCTTCCTATTGGTCGTCAGCTGACTTCCTCATGAGGCCCTGAGGGCTTCCTATTGGTCGTCAGCTGACTTCCTCATGAGGCCCTGAGGGCTTCCTATTGGTCGTCAGATGACTTCCTCATGAGGCCCTGAGGGCTTCCTATTGGTCCCCTGGAGCCTCTCAAACCTCTCTAGCTAGACCTGAACTGGGACATTTCAGAATTCAATTACATGTCTTCTTCCATGTGTACACAGCATCAGTCTGTTGGATCCCTGGATGTAATGATGTCCATGCGGTGTGCTTGGAGCACGCAGCGTGCTATAATCCTGCGTTATATCAGGACCGTGCCTGCTCTCCTGGGACACACGTCAGAGCTGTGAGGAAACACACCTGGTGGGCTCGTCAAAGAACATGACAGGGGGGGTTGTTCACGAGCTCCAGGGCGATGGCTAGTCTTTTCCTCTGGCCTCCAGAGAGGTGGGACGTACGTGTTTTTGCACACTCCAGCAGGCCCAGGGCAGTCAGGATCTCTCGCACCTTAAAACACAAGAGGGTTTTAAAGACCTAACCTGGTCCAAGCCACATTCAGCAGCTCCCAGCACACACCCATCAACACAGTAAGCTGTATCGGCCTAAACACATTGCTGGCTGTTACGAAAGGTGACCATGCAGTCTAAACACATTGCTGGCTGTACGAAAGGTGACCATGCAGTCTAAACACATTGCTGGCGATACGAAAGGTGACCATGCAGTTCTGAAGAAGGATCAGGTCCTAATTCCCAGAGAGCACACAGCAGATTAAGAGGACTGCTTCCATGCAACTCTCTCACCATCTCTCTCCTGCCCTCCTCCTTCTCCTGCAGCTTGAGATTAGCCGACACCTGTAAAACAGAGTATCAAATATAGTTCATGCTACATAAGCATTTCAGATTTACTTTTCAACTAGTTTTTACTTTGGTTAAAATCGTCAGCTGAATTATTAAAATGTAGAACAAAATAATAATGTTGTGTGCTTGTACAGGAAAGCACAGGGGTAGAATTCTGCCCCACATTATGACCCTAGTAGAGAGGAAGTAGAAGCGAGCAGCTTCCTGTCCTTACCATCATGGCCTCTTGTACTGTCAGGTGAGGGAGGAGCATGTCGTCCTGCATGATGTAGCAAGACACCTTCCGGAAAGAGCGCAAGTTCCTTGGCTTGTTGTTAATCAGTATCTCCCCTTTCATACCAGTCTCCCTACAGACAGAGAGAGAACCTACTGGTCTTAGCATTCTGTCAGCACAAACTGCTTTGGAACCGACTATTTGTAAAGGTGCCTGTTTTAGTTTCAGTAGTTTGATACACATGTTAAACTAGGTTCCACATATATTTGAACTTGAGATTCATGTGTGGTGGGAAGGACTGGTCTATCAGGGATGTGGGAAACTCAAGGGTGTTGGTAACACCTGTATCCAGCCAGTATGTTCATCAGTGTAGACTTCCCAGCTCCTGAGGGACCCATGATGGCCACCAGGCCTCCGCTGGTGAACTTCCCACAAATCCCCTTCAACAGAGTCTTGTAACCTGAGAACCGGCACAAAAGAATCAGCCCATGTAAAACCGTTGATCACAATGGGATTTTAATTCATTGGGCTTCAGCGAGGACCTGTTTAAAGAGGTCCCAGGGCTATGCATTCCCTCTCTTTAATAAAGACATCTTTGTCTTGTGGGTTAAAGGGGCCATTTGTTTTTTGTTTGGTAAGTGAATGGGACAATCCACTTGGGTGTCTGTTACAGTCTAATCTATGTAACCTCACCTCACATTCCCTGAAACATGCTTGTTTCAGACGGGTTCCCACCAGAACACACCCATGGCGTGACACAGCCCACTCTCTTTTGGTTCCCTTCATTTTTTGGTTTATTTGTCAAGTTCTGCAACTCATTCTGACTGTACGACACACAAAACATCTGAACATTCCGTACCTCGCACAGGTGAAGTCATGGACTTAAGTGGCCATCTTTTAGAACGCTGTGTGAAACAAGACGATGTAAAGCACAAGAGGGTTCATCGTAATGGCCTACAGTAACCTGTTATTTATCTAATGGACATAGCTAAACGCTAATCCAGTTGATTGCAGTGGCTGCCAGTTTAATTGGATTTGATGTTATAATCCTACAGAGTGATACACAAATACATCCGACCTTCTCTGTCCACAGAGAACCACACCTAAGGATCTACCGTAGTGTTGCCTAGTGACAGGAGAACCTGAGGATCTACCGTAGTGTTGCCTCATGGCAGGAGAACCTGAGGATCTACCGTAGTGTTGCCTAGTGACAGGAGAACCTGAGGTTCTACCGTAGTGTTGCCTCATGGCAGGAGAACCTGAGGATCTACCGTAGTGTTGCCTAGTGACAGGAGAACCTGAGGTTCTACCGTAGTGTTGCCTAGTGACAGGAGAACCTGAGGATCTACCGTAGTGTTGCCTAGTGACAGGAGAACCTGAGGATCTACCGTAGTGTTGCCTAGTGACAGGAGAACCTAAGGATCTACCGTAGTGTTGCCTAATGGCAGGACAGTTTGCACTTCAGTATCCTACACTTTGCAGAAGTCATGCAGTGGTGTGCACACAGGGCTGGATGGGTTAGATGTAAATTCCAGGCTGATTTGGCTCTTTGTGGTTTTCAATACTCAAACAAGCTGCAGATACGACATGCAAGTCCTATGTAGAAGAAATGGCGACACGTGAACTCTCCCTAAACTCATGTTTTCTCTGTACCTGTACTGTATAGAGCATCATTTTGATGTTTTGTCTACTTCCCAGTGTATTTTACAGATGGTCATCTTAGAGTTTCACCATCATTCACAATCCAACAGGCTTGGTGTATTCAGAAACATTAGGAAACTAAAAATGTTTGGTCCTTTTCGTAAAATAAACTAAAGAGGATAGAAATATATAATTACCCAACGAGCGCAAATCTGTGCTTTGTAAGAGGATACCTACTTGTTATCTACTTAGAAGAGGTTTACCCATTTCGGTCACACATCCTTAAGGTGGACATAGATTTGAAGTCTATTAAACATATATGTTACAAGAAGTCTCACAAAATATTATATTTTCACAAAGCACCCAGTGAACATGTACTATATAGACAAAAGTATGAGCCTTCAGATGTACAGTCCCAAATACAGAAAGGGTTATTTTGGTCCATTTGCCTAGATACAAGACCGGGATGGAAAATCGTCCAAAACAGAAGTCTTAGTAATAGTATTTATGTTCTGCATAAGTAAAGAGCGTAGAAAGTAAGTCAACAATGGAGGGAGAGAAAGAGAGAGAGAGAGTGATGAAGTGAGAGATAAAGAGAGAGAGAGACAGAGAGAGAGTGATAAAGTGAGAGATAAAGAGAGAGAGAGACAGAGAGAGAGAGTGATAAAAGTGAGAGATAAAGAGACAGCGAGAGAGAGCTAAAGAGAGAGAGAGATAGAGAGAGAAAGCTGCAAGGGGCTTAAAAGAGAGAGCACGTGGAGCGGCCGCTGCCGAGGCCTGAGGACGGCCGTGTTGTTGGGATCACAGTGAGCCTCCCTGCCTCATTATCGTTCTCATAAACAGACTAACGCTGGGGCCAACACACTGCTGCCAACACACTGCTGCCAAGCAGGATGAGACTGGGGGTTTTCCTGCCGTTCGGATTAAAGGCCACAGACAAACAAGACAGCTCAGCAGGATCTGACCAGACTAGCCAACATGTCAGGCCACGTAAATCCATAAAAGCAGACCGATAAGCAAAAGTAATTTATTTGGCAACATCAGCATGCAAGTGTGCCTCAGCAAGTGTGCTCTGTCTACAGAAAAATCACTTCTATATGACTTCTATATGGAGGCTGCATACTATGCAAGCTTAATAACCAACATTACACTTTCGTCACTGTTTAATTTCTATTTGAGGGAAGCATTAGAAGCGCTCTGAAATGAAGCATGTCTTATTAGAGTGTGACTGTCAGGCTGCTCTACGTCTGAGTTCAGCTGTGATCTGACAGCAAAAATACATCAAAACACTGAAGCTTCATTTATACAAAACAGATCAAATAGGATCTCAGTTTGTGGATTCTATCATGCAGACTGTTTGTTACATAATGACCTCCTCCTGCAGCATGCAGCTGGTGTGAGGGTCTGTTTTAGGAGACTTCTACAGCCACATCTTATTACTAGAAGAGAATTAAATGAACCTGGAACACAAACAGTGTGTGCGTGTGCGTGCGTGTGCATGCATTTATATGCCTGCAAATGGTCCTCCGTTGTCCTCAAGGGTGCTAGGTGACTGTGTCCCCAGAGGCGTGCTAGGGTGCGTTCAGGACAGGGGGGCCCGCGGGGGGGGCGGGGGGCCTTCAGCAGCAGATGGGGACTCTCAGACAGACACTGTGACAGAATGAGGCTCTCGGGAGAGGAGCATGGCTTGTAAAGTGAGTCATCCAAAAAGCACCCAGATCAAGGTGAAGCATCTGTTTGGCCCGTCTACTTCACAGAGCACGACTGAAGCTCCAAGCTACATCTCTGTTTTCTCTCTCTGTTCAGGTGCTTTTCATACGCTGTTCCTTTAAACACAATGCCAGATTTAGACACCTCCTTAACCAAGGGATCCAAGGGAGTAGGACATTGGCGGGGATAAACCTTTAGATCCAGGTGCTTCTGATGAGCATTAAACCCTACAAGCCAGAATCAGCAGCTCCACAGCCATGATGTGGCTGAACACAGTAGCAGACAGCTGCTGGCATTACAATGTGGATTTTTCTTTCAGTGCTAAAAACCCCCAACACTAAATGGTGCCAAATTTGACATTACTAGAGGCTAAGCTATTTAAATACAGTGAAGTGGAACTGGAAGACCCTAACACACCCAAACACAAACTCTGAGCCACAGCAGAGAACATAAGCTGAGGGGGTCCTAAGTTGAGGGATATTTATCCTGAGTCAGACTCACTTTGAAAAAAGGGGCATGCGGCATGCGCACACACATGCACTTCAAAAATCAAATCAAATCAAAATGTATTTGTATAGCCCTTTTTACACGCAAGCATGTCACAGAGGGCTTCACATACGCCCATAAAAACTGCCCCTCAACCAACCTAAACCTTCAGTGCATTACCACACAAATGTAGTCATGCACACACACACATTACCCATCTATTGCTATGTGTTTAGCTGTCAACATACTAAACCATCGCTTCATATTCATTTATATAATCACAACATGAACACACGCCAAATGGAAAAGAGGATGTTCCTGTTTGTCATCTGAGTGTTTGAGAAGTTGAGTGACTGACTAACTGACTAATGTCAAGACCACATACAGAATGTTTTCTGGCTGATCAAAGACAGACTGACACCAGGCTGCTTTACACCCTACAGTACACTACCTTCTTTGGGGAAAACAAATTACAAACAATTAGATTAAAGGCTAAACATCATCCAGTCTAAAAGGGACCAGAGAAATATGATTGCCATGAATCCGTTTAGAAGGTTTTTCTGTTAACAAATCCACCTTTTACCCAAGTTTATACTCTGATCTATGAGAGATGAAAGGCAAATCAAACCTAGCACCATCTTTTTATTTTTATCTCCCGCTTGCTAAGTCTGAGGCATCATGCTGCCTGCTTGTTAGCCCCGCCCCCGTTGCCGAGGTTACTGCAGTTTGTTGACCGTTAGTTACCGCGTGAGAGCAGCTCAGCTCAGCGCTGCTCCTACAGCCTGCAGTCTACCTTCTCCAAGCTCCGTTTCCTCTACGTGTAGATTACCTAGATGTTCTGTACAGCTTCACAGCCCTGTTTCCATTGCAGTCATCTATCATACCTGGAGGTGCCCTAGCTAAAGCTGCTTGACGAGAGGCAACAATCAACACTATCATGTCTGATGTCTACAGTCTGCAATATTTCGGGATGTCAGACTTCAAAATGTGAATTATTAAATCAATGATGAGTGATGAGTGAAATGAGACTAATTAATAAGTAATGAATTTCCTCACTTTATCATACCAAGAAGCAATGTGAAGTATACAAGTGGTTCTGAATGTAAACGTTACGTTTTTAAATATTGCTGTCCACATGGAATGATATCAAACAGCACTGAGATGTCACACAGTCACAGGTGTTCAGATCTACATTATTTGCATCGAAACACAGAAAGAAGAAACACAGGAAATAAAAGTGGATGGGTCTGCTTTCCCTGCCCTATCAGGATGGGTAGTCTGCTTTCCCTGCCCATCAGGATGGGTAGTCGCTTTCCCTGCCCTATCAGGATGGGTAGTCTGCTTTCCCTGCCCAATCAGGATGGGTAGTCTGCTTTCCCTGCCCTATCAGCTTCAATGTTTATGCATATTTAATGAAATCAGCTCTTTGAATGAGAGTAACTCTTCCAATGTCAAACACTTCCGTGTGAGAGACATGATAACAGATGATAAACACTTCAGTGTGAGAGACATGATAACAGATGTCAAACACTTCCGTGTGAGAGACATGATAACAGATGATAAAAGCTGAAACTCATCAAGCCTGCTTCAAAGCCTGAATAAACGAGTGAGGTCTCTCTTTAAGAATCCTCAATGGCCGAAACCAGGTCATGCATTGCTCATTCCAAACCATAAAGGGGAAGCTACAACTACTACTTCATATCCACTCCCTCACCTTCTATATCTTCCTGTAGAAACATTTGATCATTACATGTTTGGGGTGTGGGGGGGGGGCATCAACTTAACTGGTAAGTGCAGGTGCACATAAACAGAAGTAAGTTGTTCATCTGTTAAGTTCAGCAAACTGTCGTTTTTTCCCCAGCCCAAGAAGGCAGTGCTTAGTTATATGAGACGGCACATGTGCAGGTCAAATAAGACAAAGATGCAGACATGCTAGATGTTTCCAGATGGGGAGAGATAATGAGCAGAACAAGACTTTGTGATGTCGGGTCTCAAGTCGAGACATGTCAAGGTAACAAGCCAGCTGTATGATTACGTCAGCACAGAACACTACCAATTAGCCTACACCTCACTAATAAACACCTTGGCTGTGAGGCGATCGTGACACTTCTGACGCCAGCGTGAAGCGGTGATTGGAGTCGGTGAAGACCGATGGTTATTCTTTATTTAAGGCTGGAATTACAGTTTAGTGTAACTTAGACTGAGCGCAAGACCACACGCAGCCTTATCGAGTCCCAGTTGAACAAATCAAATTAAGAGCCTATAGCTAAAGAATTCACTCGTACAATAGGCCACAGAACAGATCACACTGTTGGCTTCAGGTGTGGAAAATGTAGAGTACAGGCCCATGTTTGAGATGAGCCCCCTGTCCAAGTATGATTGTTAGGTACCCACCTTTCTTTCTCCACCATGGCCCCTCGGGAACTGAATAAGATACGTCTTTGAATTCAATGTTGACAGCTGGTCTCCGAGGTAAATAAGAAAAACGCTGGGCCTCAGTCAGATTGTTCTCTACTTTCTTTAGGGGTCCTTGCAACAAAGGAGTCTGTTGACTGCCCGTGTGGTTGTTGACCACCTCATCGATGGAGACACACACGGTCCTTGGGGTCGAGCATCAGATCAGGGGGACCATTGGCATTCTGATTGAAGAATGAACAAGGTGAGAACATTTGTCAGAGACAGGTTAAAATAAAATGTTCATGCTATACATTGAGAGAATACAAATATTACAGTCACTGTATTAACAAGATATAGGCCTAATGACATGCTGGGAATTCACTCTGAAAACTAAAGATTGCCCTACTGTAGCCTACTGTACACCACGTAATCTGTTTCCTTATACATAGAGTACCGATCGGTAACCTCGAGGTTACTATCGGACAAAGCTTAATCTGAACTCAAACTGAAAACAAACGTGCAATACTAGCAGAGAAGCACATCCCTTCAAAAATGTACGATTGCATGTTGAATAAGCATTGATTAAAACCGATCTATCCTAGTTTCCAGATGAATATCTTTATGATCGAAATACAACTTGGCTATTTTTAGATGTAGGTTAATACTTGAAAAAACAAACCCCAAAAATGTGACCCAATAACCCAATATCAATAAAGCTAATTAAACAGTCAAATTGAATAATTTTCATATCGACAAACGCTGAGTAATTTCTGTGTAAAAAAGACAGTCCTGTAAATTACAGCATGAAAGGTTATTACAGTTCATCTCTGCGTCTTGATACAGGTGGGCTTTGGTAGACTATCGCACATTGATTGCCAAAGCACTTGTGTATACAGTATGCACAGACAAAGGCTGCACTATTTAATTATAAATAGTGATAGCACATAGAGATTAAAACTATTAGTTTAATCTCCACTTCTATAAAGAAAATTAAGTAAATACTTACCATAATGATGGAGTTGGTGACAATTGTATTATTAACTGAGAAGGCTGCCATGAGACAAGCCATCCCAAATAATTCGCTACTGTGAATGGAATCTCAAATAGCCGAGACTATTTTCTTTTTAAAAACACGCACATCTGTTCTGTTTGCGGCGCGAGGTGCGCTGCTTGTAGTGTCCACTTCAGTGCGCCCTGTGAACATGCTCGTGCTGCCTCTGTATTCGCGCTGTTATTGTTTACGAGCGGATAACCTGCTCAGGGTGTTCACAAGCTGACGTCATGACACAGTTAGGACAAGGCAACAACCCAGTATTGGCTACTAATTAGATACCTTCAAAATGTAACAAAAACGAATATTCACGTAGGCTGAACAATTTTCCTTAAAGTCCAAGTCAAAAAAGTCTGCGCAAAATCTAAATCACTGTTCAAGTTGAACCAAGATCCTCAATTCTGCTTAGGCCTATGCCTGCTCTAGTTTGCCTGATTTGCCTTACAAAATTTGAGTAAACTAATTGAATGACTGAGTTCGTTTTTTTTTACGTTACTCAATTAATGCAACCAAAGAAAATTAAGGGGACTAAAAGCTCGGCGTGGGTTTGGGTCCATTTGTTGTGTCATCGGTGCACAATGGTGCAGTTTACGCCCTCCTGTGGATGTTTCGCCAAACAGCCTTCTCTTCTCGTCATGCTCACGTCCCTCGTGATCTTGCTGCAACGCAACCCCACCAAAAGCAAAAAAAACATTTTTTTCTATAAAATGTTATTGTCTACGGTTTCTTACATACACAAAATTCGATAGCAAAACTTCCTGACTAAAGCAAACGGGCTACATGCTCCAGAGCTATGGCAGGTACAGAGGAAAAACTGGATAAAGATAGTGTGGACTCATTCACTTCCCATTTTATTCCAGTGGCGTTTTTGTAGCAGTTATATGCCTGCAGCCAAATATCAGTCACAAGGCCTGCACGAGCTGCTGGGGTGGCCCTCTCAATATTAAAATACTGCTGACAGAGCTGTTTACATATCCGTTTATCCTCAATATTGGTATAGACTCTCAAACAGCTGAAACTAGTATCAAAGAGTATTATTAAATATGTGGGAGGGACGTTTTTTTAATATATAACTGAGGACACAGCTGCTAAAAAGTTTGGGGGACATACACAAACAGTAAGCACATGTAAAAACGGATTATCATTTTATTTTTAAATTTGTTTGAATAACAGACATTTAGCTAAATCCGGTCTGTAACAGGTCTATAACAATAATACTAAAGATTTAAAAATGTGTCCTGGTGCTGTATGCTCAAACATCTACCCTTAAAATAAATATAGCCTTCCCAAGATTGTATGTTCAATACTGAATGTGACATTGAGGGACATTGAGGGACATTGAGGGACATTGACCCTGACTGAAGTCTGCTGATCTATTAAAACTCCCAAATAAACTAAATCTACTTAAAATAAATATTTTAAGTGAACATAAAATCCCTTTCTTAGACCATGGGTAATTGTTCCCTCAACAGCCTAACTAAACATAAATGATACAATGAATCCATAGAACATAATCATATTTTAAATAGGTAATTACATTGTATAAGGCTTTTGGGATACATTTTCTTAAATTAAAAGAAAATCCAGCTATTTATTCCACATGTATAAGGCCTTGTGTCCATCAGCAGAAAATGTTAGGATGAAATATCAGGACATTCCACATGTACCTGCCTTGGTTAAGCTCTTTAATACCAAAGAGCTTCCATGTTTACAACCCAACGCACATAAGACTTCCGAATGACATGAGCTTCAACGAATCATTGTAGATATAAAAAAAATACATTTACCGAATTATAACACGAATGGACAACATAAATGCAGTTGTTGTGCAGAGTGTTGCTCCCCCGCCCCGTCGCTAGACAACAGAGTCTGGTATCAGATCTAATTACTTTATTTTCTTATCTATAGCCAGTGTGTCATGAAGCTTAGAGGCAGACTTTTCAAACTGATCCATGACCAGCACTCCATTCTCATCAAAAAAAGCCCCAACAGACTTTGTGACCTCCGTTTCCCGTGTGCGTCTGGTCTTCCCGTCTGTAAAGGTCACTCTAAGCGTGTACTGGTCATCAAACCTACACGGAAAACAAAACAAAACAACACAGTCAATAATAAGAAACTAATGTGAATATTGTTATTTAATGCCATTGTAAAAATGCCCACCTTTTCAGGCTAGAGGACAGCTGCCAGGTGTGGTCTGGGTCCATGCCAGAAGGGTCCTTCTCAACGGCCACCAGGAAGATGTTCTTCTCTTGGTATGAGGTGTAAAGAGTTAGAATGCCCATCATGATGAAATATGTGAAGACATGTCAGTCAAGGACAGTAACTCAAACAATAAACATCAAACAGCAGCTTTAAGATATTTACTGGTGTGCCATATGTTTAAAATAAAAGAACCAATATAATTTGTACTCAAATTTCCACCTCTAGATTAGAAACCATGCACCTCCTCAGATATGCTATAGCTCTAAGACTGTGGTAAACTAACAGCTGTTAAGAGATACCAGACCATGCTCATATGATTGTATGTACATAGGACAACATAATTAATTCGGCAGTTTAACCATGTAAGGATATGAAATGACACAGCATGCCAGAACTGGTTTAGATTCTGGGAATGGATGAAGAAAGTCCCAAATCAGAGCCACGATTGCAAAGAGGCAGGAAACGGTGCAAATGGATAGGCGTCCATCAACAAGGTTAAAGTTCTCAAGGTATCCATACTTTTCCAAGAGGACCTAAGAATAGATTAAAAAAACATCATCAGTAAACGGTCTTGCCTAATTTCCCATGCCATGGAGAATATAATTTGATAGAAATATTTTACAACACAAACCTTCTTAGCCGCGTCATCGAGAGAATTCTTCACAGCTGCACCATCCCATTTGTCAATCTTCACAGGTTTTTCATCGATCCTCCACTGTAAATATGAATATCAGTCACCACACGTCAAATAGCAGTTAATGCAGTGGTTTCAAAAGATGGAAACTAGCAATGCTTCAACTAAGTACGCGTCAGTGACTCGATCTGCTAGCTAGCAAGCTATTAGCATTCGTCTAGCTAGCATCAGTACTGTAACGCATCTGAAGCCTGGCAGATGTGTTTCGTTTCTGTCATGTGCTAAGCAAATTGGATGGTACAATAGTAGCTAGCTAGAAACAGACAGTTGCTTTGACATCAAAACAAGTCTCAAAACATGTCAGAGCTAGCCACCACAGTAGCTAGCTCTATCTAGTCAGCAATTTCTACGTAACTAGCTTGCTACCATACCCAACGTGTACAGTACATTAGCACAAAGTTACTGCCGGGTTACTAGCTAGCATCTAGTCTAGCAGCTAGCTTTAGCTATCTAGCATAGGGACTTGTAGAGGTAGCTACTTTGCATGCACGCAGACTGCAACGTTTAAACTCTAAGAAGCTATTTATGTATGTGGCTTTGATGCAGTTATCTCCTATTTCCGTTATTTGCGAACACTGAATTGAATTAAAACATAGATAATTCTCACTTTTTCCAATAGTCCATTCTTTCCATTTCTGGCTGCCATCTTCTCTTCCTGTACGTTTGTTGTGTGACCTGGGACAATGTGATTGGCTAACGTGCTACTTTCAGTGGCCAACCAACTCAAACTGAACCTACCAACGAAGACGGAACTGCACCGTTATGCAAATCTCCACTCTCAATCCATCGTCCTTCATAACCTCATTCTCAGCATGATTATTGTAACTAATCATTTGTGTATCGGCGTATCATAAAGTGAATCACTATTTTAAACAACACTAATGTAATTTTTGTGTGCATATCAATATTGTCATGTATGTACCCAAGATACAAATAATTTTAAGAATACCATATAAAAACATCACAGAATCACAATTCTCAAATAAATTGATTTAGCCCTTTCAAATACTGTTTCAACAATGTTTTGTTCTTGATTAATGAATGCACAGTGAGTAGGACATGGTTGAAAACATATTTAGTAAAAATCTTCCATCAGTATTTATAAAAGTGTGCTATTTAATACAATAATAGACTATGTTTTGGAAAATAATTGTGCATTTAAACATGTCAGATCTATAAATGTAACTACGAGTGTTATCTTTAACAAACATAACATCATTTCAAACTAATAATTATAGCATGAGTGAATGGCAAATCATTTGATAAAAAGTAACCACACGCAGCCATGTGTATTATATAGGAGGTAGGACATTGACCGTAACTCACAAGCAGCAGATACTCATTTGAAACAGAAAAATAACTGAACATAATTTAAAACTGGAACATTTTCCATGACTAAATATTATGTGTAAAGGTTCAATTAACATTGCATACATTGCATTTATTCTGTTCATACCCATTATTTAACTCACTACATTATTAACAGAAATACAGCTACCAAAACCAATCGAGAGTGATTAGGTGATTACATTTCTGTTCTCATGTGTTAAAATCAAGAAAATCCCCCTTTATTCATTTGAACATAAGTTTACAGAGTAAATATTTTGGGTCTTTGAGATTCTCAGACATTTTGTCATCACAGCTGAGGTTTTAAAGGCTAAATAGGTGTGTTTACAAACATTATTCAGTGTAGTCTGTCAACCTTAAAGTATAACTACTACAATTCTAGTATAGTAATCTAGAAGGATACTAGATTATCCCATAACACATTATTGTTTGTATGGAAATGAAAAAATAGGGGTGATTTTAGGGGAATCAATAAAGAAAATCCACAAATTGTAACTTCACAATTGTACACAATTGGCATACAGTTGTATGAATTGCAACAATAATCTAGTTTTCTAATGTATTTCAAAAAGCACAAATGTAATTAATGATTGGATGTTAAGTGCTCATTTTTTTAATGATTCTCCTCGATCTGCGTGGATTATACTTGATTTTGTCTTGGCGGAACCAAGACCGAAGGAAGTATTTGTCAGGACTTTGTTTGCTCTTGTTGAGTCTCTGCTGGTCTCTGTCAAATTGTTTTTGAAGTTTCAGTGCCAGTTGCCTGTCCTCAGCCTCTTGCTGTACCCGTTGAAAAGTGAAATCACTTTGTCCTTTATCCATCTCCAGACTATCTCGGCACTGAGTTTTGAATCTCTTGATTTGTAACTCCGTCTCTTCCAAGTGTTTGGTCTTGTGGCTCCTCTTCCTACTCCTTCTTGAGGTAGTTTGGTTTTGGGAACAGTTCATTTTTTCAATCTCTTTTCTCTGATCCACTGACGCATTTAATTTGATCTTGCAATGTGGATCCCCAGTTACCCTGTCCAGTGGGTATGTGTGT
Source organism: Mallotus villosus (assembly GCA_903064625.1). Taxonomy (NCBI): domain Eukaryota; kingdom Metazoa; phylum Chordata; class Actinopteri; order Osmeriformes; family Salangidae; genus Mallotus; species Mallotus villosus. The sequence goes on from CAEFZP010003055.1 coordinate 206,707, forward strand.
TTTTTATGGCCTGCAGAGGGCCCACAAGATGACTCGGGTGCTAACTTTTTATGACTAAACCCACATTCTCTTGCAGGTCCTTCACCAGTATGTAGAAGTGATGGTAAGTGAAACCTTATGGCTTGTCTTTGATTGAGGGTTGTGTCTCCAACTGGCTGATCAAATATCAATCTCCTTTTATTTAACATACACACTTTTTCGTTCTCTTCATTACAAGTGTCGGTCCGTATTCGGCACACACCTAAGTCCTCTTTAGTGGAAGCACGGGTAAATGGCTTTATTTCTCTTTCATCTGTGGGACTTTGTTTGATTATGATTTCTTCATTAAAGGGGCTGGTCAGAGTACCCTTGGAGGTCATTTCAATACACTGACGGTCCACTTCAATCTGTTTCCACTTCTGAAGGATGAAAGTGCTGGCTTCGTAGCTGGTGAGCCTTTGAAAACTATGGGTCAAGTTCCTGGGTGTGGACTTCACTATGGTGGGCTCCACCACTCGTCCGTCTGGCAGACGTTTGGGTGGCGTGCAGGGAGAGCAGACGATTGGCTTGAAGTGATTGAGCTCTTCTGAGATGCTGTCGTTGCTCTCAGGGCTGATAGACCTCTCCTGTTTGGACTGGGGGCCTATTAGAAGAGCTGATGTTGCCGTAACACTTCGCCAACTATACCTCTTCTCCGGTACAATTATGGGCGCCGAGAATGAGCGGCTGTTTTCTGAAGAGAGCAGGATACCTGCATTGTAGCTGTGAGCAATACTGACCTGAGAAAAAAAGAGCAAACAATGTGATAACTTGTAGACACTTACACATAAAAATGACGAATTTCCTTAAATAGCACATAATACCTTATCCAGTAAGGAATGGTTAACGGTCTTGAACTTTCCTCTCCCTTCCACTGAAGCTGTACAACTCTGACTCCTCTGCACAATATGTTTTGGTAACCAACTGAGTAAAAGAGTTCAGAGAGATGAAAGATTAATTTGACTCAAAACGCAAATTACATACATTTTTATCAATTGCTAGTTTGAAATACATAGAAAACAATGAGAATGAATTACTCTTTTGCACAGGCTGGGGAGAGTTTTGTTCTTTTAACAAAAGCAGACACATTCCGGGTTCTCTTCCCGATTGGCTCCTCATTCTCTGAGTCGGACAACACCCCACTCAACTGTAAACAAAGAAAATACATTCAAAAACCTGTCACCGTACAATTTTTGCATATTATTCACACTAGCTTATTGTGGTTAAACACTTACAGGATCTTCTAATTCTTTGATTGGCCCACACTCTTCTCTTCTGGATAGGATTTTCCTACCGATGTCTTTTTTCTCCTCGTTCATAGTTACCTGAAAAAGTTGCAGCATTAAGATTTGAGTATTACTGTAAGACTGACTTTGGTAACAATTATTCCACAAACACATGACTGATAGTCCTAATACTATCAATGTACAGGTTCAAATAGTATTAATACTATTATCATTATAAGAAAACACACCAAAATGTGTTGCCTACCTTCTGCTTATCATGCTCTGGACGGAGATCTCCAGACCTTGGTAGCTGACCAGGAGGGCAGAACATTCCTGATGAAGAGTCACAATGATATCAGGAAGCGAAGATATTGACTAGGGGTTTTAGGTACACAGGTTGGGGTTCCACCTTATTTCCTCCATAGGGGAATGAGGGCGCACACAGTTTTACTGTTTTTTTTTACACTCAAAAGTTGAGTGTGACAGCCGCACAGGTCATGGCAAATGAACCACTACAAGCTCCGCCCACAAGAAAAATCTACAAGTCTGGACAAGTCTTGATCAAAGTCATTTGTGATTTATTAGAAATTACTAGAAGTATTAGATTTCATGGATTGAAGCGAATGAGCACAATTAGAACATTGTTTTCCCTCCTGAACTAAGTAAGCTTGATGTCTGCCTGCAAATACAATATGTTAAGGCAGGTTATTGTCATAGTACACATCTTCCCGACACACAACATTTTGCAATTGCACTTTAAATTCGGAGCATTCCATTTTCGATTGAAAAAAATGGTCAGCAAACCTTCTCTGTCCATTCTGCTCTTGCATCGCTCTGGATAACTCCTTCTGACTATATCCCAGAGTTCGGTGTTTACCAGGCTTTTCTCGCGGGACTGTTTACGGGCCCAGCTGGATACTCGTAGCCGGCAGAGAGGACAGCACAAACTGGTCAATTCCACCGTCCGCTTGAAACAGTGTAGGCACACAGAATGGCTACATGGCATAGTAACTGGCTCCAACAAAATCTCTGAACAGATAGGACATCTTGCCTCCTCGAGCGTCAGAAGCTGTGATGGTGTATGACTTTTTCTCACGTCAGCAGATCTGGTGTGGCTATCTTTTCCAATACTACCAGTGCATTTCGCGGACCCTGTTGTCGCCATCTTCATTGGTCTATCGCAGCTTCTACTTTGAAAACAGTCCCCGCCTAACTCAACGGCAGCTATCGATATTGCACACTCGACTTATGTGGTCTATTCGACCTGCGCTGGGAGAAAAAGCTTCCTTGATGTAGATTAAAGTCAGACGAAAGGGAACTGATTTTCAAAACATGTGAATTATACTAAAATATATCTGTACAAAACAAAAACTGTACGTAGATGTCGTAAAAATACCTTGGGCACTTTCAAAATCTCGCCCCACAATGCAAAGGTCACAAGGCGGTACAAGCCAAGCCCTTTGACACTCCCATATACGCCGGCCAGACAAACTAAATTGAGAGTAACCCCTGGTGTACAGCCTCCGCTCACAGTGCATTTTTATTACTTTAATATAGGTAATGACGTGTAATTTAATGAATTGTTCGGGAACACTTGTGAAAATTCTGAACGAGACAGGGAGATATATGCTGTGTGAGATGATATTCATGTTAAAATAACACTTCACAGAAACATTTTTACACCCTTACTTTATTGTGCAGTATGTAGCCTACACGGATCCCACACAGAGCACACTGCTGCATATCAAAGGAAACAGATAAGAGCATTTTTGTCACACATTAAGTTACTTCTGTCATGTGTTTTGGACGTGTTCAGGTTGACCTGCGTTTAGGATGGCAGGCTTAATGTCTCAAATTATGTGGGCAACACAGCACCTGTAAGAGAGACATATGGATGGCTTAGATAATGTTCCAAGAAGTCATTATGCTTCTGTATTTTGCATTATGTGTTTGTATTTTCAGATAATTATTGGAGCCTTACACAAATCCTTTTGCACATCCAAAAGGTCCAAATGGTAGCTCTGCAGGCAGGCACACAGGGCGACAGACTCCACTGTAGTTTGAACAGCCCCATGGAAATGCAGCTACCTCATTTGCTTTATCTGCAGTGGAAAAACAAGTTATTATATTATATGTGGCTATTTATCAATAACCCTATTTTTCCACTAACGTGTCAGTGAAACATCCTCCACAAATGGATGGCCTTATCCTCAAAGCTGGTTGATAAAATGATATCAGAAAGATGTAGGCTATTAATGCAGAATCCACATGATATGTAAGTTAGAGATATAGAGACTGGTCTCAATTTGCCAGTGTATGAGTTTATATAAACTATGCAACTCTATTGAGATATAGCCTATAGAAACATTACTATGTGAATTCTGCAAAATAGCAGTGTTCAAATAGTTTTGATTTGAGTTAGGACTTACATGCAAGAGTCCAGAAAGCCAAAAGTACCAATATGCAGTGATATTTCATGTTGATCCTGATGTTGGATGTCCTGCAACTTCACAGATTTTATTTGGTTTTAGATGAGCAATGGCCCTCCAAGGAGGAGTTTAGTCACTTACACACATCATGAGGATGAACTTGTGATTCAAATAAAGAGTAAAAACATGAGACACTCAATAGAGGACATTGGCAAACACATGGGCCTATCAAAGTTAGTTTAATTACATTACTCAAGTCTTCGGTAATTTGCCGGAGTTTCACCAACACGACTTGTTCTTACTGAGCGAAACAGTAAACTATTTAAAGGATATTCGATTTAATAGATAACACATGATGGTTCAGCTGTAGACTTGGATCACATTTGCCTATTTAAAACATTAGCTATCCAAGAGGGGCATTACTGGAGGCATGGAAAGAAGGAAAAATAATCGATGATATTCAATTTAAATCTGAACCCTCTACGCGGGTAAATCATAATTTTGTGTTTCATATAGACCCATATCTCTCAAGGACTGTTTCTCAGTAGACTAGACACACACTACGGTCTTCAAAGAGAGCCTTTACAGTAGGCCACACACTTCATCCAGATGGTGGCGCCATAGTTTGTTCACCAGCTTTCTCTTCTTCATTAGTAAAGAAGAAGAAATGTCAATAAACAACATGGCGACCCACATTTGTGTTACACAACTTAACTGTTTCACGTAGGTTACAGGCTAATACATATTTAATGAACACGTTCAGACACATATTTACAGAAGTAAATATTTATTCTGCAGTTACGTCTACCGTCTACATCTAGGTCTATTATTGTACTGAACAACCAACTTGTGCTGACTTCAAGGAGACCTCAAATATAATCCAAAATTCGCGTGTTCAAATCAAGCGGATTTTTCACTTCCTGATTAGTAACACACTTTCTGACTTTAACATTTAAAATACGTTTTAAATGCAGCATGAAAGCAGCTGTGGAAGTGGTCAATTTGGGGCGCATTTCCTACGCCCGTGCACTGGACGTGCAGAAGTTATTTGTCAAGCGACACTTTGATAAATCAGTGAAGTCTCCCAATGCTCTGCTACTTTGTGAACACCCACCAGTCTACACAATTGGAATAAGACAAGCACCTTATCCTGCCAAGGAAGAGGAAAGGCTGAAACTTCTAGGTGCTGAATTCTTTCGCACCAACCGCGGCGGACTCATAACCTTCCATGGACCTGGTCAGTTGGTGTGCTATCCGGTTTTAAATCTGGGTTCTTTTAAAAAGAGTGTGAGATGGTACGTGTGCGAGCTTGAGAGAACAGTTATCAAACTTTGCAGCAGATTTGGAATTAAAGCCTCCACTTCACCTGACACAGGAGTATGGGTTGGTGAAAACAAGATATGTGCCATAGGTGAATACATGTTTCAATTGACTTTTATCTATAGCGATTTCTTCACATTTGTGAAATGTTCAAATAATTGTGTGTTTAATACGTTTGAGATTCATTTGCTTTTCAGGAATCCATTGTGGGAGATACATAACATCTCACGGATTGGCACTAAACTGCAACACAGACATGGACTGGTTCAAATACATTGTTCCATGTGGCATTGTAGGTAAAGGCGTGACTTCCCTTAGCCAAGAATTGGGAAGAAATATGTCTACTGAAGAAGTCACCCTACATTTACTGGAAACGTTCAAAGACCAGTTTGATTGTACACTGTTGCATGGCAGCTATGACCACAATAATAAAAATGAAATCTAATTGTATTTACTGCGTTTTATGTTCCCCCCCTTTGATGGTTGGTTACCTGATGTGAGGATTAACACATTTGTCAATGTTTTGGTTATTTAAGTGCAAAATCGTGCAGGCAGGCCTCTTGATGTTCTATTAAATGTGTTTGCTAAAATATGTGAAATGCATGAAGTGACGTCAACCTCTAATTTAGGTTGTGCCTTGTGGATAAAATCGTCTTAATGCCCTATCAATGGTTTTCTGGATATACAGTGAACACGCTTTCCCCTCAGGCATGTTGTCTGCATTTGCATCTGGCAGTTACGCAGTCGTTTTAACTCACGTGCAAATCGGATTGGCTCAATATTGGCAAACTGTAATGGTTCAATCAAAAACGAAGAGCAGAAGTGATGCTATTAACGAGCTTTAGTAGAAAGTTAGTCATTATTTAAATGGTTAGGCTATGCAGTGTTGAATTTGACAGGTAGATTTAGCTACTACTAGCGAATGCGTTAGCTTTGACTTCTAACGGAATCAAGCCTCTTGTTAGACACCGCGGTTGTAGCCTAGAACATAACTAGGCTAGCTAGCTACTGTAGCGGAGAAAATCGAAAACCAGTCAAGCAACTTAATTTTCAAGTTGAAAGCTAGACCAACGAACTGACATATTTGCTACGTATCTGCTTTTATGGCTTTGCCCGCTTGCTAATTGTCAAGATTTATAAAGTTGGTTACGCTAACGACGTTGGGTGCGCTGCAAGCTTCTCAGTATCAGCTGGGCTACTGATAACCACTAGCTAGCTATAGCCAGCTACAAGCTAAACTTCATGTTTTGCCGCACAATATTCTGCTATGGTGGACAACGGAGATATGAATGTCAATTACCATGCAACTGGGGACCCACAACTGGATAAGGCAATACATGAATGGAAAACTTGGGACAAGGTGAGTCTCCCGTATTCTACGGCTGTAGTGCTACTGTACCTTGCGAACTTGATTGACAGCTATGACAATATTTGAGCTAGTAGGTCTAGCTAATGTTTGCAGCTTTCACAAGGCCTATAGACCAACCATTCAGGTTGCCTATGAACATCGTTACCTTTAGAAGCCACTCATGCAGATTAACACCACAAACAAGCTATCTTGACCAGTCAGGGACGTGTCGTTCAAAAACATGTTAGTGTGTTAAACATTATGGGCAGTTTCTTTATTGCTATAATGAACCTTCTGAGAAATAGCTGTGCAGCAGCAGAACTGGGCTCCACCAACATTCAACACCAGAGCCCTAGTTTAGAAAGGGCGCAAATGCTATGTGGATCTGTCTGACCTTCTCTTTAAATGTCACACCGTGAAGTCCAGCTACATTGCTATTAATCTGCAATACGAATATGCAGTTTGTGGTGTTTCTATACTTGGATTGAATCATTTAACAATGAACTATCCCCCCCCCAAAATGTTTTTTTAATAATCTTGAAGGTACCTGTGAGCTGAAAAAAATGTTTGGCTGACTTGCTATACTCATTACTGTGGATGCCTAAAATGTGTAGACCTACATGTGATTTATTTTCATCTGCCCAGAATCCACAGACTAGGGCACAGGTGGAGGCCTTATTGCAGTCTGGTGATGAAGAGGAGCTAAGGCGAAGGATGTGCTCCAGGATGACGTTCGGGACGGCAGGGTTAAGGGCTGCCATGGGGGCCGGCTTTGCCCGAATCAATGACCTCACTATCATCCAGTCTTCACAGGTGAGTGAAGAACCCTACGTTCAAACTAATTATTCAAATAACTCATAAGTGAAGTATATCTCAGCAGATATCGAAATAAGTGACGCAGGCATGTTATGCATTCATGTTGTTTATTTGTATCTTGTCTAACTACATGCTCTTGTGGTTCTTCCCTTTGGGACTTATTTCGTTTTCACAATGTATGTTTCATGTTTTGGCTACCCGTATGTTTGGGGCTATCTCGTTGTTATGATCAGTGACCTATGCACTTTTGTAAAACTCTCTTTTGGAAGTCGCTTTGGATAAAAGCGTCTGCTAAATGTAATGTTATGCATTCTGTTCCTGCAGGGTATATACAAATATCTATCTGAAACCTTCCCTGACTTCAGCCGTCGTGGAATAGTGGTTGGATATGACATACGAGCTCAAGAGGCCAGTGGTTGCACTAGTGAAAGGTATTCCTCAACCTTAGCTTTGGAATTTTACACACACATTTCTAATCACAGCCAGTAAACAAGAATTGTATTTCTGAACTTGTTTGAGATGTCAACACATCTTATGTTGACGTGGGAATCTGAAGCCAGATCACTTAAGGAACGATAACGTGACGTTGTAGTTCAACAATTAAGGAATGTAACCGTTTATCAGCTGTGGGAGACCATAACAGTATTGTCTGATTTCCACAGGCTTGCCAAGTTAACTGCTTCTGTGATGCTCAGTAAAGACATTCCAGTTTATCTCTTCTCTACGTACGTCCCAACCCCATTTGTGGTAAGATGAAAGAAATAAGACATTTAATAAGCAGCACCGCACTACTCTTTTAGAATACAATGAATTCCTCAAATACATTTTCAAGTTTTTCATTTGTGTTTTGTTGATCCCAAACCCTTAATGTGGTTGCTCAAATGATTGTGAAGTTTAGGAGCATATTCTGGTTTATTTCTATAATCTCTGTAGCCTGGGAACCAGATGAATCAGCCAGTTGATGTTGTTTTGCTCTGGCAGATTGATCTGGCCCTTCAATCTGATTTCCTTCTGACCAGAATGTGTTTGAGCCAATCACAACAGTTTATATGATATGATTATGGAGCAGGTTTAGCATGATGACCGTACTGAGGAGCATCGTTGAGGCATAAACAACCAAGATTACGTTTAGTTTCTCTGATGTTCCATTGCATTTGTGAATGGGTCTGGTGATGCGAGTATACTACTGGCTGTACTTCACCTTGTAAAATGTTCAACCCTAATCCCTCCTAGCCATTTGCTGTTAAGAGACTAGGAGCAGCCGCAGGAGTCATGGTTACCGCCTCACACAACCGTAAGGAAGACAATGGATTCAAGGTGAGTTGGTCTTTCATGGGGGGGGGGACGACATGTCATTAGATGTCTTTCTTTAAGATAATATTCCACTATTCACAACTAGGGGAGTGTGAGACCCCCTTCACAAAGGTTGCTTCCTTGTACAGGTTTACTGGCATAATGGTGCGCAGATCTCCTCACCCCATGACAAGGAGATCCTGCGGTGCATCGAGGAGAGTGCAGAGCCCTGGAGTGAGTCCTGGGATGAGTCGCTAGTGGACAGCAGCCCCCTCAGGACTGATCCTCTGGCAGAGATATGTACAAGTTACATGGACGAGTTGGATTCCCTCTGTTTTCACAGGTACTGTTTCCCTTTTCCAAAGCTCAAATCATTTTCTATTAATCCGTTTCATGTGTTTTTTTTCGACAAATAAAACTACAGGATCATTAAATACCTAACTTTTGCATTTCATTGTGTTTTCTGTTACAGAGAGCTCAACATAAAGTCCACACTAAAGTTTGTCCACTCATCCTTCCATGGAGTAGGCCACGTCTACGTCCAGCAGGCCTTCCAGGCGTTCGGCTTTCCTCCTCCCATCCCCGTACCTGAGCAGATGGACCCTGATCCAAACTTCACCACCGTCCAATGTCCAAACCCAGAAGAGGGAGAGGCTGTTTTGGTAGGAAAATCTTCACCCGTTAGAGCAGAGGTCTTTAATCCTGGTCCTAGAGAGCCCCTGTCCTGCACGTTTTAGATGTTTCCCTGCTCCAACACACCTGATTCAAATGAATGGGTCGTTATCTAGTTATGCAGAAGCTTGTTAACGACCATTCATTTGAATCAGGTGTGTTGGAGCAGGGAAACATCTAAAACGTGCAGGACAGGGGGTCCCTGAGGACCGGGATTGAACCCTCTGTGTTAGAGAAATGTCAACTGACCGTTCTTTTAAATGCAAAACGGATCATTTGATAAATTCTCCATCCCTGTGTTTTGATACTGCAGGAGCTCTCTCTTCGCCTTGCCGAGAGAGAGAATGCGAGGATTGTCATGGCAACAGATCCTGATGCAGATCGCTTGGCTGTTGCAGAGCAGTCTGACGGGTAAATACATCAATAACGCAACAACACAAGTCTCAGATATTAGGATGGAGAAAGTGGAGCAAATAAGCCTTTTAATATATCCACAGCAAGTGGATCATCAGACTTGCTGTACTGGAACTGAAGTTCTTTCAATATGTACTTGATTCTATTTTTCTATTTTAAGGTCTGGGTGGAAGGTGTATACAGGAAATGAGCTGGCAGCTCTGCTGGGCTGGTGGATGCTGTTCAACTGGAAAGAGAGTCACCCCTGATCCAGCAGACACAGAGAGAGTGTACATGCTGGCCACCACAGTCTCCTCCAAAATCCTCAAGGCCTTCGCCCGGCTAGAGGGCTTCCACTTTGAGGTGTGTTATTCTCCACTGAGCTTGAGAGAGAGGCTGAGGTGTGGATATGTCATAGCTCCTGATTGGTTGGAGGTATCCCATTCGGCCTATCAAAACCTCAAATGATTGTATTTATTTCAGATTAGAAGGGACACCATTTTTCAACATCTGCTAGGACCTTGTGTGATATACTTCCTGTTCCGCAGGAAACTCTACCTGGTTTCAAGTGGATCGGTAAAAGAATACACGAGCTGTCCAAAACGGGGAAGGAAGTGCTATTTGCCTTTGAGGAGTCTATTGGTAAACAAACTGCTCTATTACAGTTCTCAGTTTGATCTACTGTTGAATGTACGAGGGTATGTCTCGTCTGTAAGGGGTGTTTTTTTCTTGACATTGGCTTGTGTGTACTCACCTTACTGTACTGTAAAAGAAGAAGACACCTGAAAAATTACCACTATTGGCATAGTAACAACACATCTCGCTGCTACGGCTTTCATAAATCTGTCCTTGTGTCTTCTTTGTTTTGTCTGTTCTGTTTCTCAGGGTTCCTGTGTGGCAGCGTTGTACCAGATAAAGATGGTGTGAGTGCAGCTGTGGTTGTGGCTGAGATGGCAGCTTATCTCTACAACAAGAACCTTACCCTGCTCCAGCAGCTGGGCAACATCTATGAAATGCAAGTGATCGTTGTCCATTAAGGCCAATGAGTGTCTTTCAAATAGTTGTTTTGTAAGTTGTAAATAGTAAAGTTAATCTGCAGTCAGTGAAGTATTTGCACACCCCCTCTGGTTTATGCTAGCAGAGTTCAAGAGAACTCGATTATATTAATTTCTCATTAATATAATCGGATTATTTCTATCCTCCAGATACGGTTATCACATATCCAAAACGTCCTACGTGATCTGCAATGACCCCCCAGTGGTGAGCAGAATATTCGGACGTATCCGTAACTTCGAAGGGGCGGGCACGTACCCCCAGTCCTGCGGAGGCTACAGCATAACGCACGTGAGAGACGTGACCACAGGCTATGATAGTAGCCAGCCCAACACACGATCTGTGAGTGACATGTCATCTGACGTCATGGTGTACTTCTGTGTGTCACAGTAGACTTCTGAGTGTGTGAGGTGTGTGAGGAGTCATTCTCTCTCATCTCTGTTCCCAGGTACTACCTGTGACAAAGAGTAGCCAGATGATCACCTTCACTCTCCAGAATGGGATTGTGGCCACGCTAAGGACCAGTGGGACTGAGCCCAAGATCAAATACTACACAGAGTTCTGTTCATCACCTGGGAAAAGGTTAGTATCAAGTATGGAAGGAAATCATGTGTTTTGAATTAAAAAAAGGCATTGAATACTTAATATTTAAATTTCAACGCCACCAAATGTGTTGGTTTTGAATTCATCTCTTTAAAATTCAAATATGAATTTATTTCAATCTAAAAAATAATATAATCATTTTCCGGTTTTAATTCGAGCATCCAGAATTTCTGAAATTTTAAAGAGGGAAAAATAATTGTGAACAATTAGAATGATCAGTAATCATTACAAAACTAGAGTTTCATCCTATTCTGATCTCAGATTCAGTTTGTTTTCAAATATTTCACCAACAATGTGTAGCTGATACCATAATTGTTTATAAAGACTTGAAGGATAGGAACATTGTCCTTGTGCTCCTCAGTGACATCTCCAGCCTGGAGGAGGAGCTGGAGAGAGTTACTCAGACTCTCGTTGAAGAGTTTCTGGAGCCTGAAAAGAACAACTTGATCCGTCGATTTATCTAGGTGGGCTCTCTGTATACTTTGCGTATGCATCCTTTCATAGTGTATGATCCTTATTGCGTTCTATGAATGTTTATTCTCACCGTGAAACCTCGTATCAGTTGGTTTGAGCTCCGACCCCCCCCCACCCCCCCCCTTATATGTTCACAGGGTGATTTGAGTATTACTCAATTTGGAACTGTGATTCCAAACGGATTGTAAAAAGAAATATATATTTACATTTATTTTTTTGCATTTCCATGAAAATAACCACAATGCATTGAATGATGGTCCTCCTGCAGAACAATCAAAGCAGACCCAGTTCCATTACATGGTGTTCAGTCACCACACTAGATGTGTTGAGACTGCGTCAGTCTCTCTGGGTCTGTACACTGTATATGTGTTTATGTAAACATAAAACCTCTCTTATTCAATGCTGCTTTTAACGTACAAACGATGATATAACTTCACCAAAAGACACATGGCCATGTGAAACTCTCTGCATGAACATGTATGTAAAACAGCTGACACACCTTGAACACGTATGTAAAACAGCTGACACACCTTGAACACGTATGTAAAACAGCTGACACACCTTGAACACGTATGTAAAACAGCTGACACACCTTGAACACGTATGTAAAACAGCTGACACATCTTGAACACGTATGTAAAACAGCTGACACACCTTGAACACGTATGTAAAACAGCTGACACACCTTGAACACGTATGTAAAACAGCTGACACACCTTGAACACGTATGTAAAACAGCTGACACATCTTGAACACGTATGTAAAACAGCTGACATACCTTGAACACGTATGTAAAACAGCTGACAAACCTGACAAACCTTAGTCACATTCACCAAACTGATCAATCAGATGAGAAACAAACCTTAGTCACATTCACCAAACTGATCAATCAGATGAGAAACAAACCTTAGTCACATTCACCAAACTGATCAATCAGATGAGAAACAAACCTTAGTCACATTCACCAAACTGATCAATCAGATGAGAAACACCTTAGTCACATTCACCAAACTGATCAATCAGATGAGAAACACCTTAGTCACATTCACCAAACTGATCAATCAGATGAGAAACAAACCTTAGTCACATTCACCTGACTGCTGTTCCAGAAGAAAAGCTTTTTAAAAGAGACAATTAAAGATATATATATTGTTGTCTGTAGCATACTGCAAGCTGCCTCCTATTTCCAAATACATTGTCAGTATGACATATATCATACAGTTTAATATTTGTATTTATTCTTTATTAAATCTTTAGATTTTTCAGATGCCAAGTTCCATATAAAACTATACAAAGAGAGAGAAAAGCTAAAACAGTACAACATACAAAATATATATATTTTTTAAAACTTACAAAATACAGTGCATTAAACAGTATGAAGACTTTTGTGCCAATGTTAATTAAGCAATAAGGTACGAGAGGCAGTACTTTATCGCCAATAAAGTACGTGTTCAAGGGTGTTGTTAGGCCCGACGCGCAGCGGAGGGCCGGCAAACCCTGGAACACGTACTTTATTGGCGATAAAGTACTGCCTCGAGTACCTTATTGCTTTTATAATACGGTTGCCAGCGAAATTATAAATAGTAAATAAATAGTAAGCTGCCTTTCAGCACAAAATAGTTATAGACAACAAACATTGTGTATCGCATTTCAGTAGCCGAGAGAAAATAGTCCCTGTAAACAGTGGCTGTTGCTATGCAACGGACAAACATCATTGTGAACTTCACGTTTGTTAGCCTAGCTAGCTAGCTAGATCTCGCAATTGACTTTGCTCATTTCATAAAAGCTGCCTTTAAAATAACAACAATGACAATGGGACACTTTCAATAAAATAATATTTATTTACGGTTTGCTGATATTAATTTGGATATTTCCACTAATTGTGCATCCATGGAAAACGTTTCTCATGTCCCCTTCGTCTCTGATAAGATCGCTTTCGACCACTCTTGCTCTCTTTGCCGGTGGCTCGGTGTTGGATGAAGTGCCTTCTCCAGCAAGGATATTACTCCAACGCTGTCTGTCATTAAAATTTGGTGCCCAGTAGCTTTGGAGGGAGCTTTCCGATTTATGTCCACTCACTGACATGATTTCTCTTGCTTCCAATCCAGCATTAGAGAGCGTTTGCACCAAGGTGCTGCGCAGGCAGTGATTGGTGTAGACTGTTGTGCCCGCTGCTTTGCATATCCTGGGCAACATTGTTGCAAGATAATTGACGCCCAGTGGCTCCATTCTGTACCTGCGGCAGAGAATTTTTGTAATCGTTATTATTAATGCGTGTTAGGGTTGGCTAAAGCGCTAAAGAGTAGCCTACTAAAGCCAATACCTACCAAATGTCATCTGAAGAGGCAGCGCTCTTCTTTGGGTGCATGTAGAAAGCAGGTGCGTTGGGGGGTAGGAGTGACAGGTACTTCTCCAAGGAGGCGACAGGACAGCGGAGGTTTCCTGGAAGAGCATACATGTATCCACGGCGACTGTCCTTCTTGCGCTCCTGAGGATCTTTATGGTTCTTGGTCTCCTCATTAAATGTCATGCTGGCATACTTTTGTCCATTTTCATCAGCAAAAACTGCGAACGACCCTTTGGTTAGCTGGCGGTTACCCTCCTTCCCTCTGCGTCCAAAGTGCAGTTGGATATCAAACCAGACCTTTCTAACTAGGCCCTCTGGTGTGGTTGGATCCAGTGAGGCCTTTATTGATGTAATATCACAGGCTGGTATGGATCCATGATGTTTCGTTTGGTCGTGGCCCTGTCGTCTACGGGTTTTCACAACGCCAACAAAAACATTGTTTGCCGACTTGAAAGCGCTTTCTTTCATTAAGCACCAGCACCGACTCAATGGTGGATCATTAATGTGTCGGTTCAGTCCCGAACGCAGGCAGACGTAACTGCTGATCCCATAGTGGTCACCCTTTCCATTGCGCACAGTGCCGTAGAAATCCCGCAGTATTTCATTCATTTCTTCCCTGGTCTTCAGGTCTACGGTTTTCCCCATCTCTTGGCACCAGTTGGTGAAGCAGTTAATTGCCCACTTAGTTTGGCTGACAGTGTTTCTTTCATTCCGCAACATTTCAAAGACCTCAATTTCTTTAGTATCGATAATAGCATGACGCCCACCTGAATAATCATCTTCGGCTAACCACTCATCAAAAGTTCTACTCCCCAAAAGATCGAAGTTAACATGAAACATGTTTGCTTACTGTTAATTTTGAAATGACAATGACAACGACAACCAAGTGACAACGAAAATTACCAATGACAATAATGTAACCGTTAAATTACCAATGACAACCAATAATGTAACCGTTATTTTGAGTGCGCACTAATATGGAACGCTCCATTTTAAGGCAAATGTAAACAGGCGTACTGTAAACATCTGTACACCGTACAGTACTTTATGCTCAATAAAGCACACCCCGTGACTCACTCTCAACCAATCAGAATGCTTGATTTCAACCACCCGTATTATAATAATAGTTACAGAATGTTTTTGCATGCAGTATTATGCAATTCCCTTGGACTGAATGATGGCAATTCCACTAGGTGTCCACTAGATGTCAGGGTAGGCTACTACTGGGTTGGCTGCAAGGTGTCCCGAGACGTATTGAAAGGAGAATATCAATGGCCGGGTTTCCCAGATTCGTTAAGAAGCTCTTAGCGTTAAGAGCGTTCTTAGAGCGTTCTAAAGCGTTCTTAGAACGCTCTTAAGAAGCTCTAGAACGCTCTTAGAACGCTCTTAAGAAGCTATTAACGTTAAGAGCTGAAACCCGGCCAATTCTGGTCAGCTGTCAGCTTTGTAAGCTAGCAGCTAGCCTGTTGCAACGGTCATCCATATAAATATTTATGACTGAAAAACATGAAAAACCTGCCGAAAGGTCATGGTTTCATCTTCACTGTTTGAACCAAGCAGGGCTCGACATTAACTTTTTGATGCACTTGTCCTTCGGACAAGTACTTTAACGTTTCACTTGTCCATGCACAAAAGTCACTTGTCCGGGTAAAAATTGATCATTTTATACATATTGTTTTGAGTGTTGACGTTTTCCAGACGCCCATCATTGACAGGGGGAGCTGCGCAATTCTATAGCCTATTATCGATATTATATACTATCTGGGCCGGAGTGGGACCCATTTTCAGCCTGGCAGTGTAATGGCGAAAGCCAGCCCATCCCCTACCAGGGGCCGAGCCATACGTGGAAAAATCAGGGCTTAACCCGAACCTAGGAACTAGACAAGGTTTTGAGGCTAGGTGAAATCCGAACTTCACATGTATGCGAGCGCGCATAGCGCGCGAGCGCAATTTTTTGCATTAATTTCAGTGCTAAATAGCTTTTTGAGCTTTCTGTAGGCTAATATAAACATTTCGTGGGACTCATATTGTAATATTCTCCGGAAATTATAACCCAAATTTGATTTGAACCTGAAAGATTCAAAAGATTCTTCAGAAGGCAACGCCAACCAAGTAACGCTAGTCCTGCTATTAACGTTGTAAACAGTAATGGACAATCCGCAGGCACAAGGAGTGAAGCATAGACGCACAAACACCCGTGAAAGCTCGTCTCGGGACTATTTATCTTATTTTAGATGCAGTATAAATTTATCTTACAAATACAGAGGATAGTCTACCGAAGTTGAGTTAGCCAATGTTGTTAGCGATGCAAGCTAACGTTAGTTTGCTAGGTATAACATTTCACTGGGTCTTGCAGCGCTGCTTGATTTACTGAAATCATTATGAAATGTTCTACTATCCATTTGCCTACTTAACGCTAAGCAAGTCACAGTTTTCCAAAGTCCCGACAGTGTAACTGAGACAACACAGTAAAAAAATCGTCTTTCAAGTAATAAGCCCCCGTTCAAGTGTTGAGCATTAAATTAGCTGCAAGGTCTGTAGAGATCTTGGGACGAAGCAATTTTTTTATGTTTTGCTAATGCAGAATTCGGTCAATTAAAATCGGTAAAATTGACTTATTGAGCGGAACATAACGTGAAGTATAATGGATTTTTTTGTTTGTTTGAGTTTTAACTTGTCCAATGGGGCAAGTAAATTTCTCTTCCACTTGCCCTGCAAAAAAATCACTTGTCCCGGACAAGCGGACAAGCCTTAATGTCGAGCCCTGCCAAGGTTTAGATATGTTGTGTGAATGTTTTCATAAGTGGATTCAAGTTTTACTATTGTTTAGTAAGTCATAAGTATTGTGTACATTTTCGTAATATATATAAATATCTACATAATCAGTTAGCCTAGAAGATTGTCCAAATTACTGTATATTATGCATGGTATGTTTTTCGGCAGTATTGTGTTCCGGTCTTTTGCAGTTTCGTCAATTCTGAAAACATTTCTACATTCAATATGCTGAATAACGGAATGTCGAGTTTGTTATTGATAACTGTTTAAGCACTTTTTCATCCTGTATTGTTTCACCTTCTTTTGTTAGGAAAATAAATGTACAAAGACAACCTGTTCAATCTGTACTCTGTAAACTATTAGGCCTACAAGCTTTGGATTTATTTATATGTTCTTTAAGTCCCGCTGTGAAATAAGCAATGCGAATAAACGGTCAAGTGGAAAGTACCTGAAGCTTAAACAGTATCACTGTATTCAACCTGGATAAACAAAACAATCATAAGATATATATATTTTTAATGTATTGGACAACTCTTCAGTATATCATGGAATTGAAAAGATAGGTGGGGGGTATTTTTGAGGTGTCCGTTCAGGTATATCACTCAAAAACCCTATATGAGTATAACAACATATGTAATGTCCTTGTTGGGGACACTGCGTTCATTATAAATGTGTCAAATCCATATGAACAGATTTTGGAACATGTTTACCCATTACCAACCCTTAAAAACCAGGCATCCGAGCAACATAGTTTAGTAGCGAATTTTGTCTTTCCTTGTAAAAACTGCTGTTCGAATCTTCTGCAGGTTGAGACCATAAATAACAGGATTGAATACAGGTGGTACGATAAGGAATTGCAAAGCCATCAGATTGCGCAGGTTAAGTGGCATATTTGGGTCTCCATACAAGCTATTAAAGACATCAAACAAAGTTACTACAATGAAAATAACCATCGTCAATAAATGTGGCACACATGTCTGAGTAAACTTGATCCTTCCTTCTTCCGATCTCAGACAAACATGTGTAATCTGAAGATAAGACCAGATAATCAAAAGTACTTGTAGAACTTGACCCCCCACTATTAAGCCACCCCAGATACGATTAATAGTAACAGGCACACATGAATGTTGAAGTATAGACCCATTGTCACAAAAAAGTTTACAAATGTGAGACCCACATAAAGGCAGTCGAACAGTTAAAATAACGGATATCCCTGAGATCAAAAGAGGGTAACACCAAGCTAAGACTATTATTTTTCCCACAGTTACAGGTTTTAGTAATGTATGATATTGTAACGGTTTGCATATTGCTACATACCGGTCATAAGACATTGCTGTTAACAGAGTGATCTCACACATTACCGATGTGTATATTACATAAGCTTGAGTCACACATCCACCGTATGATATCACTTGGTTATCTGACAGAAGGTCTGATAAGAACTTGGGGTAGAAACCAACAGTTCCATACAATGCATTAATACACAGATTACACAGAAATATGTACATAGGCTCATGAAGGCCTTTCTCAAGAATGATTGCAATGATCAAAGTCAAGTTCACTAATATGATGAGCAGGTATGTTAGAAGAGTCAGTGGAAAGTACACAAACTTATTCATCCATGTCTTTTGTAATCCACAGAAGTAAAAAAACATAACAGTACTTGAGTTCTCCATAAAGGCAAACTTTTCTTCTCATAAAACAAATGTGTAACCAGCTACAACCTACAGTCTAGTATGGTCTCTTGTATTTGTTGGATATCTAAATGGTCAAAAGTGTAAAAGTTGTCCATGACTGGCAGTATTACTGCAGTGATCTGTGATCTTGATCTGTAAATATACTCTGGTCCAAGACCACTGGGGAATTGCATCAGAGTAAATTACATTACAATATTGCATCATGTCTTTTGTTAGTGCAACATTTTCTTTATCAGCGATGATAGAATGTTTTTATGAAGGACAGTTGAATTGAACCGCCATGGCATTATGTAGAACTGATTTTAAAATGTGTCCGTGAGTTCTTGTATGGTCAGGCAACAACAGATCACATACCTGTCTCTATGATATTGGATATCTACCTGAGTTGACCAGTTATGATAACCACATACAAAGTGGGAAATTTGATTGGTCAAGGTTTAGAGAAGATGCCAAGAAAATGTCAAAATAAATAAGTGTCTGAATTCCATTTCAAGGCAGAAAAGGCTTTTAAAAAACTGGGTTATATCAGGAGAAGCCAGACATGAGGCAGACATGAGGCAGGCATGAGGCAGACATGAGGCAGGCATAAGGCAAGCATGAGGCAGACATGAGGCAGGCATAAGGCCCCAAACTTATCTTGTTTATTATGTTAACTGTATGCACCTGCCCACCAAAGTAAATTCCTTGTTTGTGATCACTTGCCGATTAAACACTGATTATGATAACCCAAAGAATGTAACACAAGAAACAAGGAAATGCTAGATTTAAATATGCTGAACGTATATTTTACTAAAAGAAAGGAGCAGTGAGGATACATTCCATGATCAAGAAGCTTCAGCAGAATAATGTCTATAAACTCTGGAAAGAAGTTAAGATGTTCAATAACAGTAAGATGCTCTTGCAATCTAGCATTGAAGGGATTTATTGGTCTAAAAATATTTCTGATTCATGGAGAAACCATTATAGGGATATCTTTAACAGTATTAAGAGTAATTAATTTAATGTTGGTGATGTTTCTAACAATGAAGGTGTGGTTATTTGTCTTAACTCAGATGGGTAATGTAGGATCCACATGCGACTTTAATAGCAGAACTTCAAAACAGCACATGGGGGCCAAGTTACCAGGGGGGAGTCAAGACAAGCTGGGCCTCAGCTATAGTCACAGTGAAAGATCAATTATATTACAGTGCTACGTTAACATCTCAACTAGTTAAATGCAGTGCAATTACCTCTATATCTCAACTACATTAGCTGGTCAACGAGAGAAATAGTGCAATAATATGATCTTGATTACTGTTACACTACTACACTGACTGATTTAATAACATCATATGCATAATGTTACGTTTGTCCCCTTTTTTGGATTCTTAAAGTATTTAATATCTAAAATAGCAAGTTTAAGAAAAAACTGTCAGAGAAAACAATTGCAGTATTCCATAAATGCAAATATTTATTGACACCCATTTGGAAAAGAATATTCAATCGTAAATGTAAAACATTTATGTACTGTACATTTAATGATGAACCAAATTCTAACTTAACATCAGTGACGATAGAAGATTTTTGTGAAGGACAGTCCTGTATCCATTGTGTGATGTTTGTATTTCCTTTGAAATATTGCCTTTCGAACCTGCTGCAGATTGAGGCCATAGATAATAGGGTTAAAGACAGGTGGTATAACCAGGAACTGGATCGCCATGGCATTACGCAGATTTAGTGCATTATTCAAATTTCCAAACCACCCATACCCAACATCAAACAGAGTTACGATGATAAAAATAACCATCGTTAATAAATGTGGCACACAGGTCTGAGTGAACTTAATCCTTCCCTCCTTTGAAATCAAACAAGCTCTTATAATCTGGCAATAAGAGCAGGCTATAAAAAGAACCTGTAATATTTGACCAATTATTAGATAGAAACTCCATATTCTATTTAAGGTAATGGGTACACAGGAATGTTTAAGCACAGACGTATTGTCACAGAACAGTTTTTGAATGTCAGACCCACATAAAGGTAATCTGATTGTCAAGCCTAGGCCTATGACTGATGTAGATAAAGGATAAAACCAAGAAAGTATAAGTAATTTCATGACAGTTAAGGACGATACAATGGAGTGATATTGTAACGGTTTACATATTGCCACATACCTGTCGAAAGCCATGACTGTTAGAATAGTTATTTCACACAAAACAGATGTATAGATGACATAGAGCTGAGTCAAACACCCACCGTATGATATCACCTGTACACCTGACAGAAGGTCGGATAAGAACTTTGGGTAAAAACCAATAGTTCCATACAGTGAATTAAAACATAGATTACACAGAAAGATATACATTGGCTGATGGAGTTTTTTCTCTTTAATGATCGAAATAATCACAGTCAAGTTTACTGTTATGATTATCAAATAAGTTAATAGAGTCAAGGGAAAAAATAATGACTTATTCATCCATGTCTTTTGTAATCCAGAGAGATAAAAAAATGGGACTGTACTAACATTTTCCATATTACCTCAAATTATATATTTCCATATATTATTGTTGTAAGAAAATTAATAGCTTGTAATTTTACAATCTTTAAAAAAGTTCAGTTATGGAGATGTATGCAGTATTACAGGCTTTCTCAATGACCGTAAAGCTGAGTACAAATCAAGGGTTGGATGATACATTTGTTTGAGAATTTGGTCTTCTGCATCAAGTCCTATAAATACAAAAATATAAGATATACATAAAATACTTACTAAAATGTTACTATACAACTCCTGCTTGTTTGAAAAAGAGAATTGCCCAGCTGCCAATCAACATGACTGTAAATTTGCTCCACTAACGCAATTAATATTCAACTTAATATATAACCCCTTGCCATAAAAACAAATGATGATAGTACCCTTGTTACCATGGATATAACTGTGACGTATCACATGGTGTGTGACTACACATATTTGAAGAGGTGATCACACAGTGATACTTTGGTTATAACTTTATTTTACGTCCTTAATTAGAGTCAATCAACATTTGTCTTTGTATTTAATTTGACAAGTGCATGTCAAATCTGTTCAAATCACAATTTAATTTGTCAATCTCAATAAGGTTAGTAGGTAACATTCCGTAGCCTAATCTCAATACTAAGAACATTTCATTATGTCTCTGATTAATGGACAAAGATTCCAAAGGTATTTGCTTTTAAAATGAAAGATTAACATTATAAAGAATGTAATAGTGATAATGTAAAACAAGTAACTAGGTTTATTTACTGACAAGTTCGAACAACTCATCATGAACCTGTTGATCATTAATCCATCCAAACTTTTCTCCAACTCACATTGAGGTCCCTTGCGCATCAATTTGGAGGATATATTATTAGATCTCTATGGGTGACTCAACACTGGACGTTCAAGCTCCAAAACATGTTTTTACAAAATACGTCGTCCACTCATTAGTCCACTCTATCCCAAGAGAACAATTAATAAACGATACACCAGTGACACCAGTGACACCAGTGACACCAAGTAGCCAAGAACGAAAACAAGCAGTGACCTGTGGTTTCCCTTCAGAGTAGACCAATAGAGAGTAGAAGCCCAGAGCGTTACTACGGTGACAGTAATGACTTCCCCTTAGACCATTGTGATGCAACAAACAAACCAGGTCAAAGTGGACCGATGTAGTTATCATGATAAACATTGGAAAGACGTCATTAAATATTTTATATGATTATTCATTATACAAGTCAGTTTCTATGTTTGTTACATAACACTATGAAAGATTTGAGTTTGAGTGAAAAGATGAAACTTTAAGAATCCTTTAACCATGCAATCTTTTAAGAAACCCCAACCTAACCTGAAAAAATATGCGGCCTTTTGAATAGAAAGTCATTGATGAGAAATACGAAGAAGTGCAATAACAGCTGTCTTTAGTATAACTGTAACTGCATATAGTATAGTAATCAGAACTGTGACATGCAGTGCATATAGTATAGTAATCAGAACTTTGACATGCAATGCATATAGTATAGTAATCAGAACTGTGACATGCAGTGCATATAGTATAGTAATCATAACTTTGACATGCAGTGCATATAGTATAGTAATCAGAACTGTGACATGCAGTGCATATAGTATAGTAATCTGAACTGTGACATGCAGTGCATATAGTATAGTAATCTGAACTGTGACATGCAGTGCATATAGTATAGTAATCATAACTGTGACATGCAGTGCATATAGTATAGTAATCAGAACTGTGACATGCAGTGCATATAGTATAGTAATCTGAACTGTGACATGCAGTGCATATAGTATAGTAATCTGAACTGTGACATGCAGTGCATATAGTATAGTAATCAGAAATGTGACATGCAGTGCATATAGTATAGTAATCAGAACTGTGACATGCAGTGCATATAGTATAGTAATCAGAACTGTGACATGCAGTGCATATAGTATAGTAATCTGAACTGTGACATGCAGTGCATATAGTATAGTAATCAGAACTGTGACACGCAGTGCATATAGTATAGTAATCAGAACTGTGACACGCAGTGCATATCGTATAGTAATCTGAACTGTGACATGCAGTGCATATAGTATAGTAATCAGAACTGTGACATGCAGTGCATATAGTATAGTAATCTGAACTGTGACATGCAGTGCATATAGTATAGTAATCATAACTTTGACATGCAGTGCATATAGTATAGTAATCATAACTGTGACATGCAGTGCATATAGTATAGTAATCTGAACTGTGACATGCAGTGCATATAGTATAGTAATCTGAACTGTGACATGCAGTGCATATAGTATAGTAATCATAACTGTGACATGCAGTGCATATAGTATAGTAATCAGAACTGTGACATGCAGTGCATATAGTATAGTAATCAGAACTGTGACATGCAGTGCATATAGTATAGTAATCTGAACTGTGACATGCAGTGCATATAGTATAGTAATCTGAACTGTGACATGCAGTGCATATAGTATAGTAATCAGAACTGTGACATGCAGTGCATATAGTATAGTAATCATAACAGTCACATGCAGTGCATATAGTATAGTAATCAGAACTGTGACATGCAGTGCATATAGTATAGTAATCAGAACTGTGACATGCAGTGCATATAGTATAGTAATCATAACAGTCACATGCAGTGTCTGCATCTCAAAACTGGATCCTTGAATTCGGCCTGTCTTCTAGATTTCTCAGATGCTGTGCTGAACCAAAATGTCTGGTAGCATATAGTTAGAATACATTCAGGACATATCTTATTGCATGGATGCTGTCATTTAGGCCTTCAATCCTTTCTCCCTAAGGTATTTTATCAACATGAAAGTCATCCTTTGCATCCTTATTTTAGTATAAATACACCCAGCGACACACCAGAGCTCCCACAGAGTAGGGGGGGACATTTAGGGAAACTGAATATAGACTGACCTCAGTCCAGGGTGTGGTATGTTTAACTTGTTGCACTTAAAAAACTCTACTGATATGTTTGGTATGTATTGATATATACTGTGCACACCATATGTATTGTTATTGTGTCTGTCTAAAATACAGTTACGGAGATTTGACTGTGTCATGCTACCTTACTTGGTAACCTCTTTTCCTTGTGTTTCAGGATGGGCAATGCCTAATGATTCTATCATACTGGCTGCCTACAGTGAAATATTTGAACAGAGATATATATTTGCTTCAGTTTTGCTTCTGTTTTATCCACTTACCATTGTAGGGAACATGTTTTTGATTTACACCATTTGTACTGAAAGGTCATTACACAAACCTATGTACATTCTGATAGCTAATTTATCATGTATAGGTTTGTATGGAGGTCTTTTTTTTACTCCTTCAGTTTTGTTTAGTTTCTTTACAGGGAATTATCAGATATCAAGGGTATTTTGTCTTATGCAAGTATTCAATTTGAACACTTATGGAGGGTGTGAGATCTCAAATTTGATGTTGATGGCTTACGATCGCTACATATCCATATGCTTCCCTTTGAATTATGCAGCATTTATGACTCCTACAAAGTTAATACTAGGCATTACTTTGACTTGGTTGATACCTTTCTTTAGGTGTTGCATGACTTTATCTCTTACTGCAAGCCTTAGCTTGTGTGGGAGAATCATTGAAAAGGTATATTGTGACAACTACTCTTTGGTGAAATTAGCCTGTTCAGATATCTCACATTTGTCAATATACTCGACAACTGTTACATTTTTTTCTGTAGTGTTACCATTTTTTGTCATTCTGTATTCATACTTGAGAATCATTTTGGTTTGTGTAAAATGGACAGATTCCGGACAAACTAAAGTGATGGCGACTTGCATTCCTCACTTTGTAGCGATTGGAAACTTCATAATCGGCTCTTCTTTTGAGCTGTATCAAAGCAGATTTGATATGAATTTTATGCCATACACAATACGTGTGGCACTTTCCTTGTATTTTCTGATAGTTTCACCTGCCATGAATCCAATTGTATACGGTGCTAGAACGGAGAATATAAGTAATGCAATCTACAGAAAAATATTTTGGACCAAACACAGTTTGAAGGTTGAACCAAAGTCATCCTTTATCCATTCAGCCCCCCTGCCAAATGTTACCTACTTCCTGAATAACAATTGATTGATACGTACAGTATACACTGCACAACTAAGTTAATTTCTCATTTCAGATCGTTGTAAGCTCCTGCCAAGTATGTTCAAAAGATTCTAGTTTTTTGGGAGACCTCCTGCGAAATGTACAGCATGAACTTTCATGAACATTCTTCATGTGTGTAACAGCAGCAACTCAAATCGACGCTGAAATTATGAGCATTTTTTATGCGTCAAACTGACAACAGATGGCTTAGAGTTGATCATTTCAGTCGTGTTTGCTTGGTGGTGATGATGATGAGGATGATGATGATGATGATAAAGAGGAAGGTAGACAAGTATAATGAATGTAATGGTGATAATCATGATGTATCTTAAAAATATAATGACATATTGTGATTTATATATTTTTTTGTAGAGTGAAACTGCATTTCCTCTTTGGAAAAAATAAACATAATGTAATAAGGTTCAGTGGGTCATTGCTGTAAATCGCATCCTTTGGTGATTAAGGATATATCAAGAGGTATTTGAAAAGCATGAAATCCTATCCCGTATACACATTAAAATACAATACAGTATGCCTTTACTCATAACACGGGAATCAGCCAATCAAACAGCTCTCTCAAGAACATCTGACACACAAGGGAACATATTTAATACTATAAAATCCTGCTGTTACAGTAAATACACTGTATACAGATGTATACACATGTATTCTCTTAATACCAAATGAGAAGTATAACTCACTAACTTGAAAAAGGTACTTCAATCTAAGGTATTCTTCTAAGGTTCTTATTTCAATAACATAATCAAATTATTACATTGAATTAGTTGACTTTGCGTAAAATGGCTAAATGTGACACTGTTATGACAAGATGTGATTCAAAGTAAGTCCTTCTTGTCTTTTTGTTTCAGTGTGGATCATGTCAAATGACTCTTTCACTCTGGCTGCCTACAGTAAAATATATGAGCAGAGATTCATATATGTGTCTGTAATGATTATATTATACCCAATTACCATCATGGGGAACATGTTATTGATTTACATCATTTGCACTGAGAGATCATTACACAAACCCATGTATATTCTGATAGCTAATCTATCATGTATAAGCTTGTATGGTGGTTTTGTTTTCACTCCTACCATTTTGTTTAATTTATTTACAGGAAACGATCAGATATCAAGGGTATTTTGTCTCATGCAAGTATTCAATGTGCATACATATGGTGGATGTGAGATCACAAATTTGATGGTAATGGCTTATGATCGCTACCTGTCCATATGTTTCCCTTTTATCTATGAGAAAGCGATGACTCCTGTAAAGTTAATGCTAATCATTGCTTTGATCTGGTTGATCCCTTTCGGCAGGTGCTGCGTTTGTATATGTCTTACTGCAGGCCTCAGACTGTGTGGGAGAATCATTGAAAAAGTTTATTGTGACAATTTATCATTGGTGAGACTGGCCTGTTCAGACATCTCAGATTTGAACATATTTTCCACAATTAACATTTTTCTTTCTGTTATTGCTCCATTTTTCATCATAATTTATTCATACGTAAGAATAATTTTAGTCTGTCTACACTTGACTAAATCAGGACAAACCAAAGTTTTAAGGACATGCGTTCCACATTTAGTTGCAATTTCCAGCTTTCTTATAGGTTGTTCTTTTGAACTGTACCAAAACAAATTTGATATGAGCTTTCTCCCTTACTCACTTCGTGTAGTTCTTTCATTGTACTTTTTGATTGTTGGACCAGCTATTAATCCAGTCATCTATGGTGCTAGAACAGAAAAGATTAGTAGTGCCATAAAGACAAAGATATTTTGGCTCAAAAACGATTTTTGATTTGGAAGATGATAATAATAATAATTAATTGTATTTTTTTTTCTTTATTCATAAGACTGTCAGTGTCAATGATCCATATTGTGAGAATGAAACAAATGAAAGAAAGAAGTCTTTCTTCTCAAGTTTTTTCCCCCCCAAGACCTTGAGTATTACAGTTGGCCGACAGAAGCAAATTTTACTTATATCAGGGATAATTAATTGTACTTCGATCAATTTAAGCAAACATTACTTTTAATTGGACTTCGTAAAGATTGAGTGATTATTTTAAAGTAATTTAATGTGTTTAATTGCTGCATGCTATGTTTTCCTTGTACTGTAATTGTACCAAAATATGTCTCTCGTTTAAGATGTCTTCTGTAATATTTGCTTGGAAGACAATGTGACAATGTCATTGATAAACATAAAGATAATGATAATGTTTTGTGCAGACTAAGAGACAAACTTCAAAGTTCTCAAGAAATACCATGAAAGTAAGTAATATGTTAAAATAGGAATCAATATAAACCTGCAATAATTCACCTGTTTCCCCGATTCACAATAACATATTTTCTTTGTGTGAGAACATGAAAAAGAAAAGGAAAATATAACTTAAACATGATTTTCCATGTATAATTCTATATGTATGTTTGTATGTTGAGGGTCATTAGTCCACCTTATCCCCTAGACAGCAATTATGCACCCACAGATATCAGTCACCGCAGGGGTATATGACGCAAGGTGAAAGTACACAGGGCCAGGTCTTGTTTTGGCAAGTGTACCTTTACACTAACTATGATATATAATATACAATATGAGCTATCATGATCCATTGACCTATTGGGCCTCATAGTAACCAATCATAATGAGACCATGAAAGGATTTCTTTATGACATTATTTTATAACACTTCTATTCCCTATATACAGACAGCTTTTTTCTGATCATCAATTTTGTGTCATCTTCAAGAGGCTCATGTGGTCACATGGTGTGTTTATTCCCATAAACACAAGACAGAAGCCATTACTGCTACACTCTCCAACTTAGATGTAAAAACGCTCTGCAATGTTTTCATGCATTGCAGACAGTGGCGGTGCGTCCATAGAGGGCGCTAGGGCGCCGCCCCTCCTAGAATTTTTCGTAAAAATAATAATAAAAAAACGTGCAAAAATATGATATACCAAACTATTTAAATAAGAAATGTACTGTGTTAACGCGTTAAATGTGTGTGGGAGACCGTAAGTCCCTGTCAACAACCACTTAAATGTGACCAAATATAATATATTGCCATTCGTTATCACTGAGATAAGCCACTCCCCCCTGGAGGGGCGCCGGCCAAATGGACAGCTCTCATACATTTTTCATACATTTGAGAAAAACGGCTTCTCATTGGCGGAAAAAAGGGGCGATGCCGGGCCAATGACATCGTTTCTTACTTATATTGACATCTTATTCGTCGAATCAGAGACCTTTATCATTCCCTCACATCCCATATAATTATCACGTATCTACGAGAGCAACATAGCTAGCAAAGGAGGATGGGCTGTAGGCCTACGGGACGTACACGGTACCAGTAGCTTCTCCTCAAACCTGTATGCTAAGTAACCGGAGCTGGTTAGCTGGTTGTTCAGTGAGTAATTCAGTGTTACACACACAGTCACAACATCACACGTTAGCAACGACGCTATGCGATATCAGCGACCCTTCAGCATTAGTATCGTAGCTTAGTCTAGGAAAGTTGAGGCTACTTTTCGCTAGGTACCTACGAACACGTCTTAATCTGCTAGACAAGTGGCTTGCCCATCGTTCTTTTGGTGAGCTGTCTCACAAGCCCTACTAGCCGACAAGCAAAATAGTTATTTAGCACTAGCGTTGCTACCTGCATATATGCAAACATTGTTTACAATATTTTCAGGCTTCAACCAGTGCTGCTCAAGCATACATACAGGGTCAAGAGATAGATTCGTTAGGCATTGAAGAAATAGTAGGAGAGGACGACAGCATCCAACATAGCTAATACATATATATTTAATGTTAAAAAAAAGTTCTGTGTAACGACCCCCCCCCCGCGCCGCCCAACTGCGCCCTCCCCCCCAAAAAAAATCACCAGCCGCTACTGATTGCAGATGTAGACTGAAAGCAAACAACATCCCCAAAAAATAACAATGAAAATAAAGAAACTATTTAGGTGTTTAACCATTGTGCTTTAAAACACATTCACAGTATTGTTGCATTAATGTTTTGAATTCTTTGCTTTTCATAGTAGATCTACATGATAGATAGATGCCCAGTTTCAATTTGTAATCCAGAAACACTGCTGACATAAAACACTGACGTTTCATTAAGAATAAAACAAGTACAACTCACAATGCATTATTTGGCAAATGGATTTACTGATCAAAGCATCATCCTTTTACTACTAAACAACCTTTTTGTATTTAACTACTTTTCTTAAAGAACATCACTGTTCATATACAGTAATTAGGACATGATTGTACGCATAATTCTTTGTTGTCACATTGCCTCTGACATTGCATTAGAATTTTTGTGAAAATGTCATTGACACAGTTAATTGTGTTGGAGAAACCTGATTGTTTAGATACAGTGAAAACACAGGGCTCTTCTGTTCTTTTGTAAATGTAATTTACCAAGAGGTCAATCTTGTCTTGTTTAAACATTATTGAGGCAGTGGGTTTTAGACACCTGGTGGTCATTGTGGTAATTTCTCCCAAGACCTGAGAACTCCTCATGCCATGACCCCTGAATTTGATCCATCAACAATCCAACTTTACAAGAAAATTGATTCTTGTTCTGCGTATCCTTGCATATTTTTTTTGTTCTTACTTCAAACTGTATGATTGTCATGGACAGTAACAGACCAACAGCAGACTACTGTGTCCATCATCCAAACAAGTCAAAAACCTAAAATAATTATCATTACAGAAATGCCAAACAGAAGGAAACACACAAGCCTGTTATTTGGAATACTAAATTAAATGTAAAATAAAATTGACTACTTTAAATGATGACTCAAAATCTAACTGTGTCTAACTGAGATGAAACTATACACTGTGCTACTGTAGGCCTACAAGAAGTACTGCAAACAATGTATAATGTATTACAACAAAAATCATTGTCAAGTATTGTACAGTTTGAGATTCAGGTCAGATGGTCAGGCCAGGTTTTAGCTGGCAGTCAAGGTTTAGTTCATGGATGGAAGATGTGAGAATAATTTAAATGTTTTGTGCTTAACTTTCTACAGATCAGCTTGAAGTGAATCACATGCGCCAGGGTCCAAAAGGTAGAATTTATTTACAATTTACAAAACAAGTGAACACCTTGAGCATTGTAGCTCTGCTGAAGAGGGTAGGCCTAGCCCGTGGTACAGGCATACAATGCAAGACAATAATAAAGGCAGGATCATGTTGATAATGTCATAACTAATATTGCTACAAAATTCAATTCAATATAACTTGTTTGAGTTTTTCACACAGGCAGGGTGTACAGACATACGGATCCACATACTGTAAAGCTCCCTTGTATGATCAACACAAAGTGTACCATACTGAACCATAGAAGGATTGTCTACAAATGAACTCAGACTAGATCAGGTTTGGATATACAGTATCACTCTATGTAATATTTAACACCATTACAGGGTTGGATTTTAAATGTGCAATGTCATTGGACCATGCAGAAACTCTTCCTCTAAGGATTTTTCTAATAGCAGTTTTGATCTCCTTGGTCCTGATCCCGTAGATAAATGGATTTAACAAAGGAGGGAACAGAATGAACGCAGATGAACTAATTATGTTGACCTCTCTAGAAATAACACTGTTTTCTATTCTATTATAAATAACAGAGAAAAGTGTGGCTGTAGAGAAGTTAATGAAAGTTATCAAATGAGGGGCACATGTGCTAAAGGCTTTCTTTCGCGAGTCCTTTGAAGCTTTCAAGCAGACAATTAATATTCTGATATATGACAGCACTACTAAAACAAGTGGTAAAATCACCAAGATTGATGTGATGAATATACCATATAAATTGCTGACAGCACTTCGAACGCAAGACAAACGATTTACAGCCAAGTTATCACAAAACAGTTTGTTAAGGATATAACCACAAAGAGGCAGACTTGACGTGATGAACACTTGAAATGCTAAAAGAATAATAGGGATTACATTTACTATGACCAACAACAATTTGACTTTAAAGGGGGTCATAATACTATAGTATTGCAATGGCTTACAAATTGAAACATACCTGTCATAAGCCATTGCAGTTAAAATTGCATAAGCACTTCCTGCGTGTACATAAATAAAAAACACCTGCAATAAACAACCTTCACGTGTAATGTAAGGTACAACCTTGATCAGATTTTCCATTACCTTAGGACATACTGATGTACAGCCTACCAGTCCATTCACTGCCAAGTTGAACAATAATATATACATCGGCTTGTGTAAGTTTGAATCAACATAGATAACAAACATAAGTACAAGATTTGCAAATATTGTGAGACAAAAAAGTAAAAATGTTAGTACAAAACCTCCATTATTTACCGGCCCTGGAGGTCCATATGCTGTCAGAAGAAAAGTTAAATTCATATTCCAGAGAATTGAGGATCAAGGACAGTATTTGTGATATACAGTTATAAGCAAACAAGAATAAATGTTAACATCACCACACAACAGACAGTCAGATTTACCGTACCAATGAACAACATAGGCTACACATGACACTGAAGAACTTACAGTACAGACAACAGAGTCAAGATTTACCAAATGCAGCAGGAACATTGAAGAGCATTTCACTTTCTGCACTATAAATACTTTCTTCCTCACATCAGGAGTGAAATGGCCAAGCTGTTTTTAAAAAACAACCCCCCTGCCCACACACACACACATACACACACACACACACATACACACACATACATACACACACTCACACACACATACACACACTGTTGGGGATGTACTGTATGACTCATATGTCTTACTGCATGGATATGGAGAATTCAAACACATACAGTAGTTACATATGGTTACATGGATTTTAATTGTATTGATTGATTAACTTCTTTTTTTGTACACCTAACATGGCACTCAAACACAGAGCTTTGAAATAAATATCGTTTGTTTGTAACACGCATTGTGACTTTATACTCATATTTGTATCTTTATTATTTGTGTACCACACACACATACAATCCTTTTACTTTTATATATTATACGTAAGTGCCAAACCTAAATGAAATATTTAAAGTCACAAAACAAGTGGTAAAGAGGTTATCGCAACGCTTAAATTAAGGTCACATTAACTACATAGCAACACCTATAGTAACAGTGTTGTAGTTACACAGAAACTTCCTAATGATTTAACGGTAAAAGTAAAACGAGTGAGGTTGGACTTTCCAGGGATGTTAGCATTTATCTTATTTTAATCACAAAACCTTCATTTGTTTACCCCTCACTCCCCTCCGCCATACTGTGCCTTCTTACTGCTAACAATGAATACCATCAACTTTTGTAGCAATTTTCTAGCTGAAAAAATTTGAGCCGAAAAAAAATCGAGCCTATAAAATTCGAGCCGAAAAAATTCGAGCCTATCAAATTCAACCCGAAAAATGTTGAAAATTCTGATTTTTAATATCCGGGATATCAAGGACAGGTAGAGCAATCGAGCCTCAATGCAATCGAACCAACTTCTGATCTATCCAACTGCAGCGCTCCCTCCTCAGGCCCCTTCTAAACCAGAACTCTCTCCTCAGGCCCCTGAAGCCAGAACTCTCTCCTCAGGCCCCTTTTTTCATGTGTATCAGAGGTATTAGCGCCACCGCTGGTCAGAGGATACTGTAGGCTATTTATATTAATAGGCTAACTTACATTTAACTTCGGTTTTGGCATAAGTCAATAGTGTTTAACAGAGCGCTGCAGTTGGATAAGTCAGAAGTTGGTTCGATTGCATTGAGGCTCGATTGCTCTACCTGTCCTTGATATCCTGAATGTTAAAAATCGGAATTTTTCGGGTCGAATTTCATAGGCTCGAAAAAAAAATGGACTCAATTTTTTTCAGCTGGAAATTTTTCGGGTCGAATTTGATAAGCTCAAATTTTTTAGGCTCGAATTTGAGCAACCTGAATTTTATTTAACATTGAAATATATTCAGATGAGAATTCAGTGTTGTTTAAATGTCAATATTAAGTAGCCTATTCGATGCTTTTTAAAATTCAAAACATTGTGGCACTGATTTGCTTCCATACAAAAGACATGTGTTGCCACGTTTGACATTGTCTGGATAAGCACTATGGGATCCCCCCAAAATAATTTCATACGTATGTTCGTTTTGCCATGTCCCCAGCACAAATTATCAACTTTTACAATAAATATCAGTCATTAAATAATAAAATACTCAAATGATTTGCTCATTATGTTCTAGACCAAGTTAAAATCGTTTCTACTTATACATATTTTCCATTAAACAAAATAATGTAAACAATTTTGGGGGGATTTACTGTGTGTCCCCCGAAAAAAGTTCCACCCTGTTAGTTTGTAGTTTTTCCTCTTTTAAGAAAATAGCCTACACTTCCCATGACACAAAGTCCAGGAAATTACATAATTTCTTTTGGAGGGAATTCAACTTGGCCACCTGAAGTAAGCATGAACTTTCAGATTTATATATTTTTCCAGGTTTCATAATGTCAACCTGTTTGTCACAACCTTAAAGTTCCACCCTGTTAGGCTACTTTTGTTAAGGAAATAAATAACATTTCAAATATGGTTTTATATAAGAAAGTAAAATGCTGTTCACATGTAGGGTCTCATGCTTGCTAGATCATGATCACTCACAGAGCTCGGGCTAACATAGTTGACAACATTCCCTCGTTTGGTTGCCCCCTGTTAGTTGTGTAAACAGAGTGTAACATGCACCTGACATGGTGGAAATATTGTTTGAAAAACGAACTAAAACTGCTTTATTACGTTTTATTGAGGTTATGAGGCTCATGATGTTAAAGAAGGGAATCAATGTTGAATGAGTTGTTGATTTTATGTTTATTGTTGGTAGTAATTGCACCCCTATTATCTTACATTCCTTGTAAGCTGAGCACAATAAAATCATACAAAATAATTTGGTAATTATTTTGAGACAATAAACAAATCTAAATGAACAAGGGACATATAATGGACAAGAACATGTAAATATTGTTATGCCTTTAGGCTACATTTTTAAAGCTTTGTGATTGTTATTCGTATGTCCTAACAGAGTGGAATAATGTCAGGGTCCATGTCTGTACCAAATGCCCATAATAGTTTGTTGGCCAATATGTCTTCCAAACATATCCCTTTTTCCTGATTAAATGTTAAAAACTTGAAAAATAAATACTTTTGTTTTCAGAAGTTACCAGGTCCAAAAGGCACCGGTTAACAGGATTGGCCCTCCAGTGAAACTGTTTACCGTTTTAGAAGTAAATGCACTGGCTGGCTACATAGTAAGCCTATTAGCCTGTATCTAAAATGAGTAACCATAAAAACAGAGACGGATTCACAACTTCAGTTTAAATTTATTGCAACAAGTTAGAGCTAGCTGACAAGCTAACATGATATAATTACAATAATTGGGTGACTTCAACATTACTTTTAGTCTATATAGAGGATGTTAATTTTCTGACCTTACTGTGTCAGTGTGACATAGGCCTAAGTAATTATCTAACATCATTCGCTAGGGCGGAGGCTATTCAACTCCCTACTTCACTTCAAAATCTTAAAAGCCTATTGATTTGGGGACAATGACATGGCTAGATATCTAGTCTTGTTGTTAGCTCTAAACATACTGTCAAATTACTCTTTGTTTGGAGAATATGGCAACTTTATGGTCGCATTAATTTGCGGTGGATTCATATGATTGCAAGACACGCGAGTCGTCTGTATAATCGCGTAGCAATGCTGTTATGCTAAATATTCGTAGTACAAATATATTGTTGGAATTGGATTAAAAGACCCGGGGCTTAAACCCCAGAAACATTTTTCTAATAGCAGTTTTGATCTCCTTGGTCCTGATCCCGTAGATAAGTGGGTTCAGCAAAGGAGGGAACAGAATGAACACAGCTGAAGTTATTGCGTTGACCTCTCTAGAAACACCACTGTATCTATTATAAATAACAGAGAAAAGTAGGACTGCAGAGACATTAATGAAAGTTATCAAATGAGGGGCACATGTGGTAAAGGCTTTCTTTTGCGCATCCTTTGAGGCTTTCAAGCTGACAAATAATATTCTGATGTATGACAGCATTACTAAAACAATTGGCAAACCTACCAAGATCAATGTGAATAAAATAGCAAACACTTTGCTTGC
Source organism: Mallotus villosus (assembly GCA_903064625.1). Classification (NCBI taxonomy): domain Eukaryota; kingdom Metazoa; phylum Chordata; class Actinopteri; order Osmeriformes; family Salangidae; genus Mallotus; species Mallotus villosus. The sequence continues at coordinate 241,940 of CAEFZP010003055.1, forward strand.
AGCACTTTTAACACAAGACAAATTAACTATAGCCAGGTTATCACAAAACATCTTGTTAATAATATAACCACAAAGAGGCAGACTTGACGTGATGAACACTTGAATTCCTAAAAGAATAATAGGGGTGAAATTTACTATGACAAACAACAATTTGACTTTACAGGGGGTCATAATGCTATAGTATTGCAATGGCTTACAAATTGAAACATACCTGTCATAAGCCATTGCAGTTAAAATTGCATAAGCACTTGTTGCATGTACATTAATAAAAAACACCTGCAATAAACAACCTTCATAAGTAATGTCAGGTACAACCTTGATCAGATTTCCCATTAACATAGGGCACACTGATGTACAGCCTACCAGTCCACTCACTGCCAAGTTGAACAATAATATATACATCGGCTTGTGTAGGGTTGAATCAACATAGATAACAAACATAAGTACAAGATTTGAAAATATTGTGAGACAAAAAAGTAAAAATGTTAGTGCAAAAAATCCCTTATTTACCGGCCCTGGAGGTCCATATGCTGTCAGAAGAAAAGTTAAATTCATTTTCCAGAGAATTGAGGATCAAGGACAGTATTTGTGATATACAGTTATAAGCAAACAAGAATAAATGTTAACATCACCACACAACAGACAGTCAGGTTTACCGTACCAATGAACAACATAGGCTACACATGACACTGAAGAACTTACAGTACAGACAACAGAGTCAAGATTTACCAAATGCAGCAGGAACATTGAAGAGCATTTAACTTTCTGCACTATAAATACTTTCTTCCTCACATCAGGAGTGAAATGGCCAAGCTGTTTTTCAAAAACAACCCCCCTGCCCAGACACACACATACACACACACACATACACGCACTCAAACACATACACACACACTGTTGGGGGATGTACTGTATGACTCATATGTCTTATTGCATGGATATGGAGAATTCAAACGCATACAGTAGTTACATATGGTTACATGGATTTTAATTGTATTGATTGATTAACTTCTTTTTTTGTACACCTAACATGGCACTCAAACACAGAGCTTTGAAATAAATATAGTTTGTTTGTAACACACATTGTGATTTAATACTCATATTTGTATCTTTATTATTTGTGTACCACACACACATACAATCCTTTTACTTTTATATATTATAAGTAAGTGCCAAACCTAAATGAAATATTTAAAGTCACAAAACAAGTGGTAAAGAGGTTATCGCAACGCTTAAATTAAGGTCACATTAACTACATAGCAATACCTATATTAACAGTGTTGTAGTTACACAGAAACTTCCTTATGATTTAACGGTAAAAGTAAAACGGGGGAGGTTGGACTTTCCAGGGATGTTAGCATTTATCTTATTTTAATCACAAAACCTTCATTTGTTTACCCCTTACTCCCCTCCGCCATACTGTGCCTTCTTACTGCTAACAATGAATACCATCAACTTTCATAGCAATTCCTATGAAGCTACAATGTTTTTATTCTATGTAGTATCACTATGTTATGTCAGGGATGATGCCTGACGGGATAATGGCACCAGACGATTGCCTTCGCGGAGTCCATTATTTTCTGATAATGGACACATCGAAGGGCATTATCCCGCTTAAACCATGGTCTGGGTGAAGACTATCATAAAATAATAGACACCCTGCTACCAATCAAAATAGAGTATTCAAACACACCATGGTGTAATCTATAATTACAGGAATCCCTGTATGTCTGTATGTGTGGGTGCCTACGATGCTTTGCATAAAAGTGTCTAATAAATTAATACATTACTGTAGCAGTACACTAGGGTAGGATATCGATCATCAATTATGTAAATAGCCTTATATAAGTCAGCTTTTTTATATTTTATGATAGACATGCCAACAGACGTAACACAAGTCTTTCAGGAATACTGTTTACAATGGATGAATATGTCAAATAAAATAGACTGTTTCCAAGGAATGACTATAAACTGAGATTAAACTGTATTACTTTACCAGAAGATGACAACAACAAAAATGTGCTACCGTACAAATCATGACAGGTTACAATATTTTCACTGTATTGAGATAAGAGAGATTGAGAGTCGGATAACCAGTCCAGGTTAGCAGGAAGTGTAGGTTTAATCAGGATTTAATTACAGCTCTAAGTCGAATTTGACACCATTACATGTTTGGGTTTTAAATGTGCAACGTCATTGGACAATCCAAAAACTCTTCCTTTAAGGATTTTTCTAATAGCAGTTTTGATCTCCTTGGTCCTGATCCCGTAGATAAATGGATTTAACAAAGGAGGGAACAGAATGAATGCAGTTGATGCTATTGCGTTGACCTCTCTAGAAACACCTATTATAAATCTATTATAAATAACAGAGAAAAGTATGGCTGCAGAGAAATTAATAAAAGTTATCAAATGAGGGGCACATGTGCTAAAGGCTTTCTTTTGCGAGTCCTTTGAGGCTTTCAAGCTGACAATTAATATTCTGATGTATGACAGCACTACTAAAACAAGTGGTAAAACTGCCAAGATTAATGTGAATAAAATACCAAACACATTGCTTGCAGCACTTTGAACACAAGACAAGTTAACTATAGCCAGGTTATCACAGACGATCTTATCAATGATATAACCACAAAGAGGCAGACTTGAAGTAATGAACACTTGAATTGCTAAAACGATAATAGGGATTACATTTACTATGACCAACAACGATTTGACTTTAAAGGGGGTCATAATGCTATTGTATTGCAATGGCTTACAAATTGAAACATACCTGTCATAAGCCATTGCAGTTAAAATAGCATAAGCACTTGTTCCATGTACATAAATAAAAAACACCTGCAATAAACAACCTTCATAAGTAATGTCAGGTACAACCTTGATCAGATTTTCCATTACCATAGGACACACTGATGTACAGCCTACCAGTCCACTCACTGCCAAGTTGAACAATAATATATACATTGGCTTGTGTAAGTTTGAATCAACATAGATAACAAACATAAGTACAAGATTTGAAAATATTGTGAGACAAAAAAGTAAAAATGTTAGTGCAAAAAATCCCTTATTTACCGGCCCTGGAGGTCCATATGCTGTCAGAAGAAAAGTCAAATTCATATTCCAGAGAATTGAGGATCAAGGACAGTATTTGTGAAATACAATTATAAGTAAACAGGAATAAATGTTAACATCACCACACAACAGACAGTCAGGTTTACCGTACCAATGAACAACATAGGCTACACATGACACTGAAGAACTTACAGTACAGAAAATCAAGCTGAGATTGACCAAATGCAGCAGGAACCTTGAATAGCATTACATTTTCTGCACTATAAATACTTTCTATCTCACATCATGAGTGATATGGCCAAGCAAAGCCCCCCCCCCACATACACACACACACATACACACACACACACACACACACATACACACACACTGTTGGGGGATGTACTGTATGACTCATATCTTTTTGCATGGATATGGAGAGTTCAAACGCATACAGTAGTTACATATGGTTACACAGATTTTAATTGTATTTATTGATTAACTTATTTCTTTGTACACCTAACATGGCACTCAAACACAGAGCTTTGACATAAATATAGTTTGTTTGTAACACACATTGTGACTTAATATTCATATTTGTATCTTTATTATTTGATAAAATTTGATAGGCTCAAATATTTTAGGGTCGAATTTTATAGGCTCAAATTTTTTGGGTTCAAATTTTATAGGCTCGAATTTTTATGGGCTAGAATTGTTTTGGCTAGAATTTTTTTAGGCTGGAAAATGTTCTGCTTGAATTTGATAGGCTCGAATTTTTGATGGTTGAATTTTTTAAGATCACATTTTTTAGGCTCGAATTTGAGCAACCTGAATGTTATTTTACATTGAAATATATTCATATGAGAATTCAGTGTTGTTTAAATTTCAATATTAAGTATTCGATGCCTTTTAAAATTCAAAACATTATGGCACTGATTTGCTTCCATAAGATTGCATTGAGGCTCGATTGCTCTACCTGTCCTTGATATCCCGGATGTTAAAAATCTGATTTTTTTAAGATCGAAAATTTTCGGGTAAAATTCGATAGGGTAGATGTTTTTAGGCTCAAATTTTATAGGCTCGATTTTTTTGGGCTTGAATTTTTTCAGATCGAAAATGTTCAGCTCGAAATTTTTCGGGTCGAATTTTTTATGGTAGAATTTTTTAAGATCATTTTTTTTGGCTCGAATTTGAGCAACCTGAATTATATTTCACGTTGAAAAATATTCAGATGAGAATTCAGTGTTGTTTAAATTTCAATATTAAGTATTCGATGCCTTTTAAAATTCAAAACATTATGGCACTGATTTGCTTCCATAAGATAGCATTGAGACTCGATTGCTCTACCTGTCCTTGATATCCCGGATGTTAAAAATCTGATTTTTTTAAGCTCGAAATTTTTCAGGTCGAATTTGACAGGGTCGATTTTTTTAGGGTCAAATTTTATAGGCTCGAATTTTTTATGGTTGAATTTTTAAAGCTCGAATTTTTTAGGCTCGAATTTGATAGGTTCGAATTTGTTATGGTTGAATTTTTAAAGATCGATTTTTTTAGACTCGAATTTGAGCAACCTGAATTATATTTTACATTGAAATATATTCAGATGAGAATTCAGTGTTGTTTACATTTCAATATTAAGTATTCAATGCCTTTTGGGGCGGCTGTGGCTCAGGGGGTAGAGAGGGTCGTCTGTTAATCGCAAGGTTGGCGGTTCGATCCCCGACTACTCCCAGGCCATGTGCCGAAGTATCCTTGAGCAAGACTCTGAACCCCACGTTGCTCCCGATGGGCAGAGAGGCACCTTGCATGGCAGCTCGCTGCCGTCGGTATGTGTGAGTGTGAGTATGAATGAGTGAATGAGAGGCAAACATTGTAAAGCGCTTTGGGTGCCGCTAAGGTATAAAAACGCGCTATATAAATGCAGTCCAGTCCATTTTAAAATTCAAAACATTATTGCACTGATTTGCTTCAAGAGTAGGCCTATTACTCTGATGAGTGATTTGTGAAAATGAAATACAGCCTACCTATAAATTGCACCACATTTTATGACAAACTCATTAAAGACAAGCGGACCACGTGACAACGCCGATAGGGCCAGGCTAGCAGTGCTAACTGCTGCTAGCATAACATTGAATCAGCTTCTTTCAAAGGGTTTTCTTTCTGAATGAAATTCTGACTAGGTTACTAACAGAAAGACTCGTATATAGATCATAGAATTTTGTTATGTGAATTAATGTGATTATAAAAACTCAGCCTGCCCATTAGGGGTCGGGGAAAACATTTATTTGAATTTAAATCGCGTTTCAGCCTTCTAGCGATTCATATCGATTCACAAAAAAAATAATCTTTTTTTCCTTTCTTTTTTTTTATAACAATGAGTTTAATAAACTGTAAGAATATCAAAACATTTCAAGGTTTTGATGCATTGGGATTTTTTTTTCAACACCTAACTGCATACAACAGTCAAATAGAAACAAGTAACACCAAACAGCAAACTGGAATCAAATGTATGCATATATTGAATCCAAATTTGATAAAAAATCGAAAGAATCGTGAATGGAAAGAATCGTGAATCGAAAGAATCGTGAATCGAAAGAATCGTGAATCGAAAGAATCGTGAATCGCTAAATCGTGAATCGAAAAAATTGTGAATTGATTTTTAATCAAATCGTGACCCCAAGAATCAAATCGTGAGGTACCAAAAGAATCCCACCCCTACTGCCCATTGCAAACTCCAATTAAGCTAACACCACATCGACTAGCCAACATCATAATCACCAGCTGCATCATGGGCTTGACCACTGCAGTAGCTTTAATTCCATGAATCTTTGTATGTGTCTGCGTGCCACCTACATAATAATTTCCATGAATGTACCAGAGCATTGGAAATTTGTTTAAAAGAATAAGACATTTATATCATGATGTGTATATGTGAATAGATGATGTGGAGTTTGAACAAGTACTTTTGAGAAATGTAGTTGTAGTTAGAGAAATGTAGGTAGCCTTCCAGAGCTACTGAGGAAAACTGTCATCACCAGCTGCATCACAGGCACAGCACTATCTATCTATATTTCCATAAGTCTGTGTGTGTCACCAACATCTTACTCACTGGCTGCATCATGGGCCCTATCTATAATTCCAGGAATGTGTATTTGTGTGTCACCTACTTCATCACGAGCACTCTGCACTATCAATCTATAGTTCCATGAATCTGTGTGTAATGAATGAATACATTACTATTGCAGCAGACTAGGGTAGGATATCCATCATCAATTATGTCAAGAGCCTTACATAAGTCAGCTTTTTATTATTGTTTATTATAAACATAACAACAGACAAAACTCAAGAGTCTTTCAGGAATATTGTTTAAAATGGATGAATATGTCAAATAAAACGGACTGTTTCCAAGGAATGACTATAAACTGAGATTAAACTGTATTACTTTACCAGAAGATGACAACAGCAAAAATGTGCTACCGTACAAATCATGACAGGTTACAATATTTTCACTGTATTGAGATAAGAGATTGAGAGTCGGATAACCAGTCCAGGTTTGCAGGAAGTGTAGGTTTAATCAGGATTTCATTACAGCTCTAAGTAGAATTTGACACCATTACATGTTTGGGTTTTAAATGTGCAACGTCATTGGACAATCCAAAAACTCTTCCTCTAAGTATTTTTCTAATAGCAGTTTTGATCTCCTTGGTCCTGATCCCGTAGATAAGTGGGTTCAGCAAAGGAGGGAACAGAATGAACGCAGCTGCAAGTATTATGCTGAGCTCTCTAGAAACACCACTGTATCTATTATAAATAACAGAGAAAAGTATGGCTGCAGAGAAATTGATGAAAGTTATCAAATGAGGGGCACATGTGGTAAAGGCTTTCTTTTGCGAGTCCTTTGAGGCTTTCAAGCTGACAATTAATATTCTGATGTATGACAGCACTACTAAAACAAGTGGTAAACCTACCAAGGTTAATGCAAGTAAAATACCAAACACATTGCTTGCAGCACTTTGAACACAAGATAAACTAACTATACCCAGGTTATCACAAAACAGTTTGTTAATAATATAACCACAAAGAGGCAGACTTGACGTAATGAACACTTGAATTGCTAAAAGGATAATTGGGATTACATTTACTATGACCAACAACAATTTTACTTTAAAGGGGGTCATAATGCTATAGTATTGCAATGGCTTACAAATTGAAACATACCTGTCATAAGCCATTGCAGTTAAAATTGCATAAGCACTTGTTGCGTGTACATTAATAAAATACACCTGCAATAAACAACCTTCATAAGTAATGTCAGGTACAACCTTGATCAGATTTTCCATTACCTTAGGACAGACTGATGTACAGCCTACCAGTCCATTCACTGCCAAATTGAACAATAATATATACATCGGCTTGTGTAGGGTTGAATCAACATAGATAACAAACATAAGTACAAGATTTGAAAATATTGTGAGACAAAAAAGTACAAAGGTTAGTACAAAAACTCCCTTATTTACCGGCCCTGGAGGTCCATATGCTGTCAGAAGAAAAGTTAAATTCATATTCCAGAGAATTGAGGATCAAGGACAGTATTTGTGAAATACAATTATAAGTAAACAGGAATAAATGTTAACATCACCACACAACAGACAGTCAGGTTTACCGTACCAATGAACAACATAGGCTACACATGACACTGAAGAACTTATAGTACAGACAACAGAGTCAAGATTTACCAAATGCAGTAGGAACATTGAAGAGCATTTAATTTTTTCCACTATAAATACTTTCCTCCTCACATCATGAGTGATATGGCCAAGCAAAGCACCCCACACACACACACACACACATACACACACACACACATTCACATACACACACACACACACACACACTGTTGGGGGATGTACTGTATGACTCATATGTCTTATTGCATGGATATGGAGAGTTCAAACACATACAGTAGTTACATATGGTTACATGGATTTTAATTGTATTTATTGATTAACTTATTTCTTTCTACACCTAACATGGCACTCAAAAAAAGAGCTTTGACATAAATATAGTTTATTTGTAACGCACATTGTGACTTTATACTCATATTTGTAACTTTATTATTTGTGTACCACACACACATACAATCCTTTTACTTTCATATATTATAAGTAAGTGCCAAACCTAAATAAAATATTTAAATTGTCACAAAACCAGGGTTTTCTTTCTGAATGAAATTCTGGCTATCTAACTAATAGAAAGACAAAGACTCGTATAGATCATAGAATTTTGTTATGTGAATAATGTGATTATAAAAACTCAGCCTGCCCATTAGAGGTCGGGGGGAATTTTTTTTCCGAATTTAAATCGCGTTTCAGTCTTCTAGCGATTCATATCGATTCACAAAAAAAATAAATCTTTTTTTTCTTTCTTTTTTTAAAATAACAATGACTTTACTAAACTGCAAGAAAAACTCAACATTTCAAGGTTTTGATGCATTGGGATTGTTTTCTTTAACACTTAACTGCCTACCACAGTCAAATAGAAACAAGTAACATTAAACAGCGAACTGGAATCAAATGTAAGCATATATTGGATCCAAATTTGATTACAAATCGATAGAATCGTGAATCGAAAGAATCCTGAATCGAAAGAATCGTGAATCGAAAGTATCGTGAATCGAAAGAATCGTGAATCGAAAAATCGTGAATCGAAAAAATCGGGAATCGAAAAAATCGTAAATTGATTTTTAATCGAATCGTGACCCCAAGAATCGAATCATGAGGTACCGAAAGAATCCCACCCCTACTGCCCATTGCAAACTCCAATTGAACTAACACCAAATCGACTAGCCAACATCATAATCACCAGCTGCATCATGGGCTTGACCACTGCATTATCTATAATTCCTTGAATCTTTGTGTGTCTGCGTGCCACCTACATAATAATTTGCATGAATGTACCAGAGCATTGGAAATGTGTTTAAAAGAATAGGACATTTATATCATGATGTGTATATGTGAATAGATGATGTGGAGTTTGAACAAAGTACTTTTGAGAAATGTAGTTGAAGTTAGAGAAATGTAGTTAGCCTTCCAGAGCTACTGAGGAAAACTGTCATCACCAGCTGCATCACAGGCACAGCACTATCTATCTATATTTCCATAAATCTGTGTGTGTCACCGACATCTTACTCACTGGCTGCATCATGGGCCCTATCTATAATTCCAGGAATGTGTATTTGTGTGTCACCTACTTCATCACGAGCACTCTGCACTATCAATCTATAGTTCCATGAATCTGTGAGTAATGAATGAATACATTACTATAGCAGCAGACTAGGGTAGGATATCCATCATCAATTATGTCAAGAGCCTTACATAAGTCAGCTTTTTATTATTTTTTATTATAGACATGCCAACAGACAAAACACAAGAGTCTTTCAAAAATACTGTTTAAAATGGATGAATATGTCAAATAAAACGGACTGTTTCCAAGGAATAAACTGAGATTAAACTGTATTACTTTACCAGAAGATGACAACAACAAAAATGTGCTACCGTACAAATCATGACAGGTTATAATATTTTCACTGTATTGAGATAAGAGAGATTGAGAGTCGGATAACCAGTCCAGGTTTGCAGGAAGTGTAGGTTTAATCAGGATTTCATTACAGCTCTAAGTAGAATTTGACACCATTACATGTTTGGGTTTTAAATGTGCAACGTCATTGGACAATCCAAAAACTCTTCCTCTAAGTATTTTTCTAATAGCAGTTTTGATCTCCTTGGTCCTGATCCCGTAGATAAGTGGGTTCAGCAAAGGAGGGAACAGAATGAACGCAGCTGCAAGCATTATGCTGAGCTCTCTAGAAACACCACTGTATCTATTATAAATAACAGAGAAAAGTATGGCTGCAGAGAAATTGATGAAAGTTATCAAATGAGGGGCACATGTGCTAAAGGCTTTCTTTCGCGAGTCCTTTGAGGCTTTCAAGCAGACAAATAATATTCTCATGTATGACAGCACTACTAAAACAAGTGGTAAAACTACCAAGATTAATGTGAGTAACATACCAAACACATTGCTTGCAGCACTTTGAACACAAGATAAACTAACAATACTCAGGTTATCACAAAACAGTTTGTTAATGATATAACCACAAAGAGGCAGACTTGATGTAATGAACACTTGAATTGCTAAAAGGATAATAGGGATTACATTTACTATGACCAACAACAATTTGACTTTAAAGGGGGTCATAATACTATAGTATTGCAATGGCTTACAAATTGAAACATACCTGTCATAAGCCATTGCAGTTAAAATAGCATAAGCACTTGTTGCGTGTACATAAATAAAAAACACCTGCAATAAACAACCTTCATAAGTAATGTTAGGTACAACCTTGATCAGATTTTCCATTACCTTAGGACAGACTGATGTACAGCCTACCAGTCCATTCACTGCCAAATTGAACAATAATATATACATCGGCTTGTGTAAGGTTGAATCAACATAGATAACAAACATAAGTACAAGATTTGAAAATATTGTGAGACAAAAAAGTACAAAGGTTAGTGCAAAAACTCCCTTATTTACCGGCCCTGGAGGTCCATATGCTGTCAGAAGAAAAGTCAAATTCATATTCCAGAGAATTGAGGATCAAGGACAGTATTTGTGATATACAATCATAAGTAAACAAGAATAAATGTTAACATCACCACATAACAGACATTTAGGTTTACCGTACCAACGAACAACATAGGCTACACATGACACTGAAGAACTTACAGTACAGACAACAGAGTCAAGATTTACCAAATGCAGAAGGAACATTGAAGAGCATTTCATTTTCTGCACTATAAATACTTTCTTCCTCACATCATGAGTGATATGGCCAAGCAACTCCACACACACACACATACACACACACATTCACATACACACACACACATACACACACACACACTGTTGGGGATGTACTGTATGACTCATATGTCTTATTGCATGGATATGGAGAGTTCAAACGCATACTGTAGTTACATATGGTTACACAGATTTTAATTGTATTTATTGATTAACTTATTTCTTTGTACACCTAACATGGCACTCAAACACAGAGCTTTGAAATAAATATAGTTTATTTGTAACGCACATTGTGACTTTATACTCATATTTGTAACTTTATTATTTGTGCACCACACACACATACAATCCTTTTACTTGTATATATTATAAGTAAGTGCCAAACCTAAATGAAATATTTAAATTGTCACAAAACCAGGGTTTTCTTTCTGAATTAAATTCTGGCTAGTGTTGTGGGAAAAAAACCTCATACTGTTGTAATTATGAAGATGGGTAATGCTTATGGATTTACTGAAACTTGTTATCACTTTTTAGTATGCTATATCATTGGAAACCAGATGCAAAGCTGTTGACTGATCATTGTTATCCCTAAAACAATGGTAGAAGAAGTAAAACCCAAAATGTGAAGATTTGGATAATTAAGGGATGAGTGGGGGAGAAGAGCGTGTGTGTGCTTTCATAAAGAACCAGGAAGCCCAGCTACAACTTATGAGATATCTTTGTGGCCTAACGCCCAGGAGCCTAGTGCAGCTGGCTGTTCAAGGTCAGAGAGTGGGCCTAAATTGGAAACTTTGTCTATAAAGGAAAGTACCTGTAATTTGAATCCCCTAAGACAAGGGACCCGCAGAATAAGAATGATGTAACCAACAAATATCGCACCATATTACCATACAATGGGGAGAAGACTATAAAAGTTAAATGTACAGAGAAAATCTCAGTCTGATCCCCGGGATCTTTCTCACGTTTGTTGGAATCTCTGTCACACTGAATTCCAATAAACACTTTGCATCAAACTTTGCTGAGTTCCAGTGCTGTTTTTAAATTTAGATATAGATTGTAGACGTACAAGATTATTCACGACACTAGTTAACTAATAGAAAGACAAAAACTTGTATAGATCATATAATTTTGTTATGTGAATTAATGTGATTATAAAAACTCAGCCTGCCCATTAGAGGTCGGGGAAAAAAAATATTCGAATTTAAATCCCGTTTCAGTCTTCTAGCGATTCATATCGATTCACAAAAAAGAAAAATCTATTTTTTCTTTCTTTAAAAAAAACAAACAATTAATTTTCTAAACTGCAAGAAAAACAAAACATTTCAAGGTTTTGATGCATTGGGATTTTTTTCTTCAACACTTAACTGCCTACCACAGTCAAATAGAAACAGGTAACATTAAACAGCAAACTGGAATAAAATGTAAGCATATATTAAATCCAAATTTCGATTACAAAACGAAAGAATCGAGAATGGAAAAAAATGTGTGAATCGAAAGAATCGTGAATCGAAAAAATCGTGAATCGAATAAATTGTGAATAGTTTTTTAATCAAATCGTGACCCCAAGAATCAAATCGTGAGGTACCAAAAGAATCCCACCCCTACTGCCCATTGCAAACTCCAATTAAACTAACACCACATCGACTAGCCAACATCATAATCACCAGCTGCATCATGGGCTTGACCACTGCAGTAGCTTTAATTCCTTGAATCTTCGTGTGTGTCTGCATGCCACCTACATAATAATTTGCATGAATGTACCAGTGCATTGGAAATTTGTTTAAAAGAATAAGACATTTATATCATGATGTGTATATGTGAATAGATGATGTGGAGTTTGAACAAGTACTTTTGAGAAATGTAGTTGTAGTTAGAGAAATGTAGTTAGCCTTCCAGAGCTACTGAGGAAAACTGTCATCACCAGCTGCATCACAGGCACAGCACTATCTATCTATATTTCCATAAGTCTGTGTGTGTCACCGACATCTTACTCACTGGCTGCATCATGGGCCAGTGGCGGTCCGTCAATACAGGGCGCAAGGGCGCCGCCCCTCCTAACATTTTTAGATGAGTCTAAAAACATTATATACCAAACAATTAAAATAAGAAATGTACTGTGTTGACGCGTTAAATGTGTGTGGGAGACAGTAAGCCCCTGTCAACAACCACTTAAATGTGACCAAATGTAATGTATTTCCATTCGTTATCACTGAGATAAGCCACTCCTCCCTAGAGGGGCGCCGGCCAAATGGAAGTCAATGGGAGCTCTCATACTTTTCACATACATTTGAGCAAGGACAGCTTCTCATTGGCGGATAAAAGTTGAATCCCGGGCGCAAAATTTTGCGCCCTAACCAATGACATCGTTTCTTATTTTAACGCGACTGGACTATTCATCGAATCAGAGACTCTCACGTATCTACGAGAGCAACATAGCTAGCAAAGGAGGAGGGGACGTACACCCGTAGCTTCTCCTCAAGCCTGTATGCTAACCGGAGCTGGTTAGCTGGTTGTTCAGTGAGTAATGTACTCTTCTAATTCTACTCAAACTCTTTTCTTCTCATTGTGGGGTGCTATTTTAACCGCGCCGCCCAACTGCGCCCCCCCCCCAAAAAAATCACCAGCCGCTACTGTCATGGGCCCTATCTATAATTCCAGGAATGTGTATTTGTGTGTCACCTACTTCATCACGAGCACTCTGCACTATCAATCTATAGTTCCATGAATCTGTGTGTAATGAATGAATACATTACTATAGCAGCAGACTAGGGTAGGATATCCATCATCAATTATGTCAAGAGCCTTACATAAAGTCAGCTTTTTATTATTTTTTATTATAGACATGCCAACAGACAAAACACAAGTCTTTCAAAAATACTGTTTAAAATGGATGAATATGTCAAATAAATGGACTGTTTCCAAGGAATAAACTGAGATTAAACTTTATTACTTTACCAGAAGATGACAACAACAAAAATGTGCTACCGTACAAATCATGACAGGTTATAATATTTTCACTGTATTGAGATAAGAGAGATTGAGAGTCGGATAACCAGTCCAGGTTAGCAGGAAGTGTAGGTTTAATCAGGATTTCATTACAGCTCTAAGTAGAATTTGACACCATTACATGTTTGGGTTTTAAATGTGCAACGTCATTGGACAATCCAAAAACTCTTCCTCTAAGTATTTTTCTAATAGCAGTTTTGATCTCCTTGGTCCTGATACCGTAGATAAGTGGGTTCAGCAAAGGAGGGAACAGAATGAACGCAGCTGCAATTATTATGTTGCCCTCTCTAGAAACAACGCTGTACCTATTATAAATAACAGAGAAAAGTATAGCTGCAGAGAAATTAATGAAAGTTATCAAATGAGGGGCACATGTGCTAAAGGCTTTCTTTTGCGAGTCCTTTGAGGCTTTCAAGCAGACAATTAATATTCTGATGTATGACAGCACTACTAAAACAAGTGGTAAAACTACCAAGAATAATGTGATTAAAATACCAAACACATTGCTTGCAGCACTTTGAACACAAGATAAACTAACTATACTCAGGTTATCACAAAACAGTTTGTTAATAATATAACCACAAAGAGGCAGACTTGACGTGATGAACACTTGAATTGCTAAAAGGATAATAGGGATTACATTTACTATGACCAACAACAATTTGACTTTAAAGGGGGTCATAATGCTATAGTATTGCAATGGCTTACAAATTGAAACATACCTGTCATAAGCCATTGCAGTTAAAATAGCATAAGCACTTGTTGCATGTACATAAATAAAAAACACCTGCAATAAACAACCTTCATAAGTAATGTCAGGTACAACCTTGATCAGATTTTCCATTACCTTAGGACAGACTGATGTACAGCCTACCAGTCCATTCACTGCCAAGTTGAACAATAATATATACATCGGCTTGTGTAAGGTTGAATCAACATAGATAACAAACATAAGTACAAGATTTGAAAATATTGTGAGACAAAAAAGTAAAAAGGTTAGTACAAAAACTCCATTATTTACCGGCCCTGGAGGTCCATATGCTGTCAGAAGAAAAGTTAAATTCATATTCCAGAGAATTGAGGATCAAGGACAGTATTTGTGATATACAATTATAAGTAAACAAGAATAAATGTTAACATCACCATACAACAGACAGTCAGGTTTACCGTACCAATGAACAACATAGGCTACACATGACACTGAAGAACTTACAGTACAGACAACAAAGTCAAGATTTACCAAATGCAGCAGGAACATTGAAGAGCATTTAACTTTCTGCACTATAAATACCTTCCAACATGCATCAAGAGTGATGCGGCCTACATTACATCAAATGAACGTTTGACCCATAGATATCACCCCCCCTCCACACACACACATACACACACACATGCTCCCTCCACACACACACACACACACACACATCCCCCCTCCACATACACACATTCCCCCTCCCTTGTAAAATACCCTAATTTTATTTATTTATTGGGAAAAAGACAGCCCAATCTGTATGGTATATCCTTATAATATCCTATATAACGTAATTTTGTGTTATGTGTTTTAGTTTTTATATATATATATTTTTGTAATTGTCTGTGTTCTAGTTTGGGACTGCGTGTTGCGGAATAAATTGTTGCCTCCCTTTCCCTCTTCACAAGAATGGGTTGACAATAATTTCAGATTCTGGGTTTATAAGTATTAGTTTCAAGAAGCTAGGCCTGACTACTGAAAGCAACTGTTACATACAGGACTGTCATTGATACACAATATGTTACAGCAGGAACACATGTGAATGAATAATAAGATAGAATATGTGAACATATGTGAACATATTTGAATTTGTTTAACAATTAAAAGGCAATAATAAAGGATCCCTGACTAATTGTTTTGAGAAAGTGAAATATAATTGGAAAAAGGTACTCAAGCCATTGAGATTTTTTTTTAATTTTTTAACTGCTTTCAGTGATATGGGGAGAATGAGGCCCTTTTACTTCACCCTTTATGAATCCTTATGATTGTATACATCAGTAGCAGAGCACGCTAAAGCAGGTCCCTTGAAATGTATTTCAGCCCAAGATATCAGCTCTCTCGACTATACGGCATTGTATATTTCCCATTATCTTAAAAATAAATGTATGTCTTATCACTGTTATTATGACTATACTTAAGTAATCCTTCAAACTGTAGACAGCAATGCAACTTTGTGATTTAAATATGTTTTTAATATATGATAAGTTTAAATATTCCATGCATGTTACAGCAAATGATGTCTATTAAAGTAAATGAGGAAATGATTTGCATGATTTTACTCCACCATCTAGTGTTTTTTCCAATAAATTACAACCTGTTTTGTTGAGAACATGCCGGCCTGTGCCCATGTCTACAGCATGTTCTGTTATATTTAATAAATACTGTCTTGGTTGAATACACACAAGCAAACATTTGTGTTCGGTCACCATGAAGAATTTGCCTGTCCAAGAGTAATAGTCTTCATGCAACTATTCTAATGTAGCATAATTACACTCTCAGACGCCATGTTGCAAGTAACCTCCCATCCAGTAGAGGGAGCCAGAGTTCCAGTGTTTGTTTGGTTGCTTGGCCTCTTTTGCATCAGTGCAGCATTTACAGTGTGTACAACAAGCCCAAGACCATCTACTTTGCAGTCAGAATCGCTGGCAACTATGCAATGTGAAACAACTCATGTGCCATTAGCAAGTCTGACAGAGAATGAAGTAACTACACGGATCAATGTAGTTACCAACACATAGTACATCGGGTTTAGGTATGTGTAGTCAGTTAGCATTTACTTATTGCCCATCCCTCCAGTTGACAATCTTACTTGGCATGACAACAGGGGGGTATTCCATCAACGTCGATTAAGGAAAAGCGAGACTTATTTCGCCAAGTCTCACTTACTTTAGCGAGAGTTCCGTTCCATTAAGGTGGCTTATTTTAGTTCAAGCTACGTAACCAAGGTAACTTATACTTCGGAACTAGCCTGCTCCGTGTCAGGCTAAAAGTCAAGCTAAACTAATTTTATTTTTTTATTATTATAAGAACAACATTTACACAATTCAAAAAGGCATATCACATTCGTATTCTTATCATACACAAACAAACCAAGCGAGATCAACACACTTTACATAAAAGAAAATAGCATACAAAACTAAATAAAAAACAAAACATCAACACAAGTGATCAATCAGGAATCAGGGCACACAAATATTCACTAAAAAGTTGGGCTCCTTTCATTTTACACAGTTTAATTGTTTTTTTATATAATACTAATTCGTTATAAAAAGCAACAAAAACGGGGGAAGTTTTTAGAAATCGACATTTATGAATAAAATAGTTTGCCAATAAAATTAAATTATTATTTCCAAATTGAGTTTCTTTGTTTTCCATTTTTATACCAAATCTTATTTTTTCATACGTCAAAATAGGGATATCTTTCTCATTATAACTTATCCAGTACTGAAATCTATTCCAGAAAGTTTGGGTTGCATTACAAAGAAAAAAGAGATGTTCTACAGTTTCAATATCGGAATTACAGAAAGTACATACATTCAAATCAAGATTAAATCTTTGATTTAAGAAGTCATTACATGGATAAATCTCATACAACATTTTAAAGTGAACTTCTTTCACTTTGGGAGGAACTGGAAAGGACAGGTAATTAGTTCTTATCTTTTTTATATCATTTTTAGTAAATTTCTGGAATATATGTTTTCTCTTAAGTGGTGAAGGGAAGCAGATTGAGTTAAGGGCAGTTCTTATAAATTTATTGTTACATTTTTTATCTGGAAATGTTTCTCCCTCTATGAATAATGAAGGCTCTTGTGGAATGATCACAGAGTAGGTTAGCATGCCTTTGGTTAAAAGGATCATAGCTTGTGGTATCGCCTTAATTACCACTTTGTATTGCTTTTCAGTACAAACCAAATTATATTTCACAATGAAAGAATTATATGTTAAGATATCACCATTATTATCCAACAAATGACAAATTGACCAGATACCTTTCTCCATCCATTCCTTGTAAAAAAAAGATTTTCTCCTAATTAGAATACATCTGTTATTCCATATTGGGACAGTATGTGGAGTAAAATTATGCTTGTATATGAGTTTCCAGTAAAGGAGAGCCTGACGATGAAAAGCTGATAACTTGACTGGTAATTTAGAAATATCAAAGTCGCATCTTAATAAGAAATCAATATTACCAAAATTCCTGAAGATCTTGGATGGGAAATCAAACCAAAAACTATGACCTTCTCTAATAAAATGTTGTAACCATTTTAATTTGATGGTACCATTCATAGGATCAAAGTCAATGACATTTAGACCACCATCTTCAGCAGATTTAACTATATCGCTTTTTCTTATATAATGATATTTATTTTTCCATATAAAATTGAAGTTATCTTGATTAATTTTCTTGATTAATTTGTCAGGTATTTCCAAAGAGAACGCAGGGTAAATTAGTCTGGATAAACTTTGCATTTTAGTAAGTAGAATGCGTCCAAAAATTGATAAATCTCTCTGAAGCCAACTGTTGAGAATAGATTTATTGTTTTTAATATTACTTTCTATATTCGATGTCTCTCTTACTTTTTTATCTTTTGTGACTATAATACCTAAATATTTGACTTCACTTTTAAATGGGATATTATACACAGTACTTAAAGGATGATCATGGATGCTTAACATTTCACATTTCTTCATATTTAATTTCAAGCCAGATGCTTTGGAAAATAAGGATATTTCTTTTAATGCTGCTGGAATTTGTGCGGTATTTTTCAAAAATAAAGTGGTGTCATCTGCCAGTTGACTTATAACCAATGAATTTCCCATTACATTTAATGGTTGGACATTTTGACAATTTTTACATGAATTGCCAATAACTCAACAACAAGGATAAACAATAAAGGCGAGGTTGGACAACCTTGACGAATACCTCTTTTTATGTCAAAACGCCCTGTTGTTCCAAATGGTAGGGAAACTGAACTATTAATGCCCTTATATAGTAGGTTAACTATATTAATGAACTTTTCTCCAAAACCAAAATACTCCAGTGTTTTTATAATAAAAGAATGTTCAACTGAATCAAAAGCTTTGTAAAAGTCCAAAAAAAGAATCACTCCATCATCATCAATGAGATGTCTATAGTCCAATAAATCTAATACCAATCTTATATTATTATGTATGGATCTATCCCTGAGAAAACCAGATTGGGTGTCAGATATAATATGCGTCAAACCATCCTTTAATCTCTCGGCAATCACATGTGTAAACAATTTATAGTCAGTATTCAATAAGGTGATAGGGCGAAGATTGTCAATGTATCTCTTATCTTTACCTGGTTTGGGGATGAGAGTTATAAGTCCCTGTTTCATCGTAGGTGTAAGTGTCCCATTTCTCAAAATGTCATTTATGGCATCAAATAAAAAGCTTTTAATTTCCTCCCAAAAATGTTTATAAAAATTAGAAGTCAACCCGTCTTGACCTGGTGCCTTTCCTACTGCTATTCTCTTGACTGCTTCGTCTAATTCTGATATTCTGATCTCGGACTCACACATTACTTTAAAAGCTAAATCTATCTGGGGGACATGTGACTTTATACTTTCTAGAAAAATATCTGAGTCAAAGGTGGAAAACTCTGAAGAATAAAGTTTGGAGTAGAATTTATAAATTTCTTCAGATATCTTTCTTTGATCTGTACATTCAATATCATTGACCATTAATGTATTTATCACCTTTCTCTCCTGTCTCCTTTTCTCTAATCCACTAAAATAAGAAGTATTTTTTTCCCCTTCCTCTACCCATTTAGCCCGAGATCTAACATAAGCACCTTGGGCCTTTTTGATATATAAATTATCTAACTTGTTTTGTAGGCTTATGAAGTTACTTTTATCAGCATCAGATATTACAGTCTTGTTACAACAATCATTTATGTCCTGCACCAATTGAACTTCATATTGTTTTTGTTGTCTATTTTTTGCTTTACTATATTGTATCGAGAACTCTCTTACCTTAAATTTAAAATACTCCCATCTGCTGCTACAACTTTGTATACTCATGTCATTTTTTATTTCTCCTATTAAGTTTCTAACAACTCTAATAAACTCCTCATCTTTTAAAAGATCCGCATTAAATTTCCAATAATCTTTTTTATACTTAGTCCTATTCTCTGGGTTTAATGTGAGATGAATCACACAGTGATCTGTTAGAGGGG
Organism: Mallotus villosus; assembly: GCA_903064625.1. Classification (NCBI taxonomy): domain Eukaryota; kingdom Metazoa; phylum Chordata; class Actinopteri; order Osmeriformes; family Salangidae; genus Mallotus; species Mallotus villosus. The sequence continues at coordinate 262,092 of CAEFZP010003055.1, forward strand.
CACTACTAATAGACACATTTGAAACATATTTTGTAATTTCAGGAGTTGCCAACCACAAATCTATCCTAGATTTACAGTTACCATTTGGTTTGTTCCATGAAAATTGATTGACATCTGGATTTCTATCCCTCCAAATATCCGTTAAGCTGTTGGAGTTACAAAAATCAAATAAAATAGGGTTCCTTTGGTTAGTACTATATTTAGAAGGCCATCTATCTTGCCATTCATCAGGTGTCAAGTTTAGATCCCCACCGATCAAAATAAGCTCAGAATGATACATTTGTTTATATTCAATAATAACATCTGTCACTTCTGATAAGAGCAATTTGTTTTGATTACCGTTATTAAAACCATAGATATTTATCAAAATGACAAACTCCCCTTCAACATTTAACACAACAGCTAGCCAATGACCAACCTCGTCAGCTTTAAAGGTGATTACCTTCCCAGGGCATCTATTGAAACATATGGCTACACCGCCAGAACGATTAGAACCGTGACTGAATAGGATTTTTCACCCCATTGGTTTGACCAGAAGGTAGCATCATCGTTGCAGGCATGAGTCTCTTGTAAAAAAGTGCAGTGGGCTTTTTGTCCCTTACAAAATAAAAATACTGCTTTCCTCTTCACATTGTCCCTTAGACCCCTTGTGTTCAAAGAAATAAAAGATAAACTTGTTTTTACCATAAATAAAGTAAATTACTGCTGTAAAAAAGTAAATAATAATTCAGCAGTGTATGCAAATATACTGTTAAAGTGCTCTCTAAATTAGCTTTAGAAGTAGAAAAAAGAAGAAGTGGGTAATCCTCTTACATTCAAAAAAATATATACCCCTACCTTTTAAATTATATATTCAAAAGCTTGTCCATGTCACGTCATATTATTTACTCTTTAGCATAGATGCGGCGACCATTTATGAAAGCAAATGGACCGCGGAAATATGCTTTCTCACCAGCCTTTCTTGCTTGCAGAATCTGCGGCCAAAGTTTTTCCCTTTCCAACTTGTCTTCTCTGGTCAGATCCTCGGTGAACCGGATTTTTGCAGCCTCGCAGACCTGCGACTTCTTAGTCATTCTCCAAATGCCGTCTCTATGCTGGCGCTTGGTAAACTGTACAATCACCTGGCGCGTCCTGTTCTCCTCCATCCTCCCCAGGCGGTGTACGGTGTCAACGTAGTCGTCCATGTTCTGGGACCATTCTGGAGCGATGTCTCCGAGCAGACGAATCACATCTTGCCTGATGTTTTCCTCCATCTTCTCTCGCATTCCCTTTATTCTCAGGTTCCATCGTCTTTTGTATCGGTCTTGTTCTCTGGACCGTTCCGTGAGCTCGTCAACTTCTTTTCGTAGGACGGATACCTTGGTTTCCAAAACAGCGACCTTTTCCTTGCACTCCTTTACCTCTTCAGCGTTGAACTCGATTGATCTTGTTATGTTAGCAATCATCACTGCATTTTGGGTCATCTTGGTATTAATCTCCGCCATTTTAATTTCTTGGGTGTCGAATCTAGAATGAAGTGCTAGAATTGCCTCCATCACATCAGTGGCAGATGGAATTTGTTTAGAGATTTTTCTGGTGTGAGCACCTTTGGATGGAGTCAGTGGTGGAGAGTCACTCATCACGTCGAGGCTTCGTTTCTCACCGCTAGCTGTTAGCTCCACATCCATGGCATAGTCGTGTTCTCTCTGAGAAGATGTAGCTTCTGCGCTATTTGCATCGTCATCATGCGATTTTCGGTTAATTTCTAGCTTCTTCGGTTGTTTGGACATGGTCAGACAGTCAATTAAGATTTTTTAGCCGGGGTATATGATCAAAAAACTCACTTTGAGGAACATTCCCACATGTGCTCTAAATAGTCACAACCGCTCAGTCCGCCATCTTGCCGGAAGTTCAAAAGTCAAGCTAAACTAATATGTGTTGCAAAGAATTTCAAACAAGCGGAAACAGAATCTGAAAAGACAGTTCCGTCGAGTAAATTCTTGCGCGCAAAACACTTTAGTCCGTGTTCGGAAACGTAGCCTAAATTAAGACTTTTTGAAGTGCATAGCCTACATGAACGATTTACGTGTTTAATTCATTTCCAAAAAATATATAAATTTAAATAAACAAGTTAAGAAATAATGTCACAGTTTTCAAAAGCCATTGGTTAAGTGACATAAAATAAGGCCTTTAGAAACTAAACAGAGCGTCTAGACAAGTTACAATCGCTTATGGCGTATCCGTTCTTTGACAACCCTTTTATTTGTTATCTTAATAAATGCGTGCGGCAAAGTTATTTTGAAGTAGGCCTAATTGATTAGGTCTAATTGTGTTCAAGATGTGAAGACAAAAACATTATTAGCCCACATCAAGTTCAATTAACCATGGCCTTCTTCAGTGTTTTGAATTTGATCCTACAATTTTCAATTGCTGCCACGTTCTTTTTTGGGTTATATTCTCCATCTCGTGTTGAGAATATCGGCCATAGGCCAGCCATAGAGGTAATATTAAGTAGAGAGAGCCAACATCGTCTTCCAAGATGGCGTCCCCATTCATTTCTATGAAAAGTGCTCAGTGGCGCAGTGAAGCAAGCTAGAGCGCGAAACGGACAGCGCCATCTTTCTACTTCCGTGTCTTCCGGTCTAAACTAGGAAAAAAGTGAGCCCATAGCTTTTAACGGGCTCACTTTTTTCCTAGCTCCAAGCTGGCTCCGAGACTCGTGCACGCTTGCAAATAGCTGTACACGTCATACTTTGCGACAACCAGTCGCGAGCTTGTGAGCTGGAGCTAAGGCATTGCAGAAAACTGTCAGAATGTGGTACAAGTCCGATCAAGAAGCAGATACATGTGAACTTACGAAAACCAATACTGTAATATTATACGTGCAATGCCTATACGTTGTTCTTTTTGCTCCGTGTTTTTAGTTTGACTGCTAAGTATTGTGTTGGATTAAAGAAACTGCAAGCTTGAATATTTGGCTCCGTCGTTGTTCTAGCTCGGCAAAGCAAGCTAAATTAAGCCTACAGGCTATACCTATGTTACTATTATAATGATGATGAGTGTTGCTTACTATTACTAGCTTATTGTTAATGCCATCGTTGTAGTGTTAACTGACATAAAGTTCTAACAATATAACAACCATAACAATATTGTCGTTATCAGACATGATTTATTCATCTTCGTCTTTGCTCCAGAATAACATGTTATCTACAATGACGCCGTAACATGCCACGATATTATAACTAATTATATTAGGCTATAATTAGCCTACTTTGTCATGCAATGAGAATAATCGCGTTCATTAGCCTACAAAATGGTTAAATAGGCTATGCTTTAAAATAACGGAAATGAACTCTACAAACAACCGTCATGTATATGTGCAAGCATTTGTAAAACGTGCTACAATTAAGGCAGGCAATTTTAGATTACCAAGTCCTTTCTCCTTGTTCTCATTCAGCTCAGGTAAATCAGCGACTTTCTGATGTTCCCTTGTGTGCTCGTCCCCTGTTAGTATCCGCGAACACGTTTCGAGGCAACTTTTCTTGACGTAAGCAAATAAATGGGGTGCTAGTTTACCTATTTCGGATTGGTTTCAAACATAGCAAAAATCAGGAAAAATTATTCTATGAAAAAGCTAGTAGTATGAGCCAGGTTCGACAATCGAACAAAAATTATTGGGGGAGATAGTTTTGTAAATGTTGACTGGAGTTAATAGATTAAAAACGACCGGAAGACACGGAAGTCAAGTCGAAGATGCAATACCACCTACATCCACCGGGGCCGTTGCTTCAACCCAAGGGGCGAGGGGTGGGGGCTTGAGGCCAGCCTACTGTCAGAACGGTTTCAAACAGCTCATCAAATTACACTAATTATCAGTGAATCACTGAATGCATATATGTTAATTTGGTATGTCTACAATTTACGCTTTTTAACGGTCGTAATGGTTTGACAAGTTTTCTCCCATGTCATGTTAATTGCGGCAACCCTTTTTTGGGACAACTCCAAAAAAACTCAAAAGAACAATTTACGCTGCTGAAACAACACCACTCTGCTGGTTTACGCTTTGCTTTTTGCGACATAACTCCTCTTTTCGACGATCGCCTTTTCTGGGCTGCACAGTCTAAGCTTATTGAGGTCTAGCTTGAGTTAGCGTTGCCTGTTAGTGGAACGGAACGTTAGTGGAACGGTTTGAGGCTTAAGTCTGAGTTGACGTTTACCCAAGTGAGACTTATTCGTTTTAGCGAGACTTGCGTTAGCGACGTTGATGGAATACCCCCCTGGTCACTATGTTGATATTTGTTTTCCTGAGAGTTTATTTGGTTGACTATCTGTGATACTCGGACTAAAATAAGCACTGACAGGCCCATCTGAGTTGGCTACCCATTCACAGTTCAAATAATGATGTCTCATCTAGAATCTCTATTTTCAAATCATACAGTGGGCGATCTGTAAATGAAACAGAAATATTTACATATGTCAATAATTATGTCCACCTATCTCTACCCTTCCAAAAGTGTTTCAAATAAACTACAGTCCGCTCAAAGTCCTTGAACAAAACAAAATCGTATTAACATTAAACTGTAACAACAGAACCAAGGTTGCTGTTGATAATTAGTGGTCAAAGTCTAATTCCAAGTTGAAGGATAATTGGTCCCAAAGGTTGGGCCACACAGGCGTCCTAAAGGTCCACACAGGCGTCCTAAAGGTCCACTTTAAACCTTAGAGACCCTTTGGGTCTGACTACAAGTTTACTGCCAGTGTTGATGCAGAAACTAAGGCTGGTCTCTGCTGACTCTTCTCCCTAAGTCTCCAATTAAAAACAATGACCCGCAGTAAACATGATGCAACATAACAACTCATTTACATCATATTGCAGTTTTAATGTTTTAACTATTAAAATGTGTTGATAATGATAATTTCACTTAAAAACATTGTTTAATGTCACTTATAAGTAAATCGCATTCATAATAATACTAATAATCTAAGTGAACGAATGGAGTACATTCATGTATTGCCTTCAAGCACTAGTAATTTGGGGGTTGCTAAAATGTTTTGTAACGGTGAGTGAGGGGGGTTACTTTTAGGAACATTGTAAGTGTATTGCAGTGTACAATGTTGTTTTTAATTCGGTATGTAAATGTAAATGTACTTTATTTATACAGCCCTTTACAACAGTCCTTTCTGTGTACCAAAGTGCTTTACAGCAGATAATAAATAGAGAGAACAAATAAGTAAAAAACAAACAAACAAAATAAAAAACAATAAAGGAACAGTGAAAACAATAAACAATAAAAATACAACAAAAACAAATAAGATAAGATAAAAGTGTCATCATACTACTGGGTATTAAAAGCCTTCCTAAATAAGTAGGTTTTTAGCGTGGATTTAAAAAGGCCCAGGTCAGAAACAAGACGCATCTTGACGGGGAGCTTATTCCAGAGCCTGGGGGGGGGGCAAGGGAAAAGGCTTGTATGACATGAAGGCAAGCAGGGCAGTTATTAACTCGTACTCATTACAATGATGTGAGACAGGTGTTAATGACCTTGACTTGGGACTTACCGGATCTGAACACAGACACAAATATGATCACATAAGATATAGTTATGAAAATAAAGTCAGCCGTAAGAATAAGAGCCATGTGCTCACAAAAGCATCTAAAGGGAACCATGGGGGTTTTTCTGGAAGTCCCTGCATGAAGTCGGCCTACACAAGTCCCAGATTGTCTTTTTGCCATACCAATGTATGTAGTAGACCTTTGAGCACATGGCTCTTATTGCTACGGCTGACTTTATTTCCATAACTATATCTTATGTGATCATATTTGTGTCTGTGTTCAGACCGGTAAGTCCCAAGTCAAGGTCATTAACACCTGTCTCACATCATTGTAATGAGTAAGAGTTTAATAACTGCCATGCTTGCCTTCATGTCATACCGACATTTAAAACAACATCTCACAAAGTAGCAGGGTGTTTACAAGAGCTCATTACTCCAACAGTGTAATAACAGTGTAATAACAGTGTAATAACATTGTAATAACAGTGTAATAACAGTGTAATAACAGTGTAATAACAGTGTAATAACAGCCCAGGGCATTTCAAGAGATATGGGAATTCTGCTTTTAGCCAGCTGGTCCGATGCGAAGACCAAATCTCAAGGACAAGGACAACCCATCTCACATTGAGCAAGAGGAGTAGTAGGCCCCTGGAAGCCCCTGAATTATTATTTCAAAAAGTAAAATTGGTTGATTTTGTTTCATCCATTCTGAGAGAGATTTACAATTATATTAAAATCATAGGTAAAGGTTGTTTATGTCAAACAATTTCAGAGTACGTCTGAAATGCCAGGTTTAATTTTGGACGGTAAAAAATATTATCGGCTGGTAATTTTGTCATTTGGCCGGTAAAAAATATTATATTTCATTTTATGTAAGCCAAAAGGTTAATTTCGAGCCCTGCTCCCCTGACTGAGATTCAGCTAAATTTCTGAATGAATTATTATTATTATTAATTGATTACGATATAGAAACATATTTATTGTCTGTATTACTTAACATTTACTGCATTTGCACTTTCACTGTATTTTGTCGTGTTTTGCAAGTAGAAAGACCTGCCTGATTTAAAGTGATCAATAGATGTCAGTATAGTCAAACAAATATTCCAAAAAGCACTGGCAATGTATTCCTATTTACAATGTGTCACTGACATTATTTAGATATTTGTACTGTCAAAACCAACCAATTTGATTTGTATATTTATAACTTTAAAGGCAAAAACTTGACACATGACAAACTTGGCAAACTTTCTATATCAAATATATATTTGTATCGCTGACCTGTTTCTAGGCAATTGCCAGTTGCAGTATATCAGGAAAGTTCTGGTGAAAATATGATGATGACAATAACAAGTCATGAATTAATGTGTATTTGAATACACAACGGATACAATTATGATACCAAAACTGGAGAGCAAGATTCCTAATTATAACCAACATAGAGTGCAAACAGAAGGTTATAATAAACAGTGAGGCCTACCAGGGGACAGTATATGAGTAGTGAAGGACTTGGGAGGGTTAGGGTTAGAAGTATACAGTATATAAGTAGTGAAGGACTTGGGAGGGTTAGGGTTAGAAGTATACAGTATATAAGTAGTGAAGGACTTGGTAGGGTTAGGGTTAGAAGTATACAGTATATAAGTAGTGAAGGACTTGGTGGGTCTATTATGGTGAGATAGGGATATAGTTACTGCAGGAGGAGCCAACAATGCCATCATCTTTAATACAATGGATGTGATCTAACAAACTTTGCTCAAAGTATGTTTATCTGGGTAACAGGAAAGGGATGCACACCTTGTTAGGTGAGTAATTGAATAAATGATTTCAGTCAGGTACGTCTAGAATTTTTGAGGGAGAGGTTTACACTTAAAGCCAACATCATGTTGTTTTTCTTAATATACAGTCTCAAGATATCAATGTATAGACAACCATTGATCCAATTTTTTTACGTTGTGTTTGTGAATGCGAAGAAATGTGTTGGAGTTGTATTTCTTGTAACGTTTCTTGTAACACTTGTTCATGTCACAGGTTTATCAAGAAACTGACCAGCAGAATGCAATATTTAGAAAGGAACTTCTCCCACACAGACTTCATCTTGAATGGATTTTCTGAACTAGCAGAATGGAGGCCATTTCTCTTTCTTCCTTTTTTCATCATGTTTTTGATATCACTTACAGCTAATTCTTTCCTTTTGTTCATCATCATATCACAGAAATCTCTCCACAAGCCGATGTTCATATTAATAGGTCTCATGTCAGGTGTTATGGTGATCCTGCCTGTATTGTTCGTCCCAAACATGCTGCTAAGCTTCTTATTCAATTTGAGAGGAATCTCTCTAATAAGTTGTTTTGTGCAAATGTTCTGCATTCATTTCATTAGTTCATTTCAGTCAACCATTTTGATGTGGATGGCACTGGATCGATACTTTGCTATTTGTACACCACTGCATTACCATAAGTATATGTCTGTTCTCAGTTTTATGAAATTTGTTGTGGCACCTGTTCTAAGAAATATCATCATGATCACTGTGCCCATAAGCCTGGCTGGGAAATTGTCTTATTGCCATAGTAACGTACTGGAGCATTGCTTTTGTGAGTGTATGGCTGTGGTTCAGTTATCCTGCGATGACATCACAGTCAACAATGTGGTGGGACTGCTGGCACTCTTTTCCATCCCCACAACAGACTTCCTTTTCATAACTACATCTTATGTGATCATATTTGTGACTGTCTACAAGTCTGGTACTTTGAATGTGAAGGTCTTGAACACTTGTCTTACACATATCATTGTAATGAGTGTGTCGTTAACTTTTGCATTGCTGGCTTTCTTGTCATATCGAATTAGGAATAATATTTCTCTGAGTGGTCGAGCATTTTTTAGTACAATGTATTTGCTTTTCCCAAGTTGCTTCAACCCGATCATTTATGGTATTCGAACCAAAGAGATAAGAATACATTTACATAAATTAGTCACATGCAAAAATATGTTCAGTTGTTTTCTCAAAATGAAATAACATTTCAGTCATTTGGATAGACCACACTTTTTAATAGCAAATAATGTACTTTGAGCAAAACAAAAAGAAAGTGTGACAGGTATAAGGCATGTATACCATTTATTTTTCCCCCTCATCTTTCCCCTAACTGGAAGTGTAAATATAACTTTTTTTAACCCTACACACAAAGATTGTATTTTTATTTCTGTACCTTCTTGCTCAACTACACAACTCATAATTGGCACACTGGTTGAAAGGTTACTAATCTCTTTGGGGTCATTATATTTTAATGTTGAGCCAACAATTTATCCAAGAGTGCTAATTGGTTTGTCTGAGGTAATTTGCCTTGAGCCTAGAGGAGATCTTGCCATACCTTGGCAGGTGTGCATTGGGAACAATTTAGTCTCTCAGTCAATTAGTGAATGGGGATCGTTATTCCTACCATGTGAGACCATGTCCAAAGCTTCAGACTTAGAGAAACATAATTAGATTGGCTGTATTAATCAAATTAAGTCTGGATATTTCCTTAATCTTCAACCATTCTCAGGCTTCTATACATTGTCAAATAATCCTTCAATTGTGACCATATGATATGAAAACTAGTGAGGAATAAAATTAATACTAGAGTATTAATTATAATAAATTCCAAACTCAGTGGAAAAGACTTAAGCTAATGTTTTGGTCAATTCAAGAGCACTACAGATATCTGACAGAATACACAAAAAGGTTTTGGAGGAACGTGGTGTTTTGGGGGCTTTTGAATGGGCTACATTAGGAAATACTGAGCAAAGACAAAAACTGTTGTGTATCCATGGAAGACAGGAGGGGATTGTTAATGTCTGTTGGGACAACATTTTTGGTATAAAACGTAATGTGGAGGGAGGGAGTTCACTGAAGTGGATGGCTCTATTACTACTGACCAACCTCAAGACAAAGTTAGACAATTATCCAAAGGGTATGTGATTTATTAGCTATTGAAAATGTGACTTTATGAAGTAAATTCCTTTCTGGATTGCAAATCGTTGGGTGAATGTTTTACTCTAATGTAGGGTATATATACTAATGTGTATTTGTTGTATCTTAATAATTACTTTGTAGATATTGTGTATTCATGTCCTGTTTTGGTTTTTCCTTTGAATTGCTTCATTTAGGTCAAGAAATAAACAACATCGAAAATAACATGATTGAAGATATGCAGGGATTGAACTTTTCACACACTAAATTCATATTTGTGGGATTTCCAGAAACCTACAAGTACAGGCATCTATTTTCTTTTCCACTTTTCCTTTCATACTTTATTATTTTAGCTTGTAATTCAACATTGATCTATGTCATACGAATCACAGACAGTCTCCACAGCCCAATGTACATGCTAGTCGCTGGGTTATGTGTTGTTGATATGGTTGTAGCTACAACTATTGTACCAAATATGCTCCTAAGCTTCATTTTTGACTTCAATGACATTTCATTAGCCGGCTGTTTGACGCAAATGTTTTTCACTCACTTCCTCTCCTCAGTGGAATCTACGATTCTCCTGGCGATGGCTGTCGACCGATACGTAGCCATATGTTATCCACTTCGTTATCCTGAAATCATAAACGTATCCATGTTCTTTAAATTGCTGGTTTTCACTGTCATAAGGAGTGGCTCTATAATGTTGACCTTGGTTGGACTAGCAGGTTCTTTGTCTTTTTGTGGTTTAAACATCATCAGGCATTGCTACTGTGACCACATGGCTCTTGTTAGTCTGGCTTGTGACAGCACGGCTAATAACGATGCCATGGGACTTGCTGTGATTGTATGTTTTGTGGGGATTGATATATCTGTAATTATCTTTTCATATGTCAAGATTTTGAGTGCAGTCTTGACAGCAGCAGTGGGTGAGGACCGGTGGAAAGCATTCCACACTTGTGGCACTCACCTTATAGTAATGATGTGTTTCTATTTTGTGGGCAGTGTTACTTTTCTGTCCCACAACTTAAATATTCCTATTCCGACAGATGTAAACACCTTTTTGGGGGTGATGTACATAGTTTTTCCAGCAAGTATCAATCCAATAATATATGGAGTCCGAACTAAAGAAATTAGAAAAGGTATTTTAAATATGTTCAGAAAAAGGAGAGTTAGCAAAGTCTTTTCTGTAAGAATATCTAGTATTAATGTGTAAACATTTCAGTTCCTTTGGTTATTCTGGTTATTATGTTCAGTAAGAATTGTTTATACTTGAAACGGAGATGCTTTATCTTTTGAAATTATTTTTTGTATTATATTTAAGAACCTTTGTCATGTAGTGGACAATTACTATATGACTTGCAACACTGTCAGTGCTTTTAAAAAGCATAGTGTATTATATATATATATTTATATTTGTATTAATAGGTCACTTTTAATTTGTGACAATAAACTGCTATTTTACTGCTTTCTTTCCAAAGTTAGATCACACTCAAAGCTAAGGGACCTCAGAGCTGCAGAGGAGAACACAACGTGAATAGGAACCACAGTTTACTTTAGGTGGGAAGTGACACAACCTTAAACATTTACATTAAGGAGAAATGGTGAGTAAAGAGACCAGCAAATAATGATTTGTGTGACACAACGAAATAAAACTGCTCTCCTTCTAAGAGGAATTTCAGAATGATGTTGGAAGCCTCGCTTAGAAAACATCAAAAAGCGAGGCAGCAATTAGAGGGGTGTGGAGGGTCACACACACACTCACACACACACACTCACACACACACACACACACACACACACACACACACACACACACACACACACACACACACACACACACAGTATCTGTACTCCCTGAACAACAGGCTGTCCAGAGAAAACCTTAACTAGGCTTAGGCTCGCGTAATTACATTCATTTTTCCACCAAGTTGTCAAGGATATAATTGGTCACTAAGGGCAATTTTTGATACGACAATGTGGTGATCATAGAGGGCATTCAAATAACCTGCAGTTTAAGACAATAAAAAACTGTCTCCTACTTTACAATGACAACAAAAGCTTGGCATATACCAGGTAGCCACAAATATAATTTTATTAAAGATGCAGTTGAACATACATATTTTGTCATCACCCCTTCAAAAGAGCTGACTTTTTCAATTGATTTATTTAATAACAATAATAATACTCTTATTCAATTATACTTTATTGTAAAAACGTATGGGTGATTTTGATATAGAGAAGTTGCACCAATAAATAAACGATATACTCATCCATGAGATTAATAAGAATCGTGTTTTCAAATATCAGAGAGTTGGATAAAACAAGCATGTTTCCTATTCTGAGTATGGTACATATTCCAGATGTTCCACAACTCTGCACTGCATTTCACTATTCCAATCATTATATGTGGATTAAAAAGACTCATATCTGAATTTGAAGAAAGTAAGTCCTTGGTTCCTTTTCTATGATCTTTCTTACACGGGGAAAAAAGGAGGATGTATTTCCCAGAAAACATGAATCACTTATCCTGTCTGCAGCAGGAACAACATCCTCAAGAGATTATAACTTACAAGATCAGGGATTGATGATCTATCAAGATGATCTATCTGTCAGTAATATGTATATTGGCTCAGCACGGGATCCTACACATTGTTTTGCGCAAAATGTTACACCTACAAGGAATTTGTTGGTCTTTTGTATGGAATTTATACTACTCCCAAGCTGAGAGTTTCAAATAAAAATAAACTAATTGTGGCAAAATAGTATGACTTCACTGCTACACAACCATCTTACAGAGTAAATGCCCGGTGTTACTGTAAATGGCTCAATTTGTATTTTCAAAATAAATGTTGTACCTATAAAGTCTTATTATTCATCCTGCTCACAAAACACCTGACGATGTTTCATGCAAGGCCACTCATTTATATAAATCGATTAAGGATCTTTGTTGCATCACTTGGTGAGTATGCATCTCCACTCATAGTGATCTGTCTTTTGGTCCAAGGGAGACGGAAGCCACATTATCTCATTAAGGGCGCGTTCCTATCTAGTCAGATATGCATCATACAATAGAATGTTGTCATAGTATTCCGTCTCCAGCCCCCCTTTCCCCAAAAAGGGGGCCTGGCACACACAAAGGTTTCTCTAGTTATCCCAGTGTAAAGTGCAATACTTCCCAAGATTAGTTAAGCTTTTGGGGGTAAAATTAGTTATAATTACTGTCTAGGAGTACTTGTTACGTTTTTACAGTTGTGTATTGCCCACTCATTTCCCCAAAAGTCAACAAGAGATGAAGTTTGGCAACACGTCTAGTCATAACAAATCAATGTCCTTAGATGTGTTACCATAGCTGTAATTGTAGTGTGTAAATACAATTGTCATATAAAGTTTTTCTTGCTCTGTCCTAATGAAAAACAAGTATAACAAAGTGACATAAAGGCATGCTACCACTGTAGTATGTTTGAGCCATGATGAAACGCTATAACCACTGCTTAAACTGGCCAACAAGGGTTCAGAACTGCTCCATACTTAATATCCCCCCTTTTACCACACTGTCTAGCCTGCATTATTCTAGTTTTTACATCCTCACTGTATGGCGATAACAAATGTGAACAAGAACACGACGACGGTACCACTGTGAGTGTTTAAAGGGTCCCTCGGACTCTGGTATACCTAAGGGGCCTTTAGCTTCCCAATACCACAGCATTATAACACAGGAAACACAGCCAGCTTTATCTGTCATTCAGCTTGGGCGAGTCTGTTCCTTCGTCGTCCTCGTCCTTGTCATCTTTCGCACCAATGAGCCTCTGCCGCGCAAAGTCTTCAAAAATGATGTCGTCATCGCTGAGAAGAAACGTTTTTGTTATTGCAGTTACTCAGTTTTGTTCTTTGCCCTCGACCAATCACAGAGACTGTTGTGATCATCATAGAGTCTGAAATATACGTTGTAGACATATCACTGCACTTACAGTAATATGACTCATGTGTGCACTTCCTGACATCGTCTATTGAATGGGGGAACATGCCAGCACACACTCAGTAATGTTAATGTCAGCATCATATCTAAATCCATCATTGTTAGTGCTGGCCTGAGTGGAGATAAACCTGCCACTCAAATCACTTTTTTTCCTGCCAAGCCTTTTGATGGCACCGTAAAAAAACAGAATTTAAACGATTAGAAGTGTGTGCTTGTGCGAAGAGAAGCACATTACATGAAATGATTTTTGATTAATTATTCATAATTGTGCTTATCTGCTTGTTAATGTGCATGCAGAGAGACAGGGCTGTTAAGGGGAGACGGGGGAAAGGCAGGATGTGGGGCATGTATTATTGACGAGCCATGCAGTGGGCCACACAATGACGCTACTGCATATCAGCAAACCCAGTACCTAGTTGCTACTTACTTTGTTTCAAATTCTATGAGGTTTGTGTCTATCGGCGCTTCATCTGGTGCTGGAACACAGGAAATGGCGAGAGTATGTCAACTGTCAAGATTTAATGCTCTTGTTGCTGTTGCAGTGTTGTCCTTAATCATGTTTATGATAAATACAGCGTGAGTAGTAACCTACCATCTCTGTAAATTGAGTCTTCAATTGGTTTCGGGTGCATCAACGTGAAGGGCAACTCGACAGACACATCACTGAAAAAAGAATAGTTGACAACATGTTGGCAATATTCTTACAAACTATAGGCTATAAAACATGTCACTGAATTAATGTGGTGTCCCAAATGAGTGTATAATTTGGACTTGTTGGTTACCTTGACGCAAGGTCCCCTAAAAGTCTGAAAACAATGAAAAATGCTATTAATACTATGCTTAACTTTGTCAAGTTGTCAACAGGAAATAATACTACTGCAATAGCCTCTGTATGGGGTGGCTATACATTATTACCGGACGTTTTGTAAGCAACCATTAATGAAGCAAAACTGAATAAAAACGACCAACTTGATACATTGATGTATGACAGATACATCCAAAGGAATGTTTATTGCATACCCGCCTCGAGATACGACCAGCTTCACTTTGACTTTGTACGACACAATAATGCCAAGAATTTCCTTGTTGGCCCCCTCCCGTAACCTGCTTAGGAATTGGGGTCAAAATAAGGCAGATCTCTTCCTTACATTTGTGTCATAGTGTGCCAGATTATGTTTTTAATACGATGTTGTAATGCTTAACTCACAATGTGCTTGATGCTAAGTTTGTATCTTCGTGCTTTAGTTTTCCATCCAGTGCAAGACCACGTTTTTCTCGGTTGTTGGCGAGGAAAGGGGTGAGGGTGAAGACTTTACAAAATGTTGCACTCGGGGCCACAATGTCACTAGAAAGGAATAACATATGGAACATAGATTTACTACTATTAGAGGTACATTTCTAGTCCGAAACTGCATGTTGCTGCTGCAAAATTCTGTGTGTGTGTGTGTCGTTTCTCTGCTGTGAATTGTTACATTTGACTTGAGGTTGATAAAAGTAGAACCGCATTTTCTCTCAATTTCAAGATTTTAAAAAAAAAGTACCAATATGTCTGTCAGCTATGTGTTTGATCTTGTTGCTGAAGCCTGACCTAAATGTCAAATGAATAATTTTGCACAAGTTATGGTGAATTCACTTACTCTGACTCCTCAGTTGCAACAGGGCACTTGTACTGTGCAGTGTTGAACAGGCAAATATCCGCATACTGACGCACTGTAAATAGATAAAACAATAAAACGTATTACCTGCATGTGTCTGTAGAAATACACTAGGGATTGAGCCATCAAGATGCATTACCTGAAATCTTCATTTTCTTCACCGTCTTATTTGTGTTATTGGTGACATGTACATTAACACTGATCGGCTCCCCGTGATAATAGATCTGAAAAAAAGATCAATAAATATTCAATTGAAAGGTCGAGTGTAACACCTATGTCACCAATCTTAGTAACATATGCATCAACTGTGTCAAAATGGATATCAGTGAAGGATATCAGTGAAGGATGCATATAGGGTGTTTCTGTCAGAAGATGCGGGTTGGGTGGCTGAGCGGTTAGGGAATCGGGCTATTAATCAGAAGGTTGCCGGTTTGCCTCCCGGTTGTGCAAAATTACGTTGTGTCCTTGGGCAAGGCACTTCTATGGAAGCAAATCAGTGCCATAATGTTTTGAATTTTAAAAGGCATCGAATACTTAATATTGACATTTAAACAACACTGAATTATCATCTGAATATATGTCAATGTAAAATAAAATTCAGTTTGCTCAAATTCGAGCAATTTTTTTTAAATATTAAAACTTTTTATCTTAAAAAATTTAACCCTAAAAAATTTGACCCTATCAAATTCGAGACAAAAAATTTCCAGCTGAAAATATTTGAGCCAACAAAAATTCAAGCCTGATAAAATTCAACCCTCAAATATGCGAGCCTATCAAATTCGACCCGAAAAATGTGAAATCTGCATTTTTTTACATCCGGGATATCAAGGACAGGTAGAGCAATCGAGCATCCTGAGCAGCTCCAATCCAGGGGCCTGAGGAGAGAGTTCCGGTTTAGAGGGGCCTGAGGAGGGAGTGCTGCAGTTGGATAGGTCAGAAGTTGGTTTGATTGCGATGCTCGATTGCTCTAACTGTCCTTGATATCCCGGATGTAAAAAAATGCAGATTTCACATTTTCAGGTCGAATTTGGGTTGAATTTGTTTCAACTGGAAAATTTTCGGCTTGAATTTGATAGGGTCGATTTTTTATGGTTGAATTTTTTATAATCAAATTTTTTAAGATAAAACATTTTTGGCCTGGAATTTGAGCAACCTGAATTTTATTTGACATTGAAATATATTCAGATAAGAATTCAGTGTTTAAAATTCTAAACATTATGGCACTGAATTGCTTCCATACACTTCACCTATGTAAGGCTGGGTGTCAAACCTGCCCCCACCTCTCACATGCTAAAGTTTGGAGTTGCTGGACGGTCTCAACTTGATGGCCCTCACACCCCATTCAAGATCTGGTCTGATTGGTTGTTCTTGTGTATAAAGGGAATTGTAATGCATTGTCCGTTGGATTCTTGATCTCCTGAGACCTTCTCCTCAGTTCTGCCTTGTCTGTCCTACTCCTTGCTCACTCTTGCTTTCTCTCTGATTTTACAATGATCACGGTAGAGTAGGTAAGATTTAAAGCCTTCATTTGTAACATGTTTGCCTTGTAATTGATTTCATTCATTTGCAATGTTATTAAATGCGTACTCCTTTTGACCGTACTTTGACCATTCTTGTTCTGATTTAACCCATAGAGTCAAATAACTATACTTTATATTTGTATTGGCATTATTTGGTTCATGCTAATACACTTCAGTTTCCCATCTTCCTTTAAACCATAGGGGAATTCGTTTTGGTTCTTTCGACCATATTTTACCCCCCTACAGTTTTGGTGACTCCCGGCTACGTGATATGTTTCGAGCAATTCAGTTACAGTTTGGTATAGGCTACCGGCGTTTCAAACCATTGTGCGGTGAGTAAGCATTTACAAATGTTACATTAATTGTATTCCGCCTGGTTCTGTTGGTAGAAACCTATTACTAGTTTCTGATATTAGCTCCTGCATTAAATGAACAAAAATGGAATGGGCAACTGAAGTTAACAATTTACTTAACCTATGGGAAACAGTTAGCGTTAACCGAACGTTATCTGAATTGAGCAAGAAAGACAAGAACGGTCTTAAAACTGATTGTACGCTAGCTGAAATAATTGAACATTGGCAAACAGTAGGAGTCCATAAAAAGAAAGCAGAAAAGAAACAAATGTTGAAGATTACTGTACATCTAATTGGCAAATGTCTTCTCAACTCTGTCCTCAAAGCAGCGACACCTTTTTGTGCCTCACGGCAACCCACCGCTAACAAAAGCGGTTCTACTGAGTTTTCAGATACAGACAGTGGAATTGGTGAGCAAATTCCCAAGCCGCGTTCTACAAAGAACTATCGTGCCCCTGATCCGCCACGCATATCTGTCATAAAAATGGCGACAAAGGTAAATCCCAAGCCCCAGCAGCCCACTAGGCCTACTAGACATTGTAACTTCTGTAAAAGACAAGGACACACCGAAATGCGATGTTGGGATCTTGGCAAAAGTATGCCTATTCCGCCCACACGCTTGTTTTATGCTAACAACAAAGTTAGATTTTGTCGTGCTTGTCTACGAAGTGGTCACACTGAGTCAAAATGTTGGGATCTGGGGAAGGGCAAGCCTCCTCTATTTTACATGCAGCAAAAAATGCTGGGGATACATCTGGCAACAATACCTGTGACTTGAGACTTCCAATTCTACCTTTTCCATTTACTTAATTCAGGTCCAAATTGTGATATTGCTACATTCCTACTGTATTACCTGTGTTTAGTCTTTGTTGTAGTTCAAAGATTTGTTGTGGACAGTTAAGTTGTTGCTGCTCCTGTTCTTGTACTATATGCACAGTGCATATGGTTTGTCCATCCATGGGTTCCATGTTGGTTTGTGTGGATGAGGGAGGATGTACCTTTGTGTGTTTGAGTGGTGGTAAATGTTCTAGGTTTTTAGTTAAACTCACAATGGTTCCGGACCTGTAAATGTAGATGGTATAACTTGTATTGTATTACTGTTTAATTTTTTTTCTTTCTTTTGGACCCAAGGACACTGTTTTGTTTTAATTGCACATCTATGTTAGATGATTGTGTACTTCTCATCTATCAAAAGGGAGTACTGTTGTTCACCTATTTCTTCCATTCGAGTTTTAGGACACTGTCTCACTAATTTCCATTTGTATCCAATCCGACTCTCTCAGACCCCAGACCACTCCAAACGCCACTCCAAACTTTACAATTTTCATTGTTAACCAAGTGCTGTGCTCCAATTGTGTTCTGCTGTAACAGGACAAGAACTTAAGTAGCAGGAATATGCTAACCAAGGGCACGTCTACATGCCAATACAAAGGTCCTCTGAGCAATAGCCATGATCCAAAAGTGATCCTCTGAGCAAACAGCCATGGCCATTAGAATCTCAATGCTGACCTGTCTGCAATCAAGTTCTTTTGTCCTTATGGGTGCAGGTTATCACACATTGAACACTGCAGCTTCTGCCTGTGCTTTTGTGTCCAAGAGGAAGGATTGTAAGGCTGGGTGTCAAACCTGCCCCCACCTCTCACATGCTAAAGTTTGGAGTTGCTGGACGGTCTCAACTTGATGGCCCTCACACCCCATTCAAGATCTGGTCTGATTGGTTGTTCTTGTGTATAAAGGGAATTGTAATGCATTGTCCGTTGGATTCTTGATCTCCTGAGACCTTCTCCTCAGTTCTGCCTTGTCTGTCCTACTCCTTGCTCACTCTTGCTTTCTCTCTGATTTTACAATGATCACGGTAGAGTAGGTAAGATTTAAAGCCTTCATTTGTAACATGTTTGCCTTGTAATTGATTTCATTCATTTGCAATGTTATTAAATGCGTACTCCTTTTGACCGTACTTTGACCATTCTTGTTCTGATTTAACCCATAGAGTCAAATAACTATACTTTATATTTGTATTGGCATTATTTGGTTCATGCTAATACACTTCAGTTTCCCATCTTCCTTTAAACCATAGGGGAATTCGTTTTGGTTCTTTCGACCATATTTTACCCCCCTACACCTACTTGCCTCGGGGAATCCCCCTGTACTTACTGTAAGTCGCTCTGGATAAGAGCGTCTGCTAAATGACTAAATGTAAATGTAAGATGTCATGTGGTGCTCAGTAACCTCTTTATCCAGCGAAGCCTCCAGGTGCAGAGGCTTATCAGACATGAGGAACTGCCTGGTGGTCTCTGCCATGGGCTGAGGGCCAGGCTTCTCCGGGGCGTACTGGACCTTCCTGATTACCAGACGCACGGAGTTCCTGACCAATGAGCAAAGAGGTGTCAGGACCGACTACTGGGCATCATTTATCGTGATTGTGCTCAAATATTTAACCATGTATATAATAATGTCAGAGAGCTCTTCTCCTGGGTTATTGGTGACGTTTTTTCTCTCTTGAATTTTGTTTTTTACACAGTTTCATAATGCAGCCTTTTACCTTTTGTGGATTTTTTCTTCAACATTCTCTGCACAGAAAGCTTTCACTTCAAAGTCAACCCCGCAGGCCTGAGAAGACAAATGACAAAAACAAATTGTGTCTTTAATTGAGATGTTTGAAGCACGTTTGAACATAACCCCTGATAGTGGTGGATGTTTCTGTCAGACCTTCCCTGTGTCCTCTGGTCCTGGCTGCAGGGTGACTGAACACGGAAGATTGATCGGAATCTGTCAAAATAAGAAATATCAAATCGTTACTATGTGCTTCCAAACGACTTAAAAATGCATTTATCAATAATACCTTTGGTAAGGTGATGACCGAATTATCGTGACAATTACCTCAAATGTGAAAGGGTAAGCTTGTTCTCCGAGCTTCTTTATCAGACGCTCCTGGAGACGAGTCAGGCTCTTCTTATCTTGGGCCACTGGTGGAAAGGCCTGAATATTCGCCACAAAAAGATCTTTCCGGAACGTTAACCCCAGGACATCCAAGTCCTCGCGTCCATAACGGAAAGCGCACGTGAGAGTGACGAACACTGGAGAACAATTAAAAGAAAGACAATTTACTGTGATAAGATCTAAATGATGACCTATAGTAGTACTCAGTCAAAATACTTTGACATGGGAGTTATGGAATGGGATGAATGCCCGTGTCACCTTTTCTCTCCTTCAGGTACTCCGGATCTATCAGAACCACTCCGTCTGTAGAGGAGGAGTTGTGAGGAAGGGTTATCAGGTAGGACAGGAACTTATCATACAGTGAAACACTCACAATGTGAAATGTCAAACTTGTTTGCTTTTCCTATGGTAACCAATAGAATGCTTTGACTCAGAGTGCTATGAAGAACAGATCAAGGTGTTTGTTGTGAGAGGAAAACAATGGTCAATGCTGTCTTACCCACAGGCTCAACAAGGTCCACATGATCCACAAAATCCCTTTTCCCCAGATACACTGTTAGCTGAAGAGAAGAGGATGTTAAGAGTAATAATTATAAAAATGAATGTAAATGTGGCTAAATGATTTTCAAAATCAGACGGATGGAAGGGAAGCAACTGAAGGGTTAAGCTTGTACAGATCAAAAAACTGGATTTATTTTGTCGGCTTGTGATACCTGGTTAATTCCTGTCCTATCTGTCGTACCCAGTTTTTGGGGCGGCCATATTGTCTGTGTGTGTTATCCCAGTGACCTCCTGATATTCGTCTGTGCTAAAGCTGGACCCCCTAACAGACAGCTCTGGCTGTGCTAGAGCTGGACCCCCTAACAGACAGCTCTAGAGCTGGACCCCCTAACAGACAGCTCTAGAGCTGGACCCCCCTAACAGACAGCTCTAGAGCTGGACCCCCTAACAGACAGCTCTGGCTGTGCTACAGCTGGACCCCCTAACAGACAGCTCTGACTGTGCTACAGCTGGACCCCCTAACAGACAGCTCTGGCTGTGCTAGAGCTGGACCCCCTAACAGACAGAGCTGGACCCCCTAACAGACAGCTCTGGCTGTGCTACAGCTGGACCTCCTACACAGCTCTGGCTGTGCTAGAGCTGGACCCCCCTAACAAACAGCTCTGGCTGTGCTAAAGCTGGACCCCCCTAACAGACAGCTCTGGCGTGCTAGAGCTGGACCCCCTAACAGACAGCTCTAGAGCTGGACCCCCTAACAGACAGCTCTAGAGCTGGACCCCCTAACAGACAGCTCTAGAGCTGGACCCCCTAACAGACAGAGCTGGACCCCCTAACAGACAGAGCTGGACCCCCTAACAGACAGAGCTGGACCCCCTAACAGACAGCTCTTCCATACACTGCCCACAGCCTCACAGCAGGCAGCACAGCTAACTCACAACCAAACGTAGAGGCCTGGCAGAATACATTCTTATACATCTAACTCACCTTTCCATTGGGACTTGCTTTCTTAAAGACCCTGGGAAGAGAGAGCAAATGGAAGACAAGGTTAATTTGGTCTTTATCCCTTGTCATGTTTGTAGCCTCAGAGTGTTGCTGTGTCTGGTCTACAGCATGTCACCTCTATTAGACCAGAGTTTCTCCACAACGACCACATTAATTGATCTCCTCCTGTTAACATAATAACACCATGCCTGGAAACAGCAGGCCTTTCTGTGTGGATGATATGAGTCACAGTTGCATCAGTATCTTGTAATAGTAATAACTCTGAGTGACTGCAGGGAGATTTCTCCTGCTCCCTCGCTCCCTGACTGCACTCAGCCATACTGCTTTCTATGAAGCACCCTGACTACGCTTAATGGCGTCAGATGCAATTATGTCCACTATCTACGTGTTGGGTCCTAATGTTGTCATGAATTAGCTGACATGACTCTCCAGTAACTCCATTAGGTTCCAGAGCAGAGAAGCAGACCTTCCCAACTTCCTCCTGAATGAATCTGCAATTCAGGGTGTGGGGCGATAAGCAAAGGCTTTCCCAGAAACACAAACACCAAAGGGATTTTATAGTAGATTTTTAAATCCTGGCCCGTACGGTTGCCTAGTATATGAGAATACCCACAAAAACACTATACTACAGACATGGAGGGTTACCACCACTATCCTACAGACATGGTTACCAGGGTTACCACCACTATCCTACAGACATGGTTACCAGGGTTACCACCACTATCCTACAGACATGGAGGGTTACCAGGGTTACCAACTGTTGAATGCATCTAGGCTGGTATGCAGGAATGGAGTCTGGTGCAATAATGTCATAACATTGTTGATTTATTGTATTTGAAGGTTTTATCTATGTAATATGACAGATGACTTCTGCAGCAATAATAATACTGTATGTTGTTGCACAGCAACCGTCATTCAGAAATGATCAATCTAGGATAAAAACATAATGAATCATAAATACGTCATACCCTCATTAAATTAGTCATATTTACTATACAATTACATTTAACCTAAACCTAACCTTTTTTCTGAAAACAGCTTCCACGACATGAAAAAGCTAAAGATATCTCATTTGGCTTCAATCATCTACTTTTCCTCTGAAACATTGCTCTGCTCACAACTCTGCTTCCTGTAAGGACTTGATACATATCTGGAGTCAATTGTAGTTCCTATCTTCCTTCAACACACCATCGATCATCCTCTCGTGCCAGCAGTGGACCACAACTCAGAAGTGGCAGTGATTGCAGAGAGCAGAGCAGGGCCTGGTGGGGTTAAGTGGATGAGAGGGGGAGGGGACTGTCTCTCCCTGTTTAACACACAAACCACGACGGACGTAGCTGCTTCATCAGGGTGATGAAAACAAGCTCTCACTTTTCACCGGTAGGGTGTCGATATCGCCCTACGACAGCACAGAGAATCCCAGTGCTGAGACTGCTAATCATCGTCTCCAGGCGCTGACAGGATGCATGTTCAGCTGTCTCATGTGAGAGTGGGAGGGTGAAGGATCTGGTGAAACGCTCACTGTCGTGAATAGAAGCCAACGATTAATGAATTCATCACATAAAGCAGCGTGATTTAGACACTCCTGTAGGGTCTCATCCTATATTCTGGAACTAGAAGTGAACTGGTTGTCATGTGGACTGGTTTTCATGTGGACTGGTTGTCATGGGACTGGTTGTCATGTGGACCGATTGAAGGAGTGACCTGAAAGCATCCTCTCCATAAAGACTTCATACGAAGAGGCACTGGGGAAGACGACCAATTTATTGACGTTGGCTGGAGACTACCCTGCTTGGACATGGATTTCCCATGCAGTTATATTGGTGCTTTCAGCCAGAATCATTAAGTGAATACAGCGGCCTAGTCAAGGAGCAGTGGAGACGTTTACGTTGAGACAACAACCCCCATCCCCAGTCAAGACAAATAATCACATGCATGTACAGCATGAACAAACACTTTCACCGTCTCGCAGGCGCACACACACACACACGCACACACACACTGTTCACATACACACACCCATTGAGTCATAAGTGTAATTTGCAAATGAAGCTTGCAAAGAATGCCCCACGTGTGTTCAATATCTAGAGCTATTATCTAGTGTAAAATGATAAAGATAAAGCTACACGTGTTTTGACTAAACATAACAGAATAGATATCAAACTAAATAAATGAAATGTGACTGCTTGCTCGGTAGTGAGTGACAGCTCCATGATTGTCCTCAACGTGAGGAAGGTCTCAGTTTAGCGTCATGTGTCTGTCCTCAACGTGAGGAAGGTCTCAGTTTAGCGTCATGTGTCTGTGAGAGACACAAGGACAGGAACAATCCTCCTTTAGAACGGTTTGATTGAGTGTTAGGGCCACGACAAGTGATGGAGGGCTTAGTCATCCAAAGATCAGGCAGCACATTGTAGGCCACATGGCCCCCCTGCACAGCTTTGGGGTCAATGTTCAATCATAAATACCTCTCAGTCTGTCACTGAAGGATGTATATTGGATGTTCCTATAACAGAAGATGTCATGTGGTTCTCAGTAACCTCTTTATCCAGCGAAGCGTCAACATGTAGACGCTTATCAGACATGAGGACCTGTCTTGTGGTACAGAAACCTCCCTCTCTCTCTCTCTCTCTCTCTCTCTCTGTCTCTCTCTCTCTCCCTCTGTCTGTCTCTCTCTGTCTCTCTGTCTCTCTCTCTCTCTCTCTCTCTCTCTCTCTCTCTCTCTCTCTCTCTCTCTCTCTCTCTCTCTCTCTCTCTCTCTCTCTCTCTCTCTCTCTCTCTCTCTCCCTCTGTCTCTCTCTCTGTCTCTCTCTCTGTCTCCCTCTCTCTCTGTCTCTCTGTCTCTCCCTGTCTCTCCTCTCTCTCTCTCTGTCTCTCTGTCTCTCTGTCTCTCTCTCTCTCTCTCTCTCTCTCTCTCTCTCTGTCTCTCTCTCTCTCTCTCTCTCTCTCTCTCTCTCTCTTTCTACCTCTCTCTCTCTCTCTCTGTCTCTCTCTCTGTCTCTGTCTCTCTCTCCCTCTCTCTCTCTCTCTCTCTCTCCCCCCCCTCTCTCTCTCTCTCTCTACCAGACATGAGGACCTGTCTGTTGGTATAGAAACATTCTGAGCAGGTGTTCTCATGCTGGGGCAGGTGTCCTCATGCTGCAGTTGCAATGGACTCCAAAGCCAGGTCTAGTCTGTTAACTGAGTTATCTCTCTAATATCAAAGTGGAATCTGTCAGCATATTTGAATTATTGTGTATTCATCAATTCATCAGCACTTCGTTTTTAGAAAGGAGAATTTAATAAGAGCAGCTGGGGAGGTTTACAGTATATTGTAAACTATCAAGGTGTACAAACTACAGACCTTATGAGTCCTTATTATTTGCAGCCATTTCTCTCTCTCTCTCTTTCTCTCCCTCTCTCTCCTTTTCTTTCATACTCATGCACACACATACGTATACACACTCTCACAGTACATGCAATCAAGGCATACAACAACTGCTATTTTCCAAAGCACTTAGCAGCCTGTGGAGAGAACATGGAGCCGAGTCACTACGATGTTCTGAACAGTGACTCGTTCTGGTGTCTGAGCTTTCTTCTTAAGGACTAAAGTTAAACCAAACAGGACATTTGGCGTGAGCACCAGCATGTCAACTCCAAAGCTGTCGTCATCACACACAGCATGCTCTCATCCTCACAGGATCAGATTCAGAATCAGATTCAGAATCAGATTCAGAATCAGATTCAGAATCAGATCAGAATCAGATTCAGATTCAGAATCAGATTCAGCATCAGATTCAGCTGTAAAAGGAGCCTTTGATCCAGCCAATCCCCTTTCTGTGTAGGAGTCAGAGCTCTGGGGCGAGGCTCACTGCTCTGTGTCAGATGACTATAATGAAATTCAATAAAAAAACATACGAGGAAAAAAAGCACAAAAGAAATCCAGCCTTGAATGTTGGCTGCTACCATGTGTTGGTGTGGGGGTTCACTGATAGAAGAGGCGTGACCCAGTCTACATGCAGAGAGAGGTAGACTGTCCTGTGGAGATGAGACCAGACTCAGAGGAGAGGGGAGGAGATGAGACCAGACTCAGAGGAGAGAGAAGGAGAAGGAGATGAGACCAGACTCAGAGGAGAGGGGAGGAGATGAGACCAGACTCAGAGGAGAGAGAAGGAGAAGGAGATGAGACCAGACTCAGAGGAGAGGGAAGGAGATGAGACCAGACTCAGAGGAGAGGGGAGGAGATGAGACCAGACTCAGAGGAGAGGGGAAGGAGATGAGACCAGACTCAGAGGAGAGGGAAGGAGATGAGACCAGACTCAGAGGAGAGGAGAGGGGAGGAGATGAGACCAGACTCAGAGGAGAGGGGAAGGAGATGAGACCAGACTCAGAGGGAGAGGAGAGGGGAGGAGATGAGACCAGACTCAGAGGAGAGGGGAGGAGATGAGACCAGACTCAGAGGAGAGGGAAGGAGATGAGACCAGACTCAGAGGAGAGGGAAGGAGATGAGACCAGACTCAGAGGAGAGGGGAGGAGATGAGACCAGACTCAGAGGAGAGGGAAGGAGATGAGACCAGACTCAGAGGAGAGGGAAGGAGATGAGACCAGACTCAGAGGAGAGGGAGGAGATGAGACCAGACTCAGAGGAGAGGGGAGGAGATGAGACCAGACTCAGAGGAGAGGGAAGGAGATGAGACCAGACTCAGAGGAGAGGGAAGGAGATGAGACCAGACTCAGAGGAGAGAGGGAGGAGATGAGACCAGACTCAGAGGAGAGGGGAGGAGATGAGACCAGACTCAGAGGAGAGGGGAGGAGATGAGACCAGACTCAGAGGAGAGAGAAGGAGATGAGACCAGACTCAGAGGAGAGGGAAGGAGATGAGACCAGACTCAGAGAGGAGAGGGGAGGAGATGAGACCAGACTCAGAGGAGAGGGAAGGAGATGAGACCAGACTCAGAGGAGAGGGAAGGAGATGAGACCAGACTCAGAGGAGCAGGAGAGGGGAGGAGATGAGACCAGACTCAGAGGAGAGGGAAGGAGATGAGACCAGACTCAGAGGAGAGGGAAGGAGATGAGACCAGACTCAGAGGAGAGGGGAAGGAGATGAGACCAGACTCAGAGGAGAGGGAAGGAGATGAGACCAGACTCAGAGGAGAGGAGATGAGATGAGACCAGACTCAGAGGAGAGGGAAGGAGATGAGACCAGACTCAGAGGAGAGGGGAGGAGATGAGACCAGACTCAGAGGAGAGGGGAGGGAGGAGATGAGACCAGACTCAGAGGAGAGGGAAGGAGATGAGACCAGACTCAGAGGAGAGAGAAGGAGATGAGACCAGACTCAGAGGAGAGGGGAGGAGATGAGACCAGACTCAGAGGAGCAGGAGAGGGAGGAGATGAGACCAGACTCAGAGGAGAGGGAAGGAGATGAGACCAGACTCAGAGGAGAGGGAAGGAGATGAGACCAGACTCAGAGGAGAGAGAAGGAGATGAGACCAGACTCAGAGGAGAGGGGAGGAGATGAGACCAGACTCAGAGGAGAGGGAGAGGGGAGGAGATGAGACCAGACTCAGAGGAGAGGGAGAGGAGATGAGACCAGACTCAGAGGAGAGGGAGAGGGGAGGAGATGAGACCAGACTCAGAGGAGAGAGAGGAGATGAGACCAGACTCAGAGGAGAGGGAGGAGATGAGACCAGACTCAGAGGAGAGGGGAGGAGATGAGACCAGACTCAGAGGAGCAGGAGAGGGGAGGAGATGAGACCAGACTCAGAGGAGAGGGAGAGGGGAGGAGATGAGACCAGACTCAGAGGAGAGAGAGGAGATGAGACCAGACTCAGAGGAGAGGGAAGGAGATGAGACCAGACTCAGAGGAGAGGGGAGGAGATGAGACCAGACTCAGAGGAGCAGGAGAGGGGAGGAGATGAGACCAGACTCAGAGGAGAGGGAGAGGGGAGGAGATGAGACCAGACTCAGAGGAGAGGGGAGGAGATGAGACCAGACTCAGAGGAGAGGGGAGGAGATGAGACCAGACTCAGAGGAGAGGGGAGGAGATGAGACCAGACTCAGAGGAGCAGGAGAGGGGAGGAGATGAGACCAGACTCAGAGGAGAGGGAGAGGGGAGGAGATGAGACCAGACTCAGAGGAGAGGGAGGGAGATGAGACCAGACTCAGAGGAGAGGAGGGGAGGAGATGAGACCAGACTCAGAGGAGAGGGGAGGAGATGAGACCAGACTCAGAGGAGAGGGAGAGTCCTTGTCCAGTCCACTCTGTCTCTAAATAACCTTTCATTTCACAACTCAATTTCCTAACCTACAGACAAAAGCAGTATACCTTGGAGCTTCGGTTTGCAGAGAAAATGGACACACAGCTGAGAGTGAAACCTTACATTTCCCAAGAGGATAAACTTACAGCAGAACCCTCAAATCAACCAATGATATAAGGCGATATTTCTGGTCAAAGTCACATTTAGGAGCTACAAAGGAATAATGGGATTTTGAAATAAGCGATTGTTTTAGAAACACTTGTTTCTGGATGAGAAGAGAAGGAGATTAGAGTCTGGTCCAGCCACACAGCAAAGAGAGATAGTGACAAGATGAGATGTGAAAGGTTGAACATGTGGAGAGGCAGAGCCTGTCAGCTGAGGCTCTTATTGGCTCCCATGTGCTACAAACATCAGGATGTGTGACCATCCAGATACAAAGCATAGCTTAGGGCCTCAGGCTCAATTTCACATCGTTCCAATCAGCGATTTAACAGTGATGCCGTTAAGTATCAAGCTCAATACCAAAACAATGATGAAGGATTTTGCTGTGTAGGAATGAGGGTACAAGTACAAGTCTACGAAGGAGACTTGTTGAGGAAGCCTTTGGAGGGAACATATTTGTACACTGTCTCAAAATGCCATGAAAATACCCGTAGAGGAGGCAGTCGACAGGATTCAGTCATCACAGAAACCTGTTTCTGAGCGCCATTTGGGTGTCAGTTCAATTCACTTTCATTCTGTGGTACAAGACTACATTCCTCTGGATAGTTTTCAGCCTTAAACCCATTGTGTCATATACAATACATTGATTATTCTACCGACAGCTTGACGAGAAACATGGATCAATACACTCTGGATCGTTATGACATACATTTATGGATTTTTTTTAAAGTAGCAGTTGCTGTGGCTTGTTACACATCTCAGTAACGTACTTGTGTCAGTCCAGCCAGCCCTGACAGCTTGGGTAATGACCCTACCACCGAAACACCACCGAAACACCACCGAAACACCACCGAAACACCACCGAAACACCTATCCCAGGGAGAATTGACTACTGAGACGCTCTGGCTGGGAGAGACTGCCCTGATGCTAAAAGAAACAACCTTTGGGCCAGTGTCCAGTGATCACATGATGCACGGGATGACACACGTTGAACACATGAATCAACAGACACCAGTGCACAAGACAACAGTCTCTCATGTATGTTATCTCTCTCACACACACACACGCGCGTGCACACACACACACACACACACACACATGGATGCATGCTAACACACGTGTGCTAATACACACACACATAAACACACACGTAGTGTTGAAGTAACAAAGGGAAACAGCATGGGGTATACCATTGCAAATTTCACACATTGCGCGCACAGACCAAGAAGGAAGCCATGGTTTATGAGAAAACACAGCAGTGCAGTGAACTATCCTCAAAAGCCTATTTTTGGCTCCACCACCTCTTTCCTAACCGCTGCCCTGATTATAAATGTCGCTTACCGTGTGCCTTTATCACCCATTGTGACGACTGCTGTGTGGTAGAATCCCCCTTTCGCTCACTGTAAACAGCCTGTGATACCGTTGTGCAGAGAGGCAAGGGAGAGGGAGGCAGAGAGAGAGAGAGACGGGGAGAGGAACGAGTGAGAGAGAGAGACAGAGAGAGAGGAAGAGAGGGAGGGGGTGAGAAAATAATTTACTGATGCAAACGTTCTGGCTGAGGAGGCTAGCGGCTGAGACGTAAGTGGGATCTTCTCTGTCGGACTTCTCTCTGTGCCGTACAAACTCACTCTCTCCAGACGAATGGACTTAAAAGGGCATCTCCAACGATGCCTGCAAAAAGCCTAATAATATGAAGCAGGTGATCCGTGCACCATCCCTTCTCACAGTGTCTGGGCTGTCTCTCTGTCGAGCCGTGTTGCACACAATATCCAGAAGGAGAGGAAAAATCCAGGAGATTATTCTCAGTATGAGTCTTCTTCCTTCTGGCTTCCTCTCACTGACACAGCTCCTCACTATGCCTCTCTCCCCCTCCCTCCCTTCCTGCCATGTTCCCTCCCTCCCTTCCCCTCCCCCCCACCCCTCCCTCCATCCCTCCCTCCATCCGTGAGAGAGTGTGCGTGGTCTGGGTAGTATCACACCATCTCAGAGAAAGTGTCTCACTACTGCCCAACTAATCAAAGAAATGTATTAAAAAGGAGAAAGACCCTCAGCTGCTGAGCTCTCGAAGCCACACTCATTATTCATGTCTTTTCACTGACGTCATCACTGCTGTGCTTTGTGTCTGTGGTGTCCTTCTGCTACACACACAGTCAAAAGGGCAGAAACCCAACATCAGACAGATGACACTTCAGAGAGATGTGCATCCATGTGTGCTCATCAGACTAGAACACCAGCGGGATTCACCAGGTGACCCTGTGATGATTATTTATTTCACAATAATTAACAACCTCTTGAAAAGAGAGAATAAAAAAACGTTTTAGTCGTAGTTTGCTTCTTAGTTTGCTTTATTTATTGTAAGAAAATGAATTTCTTACCTCACATGTCCTTTTTTTAAAGCAATCAGAGTCCATCTGTCAATCGATTTGTTTAGAGATGTATTCAAAGGCTCCTTTTACATAAACCCTCCTATTGTCAGTTTGATGGTATTTGTTGAACTGTCTATAAAGTATGTCTGATTCACTGGAATAGAAAGCACAATCCCGTTTAATAGGCCTTCGGGCCAAACGAGCGACGCCTTCGTGGGAACAACTCTTTTCCCACAAAAACTCTCAAATGCTTCCCTTCTCTTCCCAGATTTGCAGGCCTGAATCCCCACATGTCCTTATGCAGATACAACACAGATTATACCATAATCAACGCCGTCAATATCCAATAAGCCGTACATTAAACACAAAAATTAAACATACTTAGAGTAGAGACAACATTCTGAATGTGTTAGGGGGCAATTCTTCACACAAAATAGTAACAAGACAATTTCAGTCATAACAAAAGAAATAGGAGACAAAAATAATGATTTTGCGCCACAGCGGCATTTCCCTTAAAGTTTCCCCTGGATTCCAAGCTTTGCTTATCTAACAAAGTCTGATAAGAGACTGAGAGGACTTAGGAGGATGTCTCACGGTTAATCTCTTCAGTATCTCAAATTGACATGCTACCTCAGACTATTCCCTTCACTCCTTAACTCAGCCAAACTGTACAGTGTGAATTTCATGGTAGACTCACTCAGCCAAACTCACAGTGTGAATTTCATGGTAGACTCACTCAGCCAAGCTCACAGTGTGAATTTCATGGTAGACTCACTCAGCCAAACTGTACAGTGTGAATTTCATGGTAGACTCACTCAGCCAAACTGTACAGTGTGAATTTCATGGTAGACTCACTCAGCCAAGCTCACAGTGTGAATGTCATGGTAGACTCACTCAGCCAAGCTCACAGTGTTTACGATACTACTGAGGTGAGCACAGGCATAAGACACTGAGGGAAATTTATGGAAGCAAATCAGTGCCATAATGTTTTGAATTTTAAAAGGCATCGAATACTTAATATTGAAATTTAAACAACACTGAATTCTCATCTGAATATATTTCAATGTAAAATAAAATTCAGGTTGCTCAAATTCGAGCCTAAAAAATTAGATCTTTAAAAATTCTACCATAAAAAATTACACCCTATCAAATTCGACCAGAACATTTTCCAGCTGAAAAAATTCGAGCCCCAAAAATCGAGCCTATAAAATTCGACCCTAAAAAATTTGAGCCTATCAAATTCGACCAGAAAAATTTAGAGCAAAAAAAAATCTGATTTTTAACATCCGGGCCCCTTTTTTCACGTGTATCCGAGGTATTAGCGCCACCGCTGGTCGGACTGTAGGCTATTTATATTAATACGCTATTTCAAAACATTATTGCACTGATTTGCTTCCATAGAAATTCAACTATCCCTTCTTATTGATGAGACACAGTATTTATTTGAGTTTTTTTGTTCTGTTAATGTTCCTTCAAGCATAAATCTATATTGATTAGTCCCTTTCAGAAATTGACACCTTCCCTTTCAATGGAAATGAACATGCTTGTTTACATATTGGACAGGTAATCTCTTTACAAAGCAAAGCAAACCGGCCCCCTCCGTTACTAGTCAAGGAAATTGCAAATATTATACCAACAACATTAAGAAACTGATTTCATCAGGCGCTTGTTGTATATTGAGACATTGCAGCATATTCCCAGTCCAAGGCACAACTCCACGAGTGTGTAACACGAGTGTGTAACACGAGTGTGTAACACGAGGCCACAGCCCTCTGTTCTGTCTCGGTAGGAGAGAGAGCTCAACGTCAAATGAGCTCTCTGAGTTGTGATAAGGTCCCCCTCCCCTCTTGGATAATAACCTTTTTTATTATTCTTCACTTCATGAAGATGGGGGGGGGGTGCGGGGTGCTACCATGACAACGTGACCTCCAAAAGTAATCTGCAGTCCTCGCCATCCAGGAGCTGTTCAGATGTCGCTCCAAAGGACGGCCCGCCGACTCTTGTCCACGCTCACCACATACTCCCCCGACACCGACCAGGACACTGCGTTGATGGAAGAGCTGCAGAGCAGAGGGGGGACAGGCGCTACATTAACCCCACAGACTGACCACCACATTCCACTAGCTCATTTCAAGTCTCAAGATGTCCAGAACAGATGGGCAGGGCAGAGCCAAACAGACCATAATACTGGGCTGCTCTGCTGTTTCATAACAAGTGACAGGATATGCATACAGGACATGCAGAAGCTGGTCTTTGTCACTATAATGTAAACACAAGGTAATGGCTCGTAACGTCTCCCACTTTTCTTGATAGCCTCTACAAAGTGACTCGGAGGAAGTCTAATAAACCTAATAGCTGCTTAGTTGGCGGCGACCCAGGGGCACTCCAAGTCCTGAGAGCTGGGGTGTATTTCACACAAACAACAGACAGCAGCAGCTTCTATACAGCTTTAAAACCTGAACTATAAAACGTAAAATAGGCATCAGAAATCACACGTTAAAGGATTTGTAAAGCATCAAACAACAATGAAACCCTGTAAATTATTCTGTTGCACCAGTGTGGATATGAGGCAGGGACGCTTGAGTGTGGCGATCCAGGTCGGTACCTGTGCATGTCAGGTGAGCTGTGCATGTCAGGTGACCTGGTCGGTACCTGTGCATGTCAGGTGAGCTGGTCGGTACCTGTGCATGTCAGGTGAGCTGTGCATGTCAGGTGAGCTGGTCGGTACCTGTGCATGTCAGGTGACCTGGTCGGTACCTGTGCATGTCAGGTGAACTGGTACCTGTGCATGTCAGGTGAGCTGGTCGGTACCTGTGCATGTCAGGTGAGATGGTCGGTACCTGTGCATGTCAGGTAAACTGGTCGGTACCTGTGCATGTCAGGTGAGATGGTAGGTACCTGTGCATGTCAGGTGACCTGGTCGGTACCTGTGCATGTCAGGTGAGATGGTAGGTACCTGTGCATGTCAGGTGACCTGGTCGGTACCTGTGCATGTCAGGTAAACTGGTCGGTACCTGTGCATGTCAGGTGAGCTGAGCGGTACCTGTGCATGTCAGGTGAGCTGGTCGGTACCTGTGCATGTCAGGTGAGCTGTGCATGTCAGGTGAGATGGTCGGTACCTGTGCATGTCAGGTGAGCTGGTCGGTACCTGTGCATGTCAGGTGAGCTGTGCATGTCAGGTGAGATGGTCGGTACCTGTGCATGTCAGGTGAGCTGGTCGGTACCTGTGCATGTCAGGTGAGCTGTGCATGTCAGGTGAGATGGTCGGTACCTGTGCATGTCAGGTGAGCTGGTCTGTACCTGTGCATGTCAGGTAAACTGGTACCTGTGCATGTCAGGTGAGCTGGTCGGTACCTGTGCATGTCAGGTAAACTGGTCTCCAGATTGCCTGTGCTGACATTCCAGATGTAGACGGTCCCGTCCGCTGAGCCAGCAGCCAGATAGCTTCCATCAGGACTAGAAGAGAACGACACCAGGCAGGGATTAGCTACATAGCTTCCATCAGGACTAGAAGAGAACGACACCAGGCAGGGATTAGCTACATAGCTTCCATCAGGACTAGAAGAGAACGACACCAGGCAGGGATTAGCTACATAGCTTCCATCAGGACTAGAAGAGAACGACACCAGGCAGGGATTAGCTACATAGCTTCCATCAGGACTAGAAGAGAACGACACCAGGCAGGGATTAGCTACATAGCTTCCATCAGGACTAGAAGAGAACGACACCAGGCAGGGATTAGCTACATAGCTTCCATCAGGACTAGAAGAGAACGACACCAAGCAGGGATTAGCTACATAGCTTCCATCAGGACTAGAAGAGAACACCAGGCAGGGATTAGCTACATAGCTTCCATCAGGACTAGAAGGGAACGACACCAGGCAGGGATTAGCTACATAGCTTCCATCAGGACTACAAGAGAACGACACCAAGCAGGGATTAGCTACATAGTTTCCATCAGGACTAGAAGAGAACACCAGGCAGGGATTAGCTACATAGCTTCCATCAGGACTAGAAGGGAACGACACCAGGCAGGGATTAGCTACATAGCTTCCATCAGGACTAGAAGAGAACGACACCAAACAGAGATTAGCTACATAGCTTCCATCAGGACTAGAAGAGAACGACACCAAGCAGGGATTAGCTACATAGCTTCCATCAGGACTAGAAGAGAACACACCAGGCAGGGATTAGCTACATAGCTTCCATCAGGACTAGAAGAGAACGACACCAAGCAGGGATTAGCTACATAGCTTCCATCAGGACTAGAAGAGAACGACACCAGGCAGGGATTAGCTACATAGCTTCCATCAGGACTAGAAGAGAACGACACCAGCAGGGATTAGCTACATAGCTTCCATCAGGACTAGAAGAGAACACCAGGCAGGGATTAGCTACATAGCTTCCATCAGGACTAGAAGAGAACGACACCAGGCAGGGATTAGCTACATAGCTTCCATCAGGACTACAAGAGAACGACACCAAGCAGGGATTAGCTACATAGCTTCCATCAGGACTAGAAGAGAACACCAGGCAGGGATTAGCTACATAGCTTCCATCAGGACTAGAAGGGAACGACACCAGGCAGGGATTAGCTACATAGCTTCCATCAGGACTAGAAGAGAACGACACCAAACAGAGATTAGCTACATAGCTTCCATCAGGACTAGAAGAGAACGACACCAAGCAGGGATTAGCTACATAGCTTCCATCAGGACTAGAAGAGAACACCAGGCAGGGATTAGCTACATAGCTTCCATCAGGACTAGAAGAGAACGACACCAAGCAGGGATTAGCTACATAGCTTCCATCAGGACTAGAAGAGAACGACACCAGGCAGGGATTAGCTACATAGCTTCCATCAGGACTAGAAGAGAACGACACCAAACAGAGATTAGCTACATAGCTTCCATCAGGACTAGAAGAGAACGACACCAAGCAGAGATTAGCTACATAGCTTCCATCAGGACTAGAAGAGAACGACACCAAGCAGGGATTAGCTACATAGCTTCCATCAGGACTAGAAGAGAACGACACCAAGCAGGGATTAGCTACATAGCTTCCATCAGGACTAGAAGGGAAGGACACCAGGCAGGGATTATCTTCAGACAGAGAAACAGCACAAGTGTTTGATCCAGGAAGCCTCTAGCGATCCTGGTCTGCTGCAGCTCATTAAGTCATGCAACCAGCCGTTAAAAGTGGAAACTTATTGAAAAACATATGCAAGTCTCCCAGATCTAAACGTAGGTCAGACCAGGTATCAATTAGCTGTTCAGATTGTGGGTAGGACAGCGATGTTGAGCCTAACAGATTGGTAAGTAAGCCGAGGGGTAGAGAGGGTGGGAGCGAGCAGAAGGGAGAGCACTTGTTCAACTGAAGGTGGCTCATAACCCCGCCATCAGATCACTTCACACACTCTCAAGTTACAGCGCAGGGCCTCCAAACTACCACAAGGCATTCTGGTCCACCAGTTGTCATGGAAACAGCAGAAATGTATTCCTCAAGCTAGTAAATCAGCCGTGGTTGGAGAGAAATCCCTCGAATCCAAAACACTGTCATCCTACCTCAGGATCCAACACTGTCATCCTACCTCAGAATCCAACACACTGTCATCCTACCTCAGGATCCAACACTGTCATCCTACCTCAGGATCCAACACACTGTCATCCTACCTCAGGATCCAACACACTGTCATCCTACCTCAGGATCCAACACTGTCATCCTACCTCAGGATCCAACACTGTCATCCTACCTCAGGATCCAACACACTGTCATCCTACCTCAGGATCCAACACACTGTCATCCTACCTCAGGATCCAACACTGTGTCATCCTACCTCAGGATCCAACACTGTCATCCTACCTCAGGATCCAACACTGTGTCATCCTACCTCAGGATCCAACACTGTCATCCTACCTCAGGATCCAACACTGTCATCCTACCTCAGGATCCAACACACTGTCATCCTACCTCAGGATCCAACACTGTGTCATCCTACCTCAGGATCCAACACTGTCATCCTACCTCAGGATCCAACACTGTCATCCTACCTCAGGATCCAACACACTGTCATCCTACCTCAGGATCCAACACTGTCATCCTACCTCAGGATCCAACACTGTGTCATCCTACCTCAGGATCCAACACTGTGTCATCCTACCTCAGGATCCAACACTGTGTCATCCTACCTCAGGATCCAACACTGTGTCATCCTACCTCAGGATCCAACACTGTGTCATCCTACCTCAGGATCCAACACTGTGTCATCCTACCTCAGGATCCAACACTGTGTCATCCTACCTCAGGATCCAACACTGTGTCATCCTACCTCAGGATCCAACACTGTGTCATCCTACCTCAGGATCCAACACTGTGTCATCCTACCTCAGGATCCAACACTGTGTCATCCTACCTCAGGATCCAACACTGTGTCATCCTACCTCAGGATCCAACACTGTGTCATCCTACCTCAGGATCCAACACTGTGTCATCCTACCTCAGGATCCAACACTGTGTCATCCTACCTCAGGATCCAACACTGTCATCCTACCTCAGGATCCAACACACTGTCATCCTACCTCAGGATCCAACACTGTGTCATCCTACCTCAGGATCCAACACTGTGTCATCCTACCTCAGGATCCAACACTGTGTCATCCTACCTCAGGATCCAACACTGTGTCATCCTACCTCAGGATCCAACACTGTGTCATCCTACCTCAGGATCCAACACTGTGTCATCCTACCTCAGGATCCAACACTGTGTCATCCTACCTCAGGATCCAACACTGTGTCATCCTACCTCAGGATCCAACACTGTGTCATCCTACCTCAGGATCCAACACTGTGTCATCCTACCTCAGGATCCAACACTGTCATCCTACCTCAGGATCCAACACTGTGTCATCCTACCTCAGGATCCAACACTGTGTCATCCTACCTCAGGATCCAACACTGTGTCATCCTACCTCAGGATCCAACACTGTGTCATCCTACCTCAGGATCCAACACTGTCATCCTACCTCAGGATCCAACACTGTCATCCTACCTCAGGATCCAACACACTGTCATCCTACCTCAGGATCCAACACTGTCATCCTACCTCAGGATCCAACACTGTCATCCTACCTCAGGATCCAACACTGTGTCATCCTACCTCAGGATCCAACACTGTCATCCTACCTCAGGATCCAACACTGTCATCCTACCTCAGGATCCAACACACTGTCATCCTACCTCAGGATCCAACACTGTCATCCTACCTCAGGATCCAACACACTGTCATCCTACCTCAGGGACAGGGGAAATGTGGAGGGGTCATCGTGGCAAAAGAAGGATTTAAACCATGTCCGTTATACGCTGGGAGACATCTTCCTTCTTCTATCTTTCCTTGACCTTTACGACAGGAACATCTCACGTCACTAAATGTTCCTTTGGTGGTTTTAAATAAACAGCAATTTCACACAGCTCATGTAAAATCCACACTGTATCTCGAACAATACCCAAGATGCTCCATTTGAGACTCTCACAATTCTACACCTATGAGGAGAACATCAACCGTTACAGAGCCTCATAAACAGGGTGCTATTACCCTCTCTCTGCAAAGAACAATAACAAAAGCAGACAGCCCAGCTGCACAATGGAGAACGCTCCGGAAAACACCGCGGGCTGCTCCTTTAGCCAGGTCAGCAGTCACACCATCACAGCGCTGTGTCCACCGTGAAGCCTCGCTATCACAACACACAGCACATATATCAGGGCGCTGTGTTCACCGTGAAGCCTTGCTATCACCACACACAGCACATATATCAGGGCGCTGTGTTCACCGTGAAGCCTTGCTATCACCACACACAGCACATATATCAGGGCGCTGTGTTCACCGTGAAGCCTTGCTATCACCACACACAGCACATATATCAGGGCGCTGTGTTCACCGTGAAGCCTTGCTATCACCACACACAGCACATATATCAGGGCGCTGTGTTCACCGTGAAGCCTTGCTATCACAACACACAGCACATATATCAGGGCGCTGTGTTCACCGTGAAGCCTTGCTATCACAACACACAGCACATATATCAGGGCGCTGTGTTCACCGTGAAGCCTTGCTATCACCACACACAGCACATATATCAGGGCGCTGTGTTCACCGTGAAGCCTTGCTATCACCACACACAGCACATATATCAGGGCGCTGTGTTCACCGTGAAGCCTTGCTATCACCACACACAGCACATATATCAGGGCGCTGTGTTCACCGTGAAGCCTTGCTATCACCACACACAGCACATATATCAGGGCGCTGTGTTCACCGTGAAGCCTTGCTATCACCACACACAGCACATATATCAGGGCGCTGTGTTCACCGTGAAGCCTTGCTATCACCACACACAGCACATATATCAGGGCGCTGTGTTCACCGTGAAGCCTTGCTATCACCACACACAGCACATATATCAGGGCGCTGTGTTCACCGTGAAGCCTTGCTATCACAACACACAGCACATATATCAGGGCGCTGTGTTCACCGTGAAGCCTTGCTATCACCACACACAGCACATATATCAGGGAGATAATCATTTGACAAAGATGAAAACTTTCAGACGTTCCGATGTCTCACGGTTACTTAGTTCTTTGATTCGTACACAGTGGTCATACGATTTTGAATTCAACGTGAGTCAGTGTACAGCATACAGTGCACCGACAACGAGCGTGCAAAATAGCATCGCATGTACATGACATTGCTCCTACATCTGGCGTCCATTAACTGCTATGTTAGCCAGCTGTGGCTCAGAGAACAACAATGTCGTACAGACGGGGCCATTTTGCCGTTCCCCGGGACATCTTTAAACGGCTCCTAAGCCAAATGAAACACATCATGCCAGATGTCTTCTGCCCTCTGGGCCCCTTGGCCTCCTAAACACTCATTAGGGAGATGAGCCTCCCATCCTACATGTCATGTGACCACCTGGGACTGTCAAGGAACATCAGCGAATCAGTGGAGAGCTTCACTAGCATTCGGTCATTAACCCGAATACCTCACGGATTGTGACTGTGGTCCAGATCTATGTAATTACAGTGCATGTGCACTGTGGGAGGAGCCCAGTGGATCTGGATACATTGTGACAAAGAAACATCAAATGCATTTTGTATGTCTGTTCACCTGAATACAGCCTTGGTGCTGTCACAACCACACTTGAAGCCGTCGGCTCTATAATGAGAGCGAAAGAGAGGGAGGGAGAGGCAGAGAGGAGGGAGAGAGAGAAGAGGGAGGGAGAGGGAGGGAGAGAGACAGAGAGAGGCAGAGAGAGGGAGTGAGACAGAGAGAGCGAGAGGGAGGGGGAGAGAGGCAGAGAGAGGCGGAGAGAGCAGAGGGAGGGAGAGAGACATATAGAGCGAGAGAGGGGCAGAGAGAGGCGGAGAGAGGAAGAGAGAGAAGAGGGAGGGAGGGAGAGACAAAGAACGAGGGTTGGTTAGAAGCCAGGGAGATCTTTACTGAGGATAAAAATGTTTGACCTATTAAAAGCAGGAAGCCAAACGCTTGACCTGGACCAATGACTGTGAAGCAGCTGACCCATAACAAGTCACTACTCTGGGCCTCGTTAACTCCACGGGCAGAGGGGTCAGAGGTGGACCCTGGCGCCTGCCTACCTGAAGCACAACCTGGAGTTATTCATCCTCAGGTCCACCACCTGCAGACAGTCGTCTCTGGAGCAGCTGAGCAGCTGCCTGTGATCTTGACAGATATCCAGCGATGTCACTTTCCCTTGCA
This sequence comes from Mallotus villosus, assembly GCA_903064625.1. Lineage (NCBI taxonomy): Eukaryota > Metazoa > Chordata > Actinopteri > Osmeriformes > Salangidae > Mallotus > Mallotus villosus. The sequence continues at coordinate 302,047 of CAEFZP010003055.1, forward strand.
GAGGGACCTCCTGCGTGCAGCTTGCAGCCCTGGGGAGGGACAGAGGGTGTTAAAGACAGAGGGTGTTAAGGGGGGGGGTGGCCTCATACACGACACACACACATGTCACTATCCTACTAATACATTCATTAGTATGGTGAGACCTATCTCGGAACTATCCGGAATACGTTGAGAAATATCTTGTTTACATGAGACGCCCAGATCCCATTTGATCCAATCTAAAAACAAATTGCTACGGCGCGGGCTTGTGTTTGACACTTTACAAACAAAGGAACAAAAAAAGAAAAAAAGATGAAAAATGTTGCGCAGCAGTAAATTTCACCATGTCATAACAGACACCCTTCTAAGCCAGGAGAGATGTGGAGGAGGCGGACGATATTGTGGGTTGACTGTTGCTAGGCGACAGGCGAAGACGAGAGTCGTCAGAGCTGCAGGGGAGAGAGGGCTTCTATCGGGGAGCGAGCGAGGGGGGCGAGCGAGGGGGGCGAGCGAGGGGGGCGAGCGAGGGGGGCGAGCGAGGGGGTTCAGGGGAGAGGGCTTCTATCGGGGAGCGAGCGAGGGGGGCTTCTATCGGGGGGCGAGCGAGGGGGGCGAGCGAGGGGGGGCGAGCGAGGGGGGCGAGCGAGGGGGGGCGAGCGAGGGGGTTCAGGGGAGAGGGCTAGAAAGAGAGAAAGAGTGAACGTGTTAGGAGTCGAGTGAGGAAACAAAGCAGGGAGGGAGGAGCCACAGAGGAGCGTCAGGGGCTGAGATCAAAGCAGGGAGGGAGGAGCCACAGAGGAGCGTCAGGGGCTGAGATCAAAGCAGGGAGGGAGGAGCCACAGAGGAGCAGAGGCACGCTGATGTAGATTACTCCACCCGACGGTTTTCCTGTTTTATTGCAGATGTCAGAGGAATCAATCATTGCCACTAGTGCCTAAGCAACCAGGGATGAAGACCAGGCTCATAAAACACCACACAACAGACACACACACTCTCACACACACACACACACACACACACACTCACACACACACACACACACACACACACACACACAGACACACACACTCACACACACTCACACACAATCACACACACTCACCCACAAACTCACTCACACACTCACACACACTCACACACACTAACACACACTCACACACACACCAGAGGCTATGTGGTCAAAAGAAGCTGTCATGTTTTCTTCACAGTCTACAGGGTTGGACAGTAAGTGAGATCTGCTCTGGCTCAACATCAATAAAGTATTAAATCATTAATGACATTTTTATTGTTCTGACTTTAATCAGGTGTCAGATAGGTTGGGCCCAGTAAACATCAATATCAAAAGAAATCCACACAAAATTCCTTTATACAAATATATTAAAATTCAATTGAATTGAATCATAATATGGTGTATTCACTACATTAGACAATTATTGATGAAATAAGTAGGAACTTTATATAATTGCAGTTGTGTTGCTTGAAGGGCGATCCTCTACACCAGGGTCTACAGCATGACTCACAACTCAACAACACACACAAACACACATACACACCAACACACAAATGCACTCATGCATACACAACCATTTTCTCTCGAGTTTACATACAACCATCCAGACAGGAAGAGATGAGAAATGCATGACCTCGGCTCAGGGAGATCCTTCCTTACCTGCTGTCCCAGAAGAGAACCCTCCTTACCTACTGTCCCAGAAGAGAACCCTCCTTACCTACAGTCCCAGAAGAGAACCCTCCTTACCTGCTGTCCCAGAAGAGAACCCTCCTTACCTACTGTCCCAGAAGCGGATCTTGTGGTCGTAATGTCCGCTGATGATGAAGTACTCGGAGCACACCACGTCACTGCAGTACGAGAGGACCTCAAAGGTGTGGACGCCTGCGTCAGGAACAAAACACACCAAGCTAAAGAAACACACCGCTGAAACACCCGCCATGCAGGCAGGCTGAAGAAGGTTTCCGAGCAGAAAACGTTCTCTGAGGTGATCTGAATGTTGGGAACGTTCTAGATGTCAGAGCGTCTAACGTCTGGCCGCGTGGCCCGTGGTGTAGGCGGAGCGAGCGCTGCTGGGCTTGGGCGGGGCGGGACACTCACACGCGGCGCGCTGGAGATCCCAGACCTTCACCGTCCTGTCAGCACTTCCTGTCACCACCTGGCGCAGGCTGGACTTGAACTTGGCCGCCGTGACCTTGCGTGAGTGACCCGTCAGGGTGAGCTGTGACACAGAGAGGGAGAGAGAGGGGGGGGTGAGGGATGATGAGAGAGAGGGTGAGGGAGAGAGGGAGAGAGAGAGGGATGATGAGAGAGAGGGGTGAGGGATGATGAGAGAGAGGGTGAGGGATGATGAGAGAGAGGGTGAGGGATGATGAGAGAGAGGGTGAGGGAGAGAGAGGGGTGAGGGATGATGAGAGAGAGGGTGAGGGATGATGAGAGAGAGGGTGAGGGATGATGAGAGAGAGGGTGAGGGAGAGAGAGGGTGAGGGATGATGAGAGAGAGGGATGATGAGAGAGAGGGTGAGGGATGATGAGAGAGAGGGTGAGGGATGATGAGAGAGAGGGATGATGAGAGAGAGGGTGAGGGATGATGAGAGAGAGGGTGAGGGATGATGAGAGAGAGAGAGGGTGAGGGAGGAGAGAGAGAGAGAGAGAGAGGGTGAGGGATGATGAGAGAGAGAGGGTGAGGGAGAGAGAGAGAGAGGAGGGTGAGGGATGATGAGAGAGAGAGGGTGAGGAGAGAGAGAGAGGAGAGAGAGGGTGAGGGATGATGAGAGAGAGAGGGATGATGAGGGATGATGAGAGAGAGGGTGAGGGATGATGAGAGAGAGGGTGAGGGATGATGAGAGAGAGGGTGAGGGATGATGAGAGAGAGGGTGAGGGATGATGAGAGAGAGGGTGAGGGATGATGAGAGAGAGGGTGAGGGATGATGAGAGAGAGGGTGAGGGATGATGAGAGAGAGGGTGAGGGATGATGAGAGAGAGGGTGAGGCAGAGAGGGAGAGAGAGAGGGATGATGAGAGAGAGGGTGAGGGATGATGAGGGATGATGAGAGAGAGGGTGAGGGATGATGAGAGAGAGGGTGAGGGATGATGAGAGAGAGGGTGAGGGAGAGAGAGAGAGAGAGAGAGAGAGGGTGAGGGATGATGAGAGAGAGAGGGTGAGGGAGAGAGAGAGAGGGTGAGGGATGATGAGAGAGAGAGGGTGAGGGAGAGAGAGAGAGAGAGAGGGTGAGGGATGATGGAGAGAGAGGGATGATGAGGGATGATGAGAGAGAGGGTGAGGGATGATGAGAGAGAGGGTGAGGGATGATGAGAGAGAGGGTGAGGGATGATGAGAGAGAGGGTGAGGGATGATGAGAGAGAGGGTGAGGGATGATGAGAGAGAGGGTGAGGGATGATGAGAGAGAGGGTGAGGGATGATGAGAGAGAGGGTGAGGGATGATGAGAGAGAGGGTGAGGCAGAGAGGGAGGGAGAGAGAGAGGGATGATGAGAGAGAGGGTGAGGGATGATGAGGGATGATGAGAGAGAGGGTGAGGGATGATGAGAGAGAGGGTGAGGGATGATGAGAGAGAGGGTGAGGGATGATGAGAGAAAGGGTGAGGCAGAGAGGGAGAGACAGCCCAGGCTTACAACTGGGTCATAGCTCCATATAAGAGCATGTTTTTAACAAGTTCCTCCTCAACCTTGTACGCAGAAAGGAATGAGAGCGAGTGTTCTTGAGAGATCTTCCCCGTACGAGACACGAGCGACACGTAAAAGGCCACGGGTCGTTTGTTTCCCAGGTGACGCCTCGGTAGGCTCACTACTACGGCACACATTAGTTACCACACCAAGTTGTATAACGATGACACTATCGGCTTGATCTGAAATCTGACGTTGGTTACCTTGGGAACACTGTCGTCCAGTCTCCAGAACAGTGCAGACTTATCATACGAGCCGGCCAGGATCCTGGTTCCCTAATCACAGGGCACAAGGTAATCACAGAGTCATTTCAACGTTACTTTGGGGGACAGATGGCTGAGCGGTTAGGGAATCAGGCTATTAATCAGAAGGTTCGATTCCTGGGGACTAAATGTAAAAGTAATGTAACTTTGAGCATGACAGAACACTATCTCATAAGTGATGTTCAGTGTGTTGCCACGGCAGCCACGTGTCTACTTAATGTCCGTCCGGAGTGAGACGTGAAAGCTCCTCGTCAGGAGACCCTCCCTGAGGAGACCCTCCCCCTGAGGAGACCCTCCCTGAGGAGACCCTCCCTGAGGAGACCCTCCCTGAGGAGACCCTCCCTGAGGAGACCCTCCCCCTGAGGAGACCCTCCCTGAGGAGACCCTCCCTGAGGAGACCCTCCCTGAGGAGACCCTCCCCCTGAGGAGACCCTCCCTGAGGAGACCCTCCCCCTGAGGAGACCCTCCCTGAGGAGACCCTCCCTGAGGAGACCCTCCCTGAGGAGACCCTCCCCCTGAGGAGACCCTCCCTGAGGAGACCCTCCCCCTGAGGAGACCCTCCCTGAGGAGACCCTCCCCCTGAGGAGACCCTCCCTGAGGAGACCCTCCCCCTGAGGAGACCCTCCCTGAGGAGACCCTCCCCCTGAGGACACCCTCCCTGAGGAGACCCTCCCCCTGAGGAGACCCTCCCTGAGGAGACCCTCCCTGAGGAGACCCTCCCTGAGGAGACCCTCCCCCTGAGGAGACCCTCCCTGAGGAGACCCTCCCCCTGAGGAGACCCTCCCTGAGGAGACCCTCCCTGAGGAGACCCTCCCTGAGGAGACCCTCCCCCTGAGGAGACCCTCCCTGAGGAGACCCTCCCCCTGAGGAGACCCTCCCTGAGGAGACCCTCCCCCTGAGGAGACCCTCCCTGAGGAGACCCTCCCCCTGAGGACACCCTCCCTGAGGAGACCCTCCCTGAGGAGACCCTCCCCCTGAGGAGACCCTCCCTGAGGAGACCCTCCCCCTGAGGAGACCCTCCCTGAGGAGACCCTCCCCCTGAGGAGACCCTCCCTGAGGAGACCCTCCCCCTGAGGAGACCCTCCCTGAGGAGACCCTCCCTGAGGAGACCCTCCCCCTGAGGAGACCGTCCCTGAGGAGACCCTCCCTGAGGAGACCCTCCCTGAGGAGACCCTCCCCCTGAGGAGACCCTCCCTGAGGAGACTCCCCCTGAGGAGACCCTCCCTGAGGAGACCCTCCCCCTGAGGAGACCCTCCCCCTGAGGAGACCCTCCCTGAGGAGACCCTCCCCCTGAGGAGACCCTCCCTGAGGAGACCCTCCCCCTGAGGAGACCCTCCCTGAGGAGACCCTCCCTGAGGAGACCCTCCCCCTGAGGAGACCGTCCCTGAGGAGACCCTCCCTGAGGAGACCCTCCCTGAGGAGACCCTCCCCCTGAGGAGACCCTCCCCCTGAGGAGACCCTCCCTGAGGAGACCCTCCCTGAGGAGACCCCCCCCCTGAGGAGACCCTCCCCCTGAGGAGACCCTCCCTGAGGAGACCCTCCCTGAGGAGACCCCCCCCCTGAGGAGACCCCCCCCCTGAGGAGACCCCCCCCCTGAGGAGACCCTCCCCCTGAGGAGACCCTCCCCCTGAGGAGACCCTCCCTGAGGAGACCCTCCCTGAGGAGACCCTCCCTGAGGAGACCCTCCCTGAGGAGACCCCCCCCCTGAGGAGACCCTCCCTGAGGAGACCCTCCCTGAGGAGACCCTCCCTGAGGAGACCCTCCCCCTGAGGAGACCCTCCCTGAGGAGACCCTCCCTGAGGAGACCCTCCCTGAGGAGACCCTCCCTGAGGAGACCCCCCCTGAGGAGACCCTCCCCCTGAGGAGACCCTCCCTGAGGAGACCCTCCCTGAGGAGACCCTCCCTGAGGAGACCCTCCCTGAGGAGACCCTCCCTGAGGAGACCCTCCCCCTGAGGAGACCCCCCCCTGAGGAGACCCTCCCCCTGAGGAGACCCTCCCTGAGGAGACCCTCCCTGAGGAGACCCTCCCTGAGGAGACCCTCCCCCTGAGGAGACCCTCCCCCTGAGGAGACCCTCCCTGAGGAGACCCTCCCCCTGAGGAGACCCTCCCTGAGGACACCCCCCCTGAGGAGACCCCCCCTGAGGAGACCCCCCCCCCTGAGGAGACCCTCCCCCTGAGGAGACCCTCCCCCTGAGGAGACCCTCCCTGAGGAGACCCTCCCTGAGGAGACCCTCCCTGAGGAGCGCTCGGCAGTAGCAGAGCCACATGAGACAGAAACATGCCAGTCATACCGTGGGGTCAAACTCGATGCTCGTTATTCCTTCATTACTGCCATCTAGTGTTCCTCGGTGGTGAAGCATGCCTGGAGACAGAAGAGTGAGAGGACATTCCAGATCATTCTTCTCACAGAGACACCAGAATCCTTCCAATCATCTTCCTCTTCAATACACTCATTCTTACACAACTTATTTTTAGGAGTAAATGCTGCATCCTCATTTTCATTATTTCTTCATTATATATGAAGGATTAGTGAAGACTATAAAAAATCTACAATAAATTTCGAGGGGACTAGGAATAATCCTGGTTAGGCTGTATCGGTGTCTGTGTATGGGTCACATGACCAGGTCACATGACCTGGAGGCTCTCTGAAGGTCACGTGACCTGAAGGCTCTCTGAAGGTCACATGACCTGGAGGCTCTCTGAAGGTCACATGACCTAGAGGCTCTCTGAAGGTCACATGACCTGGAGGCTCTCTGAAGGTCACATGACCTGGAGGCTCTCTGAAGGTCACATGACCTGGAGACTCTCTGAAGGTCACATGACCTGGAGGCTCTCTGAAGGTCACATGACTTCTGAAGGTCACGGTGCTCTACCTGCTTTCACGTCCCAGAGCTTGATGACCCGGTCAGTGCCCCCTGTGGCCAGCACATTAGAGTTGGAGCTGAATCGCACAGCATTGATGCCCAACTCATGTGCGTCCTGTATGGAGAGGGTGGAAGAAAATCATTAATAACAGACCAGGAAGAAAAAGCTGTTCAGTTATACGCAAACTAATATCCACTCATCTAGGTTCGGGGGTGTCTGAAGCTCGCTAGGACGCAGAACTGAGCCGGCGCTTTCTCACCAGACAAACAAACACTCAAGAAGGAGCTCACGACCTAAAGCAGGGGTCAGGTGGCTGAGCGGTTAGGGAGTCGGGCTACTAATCAGAAAGTTGCCGGTTCGATTCCCGGCCATTTAAAATTACGTTGTGTCCTTGGGAAAGGCACTTCACCCTATCTGCCTCGTGGAGAATGTCCCTGTACTCGCTCTGGATAAGAGCGTCTGCTAAATGACTAAATGTAAAGCACCACGCATGAAAAGAGGAAACAGCTTCAGTAGAGAAAAGACGGTCAAAGACGGTCATTTCCTGAGCGGCGTCGTCGTCGTCGGCAGCAGACCTGGCCTCCGCGTCACATCTAAAAGCGGGCGACGGAACTCAAATCAGACTAGATGACACGTCTCCTAATAAGGAAGTGTAAGATCATGCTAGTTCCTCTGTGGCGTGCGTGGGCCATTCAAATGAAAATGTGCCCTGCCTGGTGTGAGTGCCTCCCAGTGACAGAGCAGCTCTGTGTGACAGAGGACCTCTGTTTGGGGACACACAGACAGCACTGTGTCCCCTCCTGGAGACAGCAGAGCCACTGACCTGGAACTTCCTTCCACTGCACATTTACATGAAAATACCGAGGAGCAGAATACTTCCTGGTATCTATCATGCATGGAGCACGAAGACGTCTGACACTTAGCAGCAGGACAGAGGTCATGGCTAGGTGCTCTCTTCTAGGAAAAACATTTAATTCGTCGAGCAGATGCTTTCGTGCACGGCGACAATTAAGATGTGGCAATGCACTGAGCGGTTCCTTCGCCTCGTCGAATTAAGAAGTGGAGTCAACAGCCGATTGGGTTGCGCCGTCATGTCTCCCGCAGCCTGCGTCTGCAGTACTAAACACTTGGCACACGGTTCCACCGACTCCAACATGTGCTCTGGCGTGTGTGTCCTCACCAAGACGTGCAGGGCTTTAGCAGGTACCCTGGCAGCCACACAGAACCCTCCTGGGACGTAGAGATCCTCCTCCAGACTGCACACCGACTTCCCTCGCCTCTTCCTCCTGCACACACACACACACACACACACACCATACACACACACACACACACACACACACACACACACCATACAAACACACACACACACACACACACACACACACACACACACACACACACACACACACACACACACACACACACACACAAACACACGTCTCAGACTGTGTCTCAGCAGGGACCACAAAGCAGAGTTTCAGATGGCTGAGCGGTTAGGGAATCGGGCTATTAATCAGAAGGTTGCCGGTTCGATTCTCCCCTGCCGTGCTAAATGACGTTGTGTCCTTGGGCAAGGCACTTCACCCTACTTGCCTCGGGGGAATGTCCGCTCTGGATAAGAGCGCCTGCTAAATGTAATTTCCAGCAGCGTGAAGCTGACACTGACGTGACACGGTCTCATCTGCCTGCGATCTCGGACACAAACAACCACAGGGGGGGTGTTTAATGAGCTTGTATAACGAGCTTGTCCACTGCGTGACCACGAGACTGCGTCTTGAGACCTGACAGCTCCCAAACAGTGAAAAGCACTGGACAGCCTCTGGACAGCCTCTGTCAATACTTGGAGGTGTCAGATATGGTGTAGGCGTGGATGAAGGTTTGAAATCCATATTGATCATCTCAAGATACGAAACATGCTATGAATGCTTGTGACTCGAGCGTGGAAATCACGCCCCAGCGGCCAGGCATTCTCCACTTTATGGTTTGTAGTTCAAATTGTGAAATATTCTGATGGTCTTTCAGGAGTCAGTAGTGTGTTCCGTTGATGCGGCACAGTGTGAAATATGGAGTAATAGAACTGCTGAAGATATGTCGAGTGTAAGGAAAGATACTCACTCAAACAGCTCTTTAATAGAGTTCAGTATTCGGGGAGATGTTGCAGAGGCCGACCTGGACAGGAACATTTGTAGATAACATAACTTGGAACCTGACGCTGTTTACAAGGGACAAACAGCTGCTAACCCTCAGTGCTAAAACAACTCCAAACAGGACTGAGGATGGAAACTATATTTGTTATACCTGAAAAGTCGCCTCTCAAGCTTGGCGCCCGTGTCACTTCCTGGAGACGGAGCTGTGGAGCACGGCTCACTCACACAACCTCTGGAACAGTAGAGATGCAACTCCCGTTAGCAACTACTGGCTTATCACGCTGTCATTATCACATGATGTTGTGTCTACAGAGAGGTTTTCTAATCGAGGTGTGTTATTTCTGAGTTATCCCTGGAGAGGAGGGAGTGCTGATCGGCGTGTGATTCCCTTCCCCTTCTCTTCCAAGGTGAGCTCCTTTCTGTTTTCATTCACTCAAGTTTGTTTCATTTGGAAACTCCCCAGTCCAATGTTACCCTACGATCAATCGAATCACTTTCAATTCAAAGTATGGAGCTTGGCAAAAAGAAAGCACTTACACATCAATGTTGACTTTCATCTCAGCAGCTGTCTCCAGTTCCTTCTGAAGGTTCACCTCTCGTGCTCTTTCATGTCAAACAGACAAATAAATGACAATAGACATTTAAAAAACAGAGTAACTATATGCCGATTTCAACAGTTACTACATTCCTAATGAGTTATTATTGTCATTCTAAAGAGTGATAGGACTGCTTCTCAGAAGTGGATTGGCTTCTACTACGTAGCTCGCTGTGACTCTCACACACGTTGTCCCTCCCTGGCATTACTGAGATCATCTCGAATCTTCTGATTGGACATGTAAAAGCATGGGCTCCTCCATTCAGCAAGTTAGCAATCTTGTCGTATCAGATCTGGGAGGGTCCAACGTGTCGACCTCCGACCTCTCACCTCACTCTTCTGTCGTTCCGGCTGTTCATCCGTACGGCTGCAACCTGCTTCCGCCGGATCAGGTCCTCCAGCAGCTCCGAGCCCTTCACCTTCTCCTCTCTGAACATAGCGTCCATGTCATGGTGCTGCGTCAGGAGGGAGTCGTACTCTCGCTTCAGAGTACGGTTCCCCCCCTGCACCGCCGCCACGCGGCCCTGCAGAGTCCCGTACTCAGTATCCACGCCCAGGAGACGAACCTTCCCTTCACATAATCTGACCCGGACAGAAGATCTACGTCAGCTACTGTACTGTCCATGAGAAGTACTGTACAGGCAGGTCAGCTACTGTACTGTCCATGAGAAGTACTGTACAGGCAGGTCAGCTACTGTACTGTCTATGAGAAGTACTGTACAGGCAGGTCAGCTACTGTACTGTCCATGAGAAGTACTGTACAGGCAGGTCAGCTACTGTACTGTCCATGAGAAGTACTGTACAGGCAGGTCAGCTACTGTACTGTCCATGAGAAGTACTGTACAGGCAGTACAGTAAATCATTGTTAATTCTGAGTTGATCGTTTCATTACTTGATCGTTGTATTACTGACAGTAACTGAGACACAAAACACACAGGACCATTGGTGTTCATCGAATAATGATAAAACATGTCAGACTGGTTTCGCTCATACGGGAACAGGCCTCACCTGGTATGTTGCTCTTCCAGAACAGATTCCTTGATTTTTATCTCCTGCTGCAGCTCTACCACCTGGTACGCCAACTAAAGAGAGAACAGGGAAATCCCTTTAGGAAAGAACAAAAGTCCCACCAATCGTTCCATATGAGACAGAACACTGTAAACTGGTGATAATTAAGTAATCAAAGAGATAAGAGTTTTTTTGATGCTGTTTAATGAGAGCAGGTGCTACTACTCTGTGTGTTTGTGTTTGTGTTTTATATTTCCCACCTCTCCTGTTGTTTTCTTCAAAGCGTTATTCTTAGCAGCCAATGATGTTAAGGAATCACTGTTAGAAGTAGATGATGGGTATCTGCAACGCAGAATAAAACATGAACATACAGAACAGAACTTCAGAATCCAAGTTGGTGAATGTCAGTTTGAATATCATTTATCAGAAGAATGATTGACTACCTATCAACACAGCCCAGAATGCCTTTGGTTATAAACGCTTTTTGATTGGACCTCTCCAGCAGGTTAATATCTGCATACAGAAGGAAAGACACAACACAGATTATATAAATGGTATCACATTAGGTACAATAGGCTGCACTTCCACACAAGCCATCGCTTGGCTACACATAGGCCCTGGGTGCTAATGATTAGTTTAATTTTCACCTTTGTGTCAAATAAACGTGTCAAGTGCAGTGATTGAAGCATTGCGAGAATGATTTAAGCTCTGTAACCATTTGAAAATTGCGACTGGAATCTGCTACTGTAACCTATGTGGTTTGTTTTCGTTATACAGTTATGGCATAACACGTCGTTGCATATCAAGTTTCGAGTCAAGTTTCCTCTATGATCATAAATTACCGATGGTCTTCGCTTACATAAAAAAGTTAAGTGTATTACATACATGATCGTATGACATCTTGAAACATTGTCTTCTGTGACTTATCCCGGTGTTTCAATTGCCGAATGATATCACGTTTCCATGACACTGGCGAGTTTTTGCTCAAGTTTAGCTTCTCTTTAGCAATAGACGGTTCCCTGAATTCCATACCCCTCGCGGCCATGACTGACACTTCCACTTTCAGTTGAATTTATCGACATTGGAACTATTAATCACACATCTTCTGTATGTAGGCATTTAGTAATGTGTCCATTTCTGTTCGTGTCTGCGCACTGAAGCACTACCGTCAATAGAATAACAAGTTTTTCAGCCAATCAGATACAACTTTCCATTCTTTCCTCGCTCCGTCTGCCATCGTCCTCTACGTCATTAAAACACATGTTGAAGTCGAGCAGACACGCCCGTGCTGAAGTACAGTGAATAATAAAACTACTAAAATGGAATATGAAATTGTATCTTAGCGAAACCCCAATCGACAGTAATCCATAACTAGGTAGTTTCTCAATAGTATTGTTTACAATCCAATTTGATATTTTCAATTCGTTCCTTTAATGAAAACAAACATTGTACAAATATTTACAATAAAACCGTACACTTAAATGCACATGGCGAAACACAGGGGGCAACTGAACATAACAAATATTGCAGGGGTTGAAATGATCAAATTACTCATTTTACTATCCAAAAACTAAACAAATTAGGATGAGTAAACATAATACTGAACTCTGATTGACTGCCTGATCAAAAGAAAACTTCAGTATCAAAACTCCACTGAGACAATAACACTGATTGACATTTTAGTAACTTTTAAGTTGTAGCAGACACTACAACTTAAGCCAGTAAAATATCTGCTTTGATTACAATTGAAGACGATGTCTTGTTAGCGCGCACAACATCTCAGTGCAACTGCAATTTAAGACGGTTGCCATAGTGATGGCAAGAGCAAGAACGAGCCCCATTACAGACAGGCGAGAAAACATAAACATGGAGAAAAAAAAAGTTAAACATTTATAAAATCTAAGATATTAAATATCATACACAAATTAAAAAGTGTGCAAATAAATAAAATGCACTTGAATGGTGACGATCAGACTAAATGCATTTCGTTTGCTCTAAAATAAAATAAAAACAACTAATCTGATGAGGATCAGTGTCTACAAGGTGCCGTTCATAAAAGTGTTCTCTGTGGAATTCTGTTTGGAAAGTGAAACGTATGTCAGCGTAAACAACGTATGTCAGCGTAAACACGTATGTCAGCGTAAACAACGTATGTCAGCGTAAACAACGGCATCAGAAGCAGAACTTCCCAGGCAGGTACAGGAGACATCAGTCAGTGACTGTCCATCTTTCTCTCTGCGATCTGTAGCAACATTTCAGAGTACTTTTCCAACAGAGCCATAGTTCTGTCATCTCTCAGCTGTCGTCCGGGTGACTCCTCCACAGAGGCGGGGCCAGGAGGTGTGTCCTGCACAGGGGCGGAGCCAGGAGGTGTGTCCTCCACAGAGGCGGAGCCAAGAGGCCTGTCCTCTAAACACAGGGAGTCCAGCTCGCTCTGGACCGATGCAAAGGCCCTCTTCAGGAAGCCGAGCATCTGAGTCTGCTGCTCCAGACCGTCTGACATGGCACACACCTGCAGGAACACGGGTCACACACAAACATCAGCACTGGTGGAGAAAACGTGAATCAGAATCTGCACTTTACTGATAGCATCGGCCTCACCTTATTATAAAAGCTGACTGTTCTCCTCATGGTGTTGCCCAGTTCTTCAACAATCTGGTTACACATCTGGATGTTCACGGTTTCCTCCCCAGAATCTGTGATGGGAAGAGCACAAGGCAAAGTGAGGTTGAGAAATATGACCTTATGTATCATTTAGTTCTGCACAGGTGGTAAACGTACGGGTGACCTCACCTGAGTCGGAGGAGTTTGAATGCTCCTGTGAACCTTCTGACGGTGGCAGGCCAGGTGGTAGGCTGTGCCCAGTGGCAGGTGCCCAGGTGGCAGGCTGTGCCCAGGTGGCAGGCTGTGCCCAGGTGGCAGGCTGTGCCCAGGTGGCAGGCTGTGCCCAGTGCAGCTGTGCCCAGGTGGCAGGCTGTGCCCAGGTGGCAGGCTGTGCCCAGTGCAGGCTGTGCCCAGGTGCAGGCTGTGCCCAGGTGGCAGGCTGTGCCCAGGTGGCAGCTGTGCCCAGTGCAGGCTGTGCCCAGGTGGCAGGCTGTGCCCAGTGGCAGCTGTGCCAGGTGTCGGGGCGGCTGAGGGCTGCTGGGGTTCACTGGCCCGCAGCCCTTCCTCCTCCCTGCGCCTGGGGCCACACGGGGACTGGGACCTGGCTGGGCTCTGTGTCCTCACGTGGGGCCACACGGGGACTGGGACCTGGCTGGGCTCTGTGTCCTCACGGTGGGGCCACACGGGGACTGGGACCTGGCTGGGCTCTGTGTCCTCACGGTGGGGTCCAGGCTGCGGGCCTGCTGCCCTCTCCTGGGCGTCAGGGTCTGCTCGATGCTGCTGATGCGCTTCTTGCCCTCCTTGCCCAGCGAGCGCATCTCCGTGGGCGTCACCAGGGCCGGGCGCCGGGGGGAGTCCACAGTGCGCCGCCGTGTCTTGTGGGACAGGGGCGACATGCAGGACGGAGACGGGGCCTCAGGGCAGGGCCAGGTCCAGGTGGAGGAACGCTCTGGCACTGTGATTACCAGGAGCAGAAGATGAGGCTGGCTGCAGGAGCAGGACAGGAGAGATGAGGCTGGAGGACAGGAGCAGGACAGGGGGGATGAGGCTGGCTGGGCAGGAGCAGCAGGACAGGGAAGATGAGGCTGGCTGGCAGGAGCAGGACAGGGAAGATGAGGCTGGCTGGCAGGAGCAGAATACTCCAGCGAGGAGAGCGAGGTGGTGTTGGTGGGCGGGGCCACAGGAGGGGGTGCCGAGGAAGAAAGGTTCTCTTTCCACTCCTGTGCCGTCAGATCTGAGATGGATGAAGACTTCCCTTCCATGTGTTCATCAGGCTGCTCGTCTGTGGGGGAGATGTTCAGGTCGTCGCCCGCCGCGTGGCCCTGGGAGATCTTGGCCCTGGAGCTGGCTGTGGTGCCCATGTAGCTCTGGCGGCAGGGCCGGGAGAGGAGGTCCTTCTCCAGGGCAGCCAGGGAGCCTCTCTGGCCTGAACTAGCAGGCGGGGCCAGGGGCTCCACTGGAGCGCTGTTCTGAGAGAAGGACTGGGATGCCAGAGTCTTGTTTGTGATATCTGAAAGAGAGAACATTTAAACCATCAGGAGGTGATGCATGTACAACCACAACCCAAACCTAGAGCCCAACTTTGATCAGCACCTGCTGTAAAACCGACACCATAGAGGAGGAAGAAGCCAAAACATGAATCCAGTGTAGTTTTAAAAGATAAGAGTTGAAAAGAAGAGGCCTGTTTCCTTTAGATAAGAAGTGAATTCCAAATCATATTCCCGTGTGAATCCCCTGGCAAGGTAGATTGTTTGACACACACACACACCAGGGAGTCTCATTAATTCCCATGTGGACCACGTGGCAGGGGAGATGGGTTCACACACACACACACACACACCTCCCAGCGAGTCTCTCCAGTGGATGACAGCTATGGTGTTGCGGCTGCGTAGGGGCCGAGGGCGAGGATGAGGGCGAGGATGAGGGCAGCACTGGGCCTTGCCGGAGCAGCCTCGTCTCTTTAGCGCTGCAGGATGACACCTCACAGCTCTGTCTGGACGCACCAGCAGCAAAAGCCAGATCAGGCCACTGTCACACATGCCACATCAGTCCCACCCACAGGCTCTCCTGTCACTACATGTCTGAGTGCATTAAGTGATAAGGCCAGGGTTTGTTTTCCCCCACATGAGCATGGACATAGGAGTGACCTCAGTGTGTTGAATCCTTCAGCTGGAGCAGAGGACGCGTGAAGGTCAGCTGTCTGCAGATATGACTCATCTAGCCCTGCTAACTCACCACTGTCTGGGTTTCCCGCTTCAGAATGTTCCGCGGCACACTGCTCAGGACACAGCTTCGAGTCCACCTGAAAACACAAAACTAATCTGTCAAACTGACGCCGAATACGACTTCTCCTAAGAGGCTCTTTGTCGGTTCTACAAGTGTGAGCATGTTGGTGGTCTGGTGTGTTACTGTGTGTGAGCATGTTGGTGATCTGGTGTGTTACTGTGTGTGAGCATGTTGGTGGTCTGGTGTGTTACTGTGTGTGAACATGTTGGTGGTCTGGTGTGTTACTGTGTGTGAGCATGTTGGTGGTCTGGTGTGTTACTGTGTGTGAGCATGTTGGTGATCTGGTGTGTTACTGTGTGTGAGCATGTTGGTGGTCTGGTGTGTTACTGTGTGTGAGCATGTTGGTGATCTGGTGTGTTACTGTGTGTGAGCATGTTGGTGATCTGGTGTGTTACTGTGTGTGAGCATGTTGGTGATCTGGTGTGTTACTGTGTGTGAGCATGTTGGTGATCTGGTGTGTTACTGTGTGTGAGCATGTTGGTGATCTGGTGTGTTACTGTGTGTGAGCATGTTGGTGATCTGGTGTGTTACTGTGTGTGAGCATGTTGGTGATCTGGTGTGTTACTGTGTGTGAGCATGTTGGTGATCTGGTGTGTTACTGTGTGTGAGCATGTTGGTGATCTGGTGTGTTACTGTGTGTGAGCATGTTGGTGATCTGGTGTGTTACTGTGTGTGAGCATGTTGGTGATCTGGTGTGTTACTGTGTGTGAGCATGTTGGTGATCTGGTGTGTTACTGTGTGTGAGCATGTTGGTGATCTGGTGTGTTACTGTGTGTGAGCATGTTGGTGATCTGGTGTGTTACTGTGTGTGAGCATGTTGGTGATCTGGTGTGTTACTGTGTGTGAACATGTTGGTGATCTGGTGTGTTACTGTGTGTGAGCATGTTGGTGATCTGGTGTGTTACTGTGTGTGAGCATGTTGGTGATCTGGTGTGTTACTGTGTGTGAGCATGTTGGTGATCTGGTGTGTTACTGTGTGTGAGCATGTTGGTGATCTGGTGTGTTACTGTGTGTGAGCATGTTGGTGATCTGGTGTGTTACTGTGTGTGAGCATGTTGGTGATCTGGTGTGTTACTGTGTGTGAGCATGTTGGTGATCTGGTTTGTTACTGTGTGTGAGCATGTTGGTGATCCGGTGTGTTACTGTGTGTGAGCATGTTGGTGATCTGGTGTGTTACTGTGTGTGAGCATGTTGGTGATCTGGTGTGTTACTGTGTGTGAGCATGTTGGTGATCTGGTGTGTTACTGTGTGTGAGCATGTTGGTGATCTGGTGTGTTACTGTGTGTGAGCATGTTGGTGATCCGGTGTGTTACTGTGTGTGAGCATGTTGGTGGTCTGGTGTGTTACTGTGTGTGAGCATGTTGGTGATCTGGTGTGTTACTGTGTGTGAGCATGTTGGTGATCTGGTGTGTTACTGTGTGTGAGGCTGGAGGGCCCGGTACCTCGGGGGTACTGAGGGGGGTGCTGAGGGGGGTGCTGAGGGACGGGTCGCTGGCCTCTTCAGAGATCCTGGGGTGCAGGCGGGTGTGACGGGGGGCAGGAAGGAGTCCTGGGCTGGAACAGAAGAACACACGGTTAACTTGGAGCTGCCTGACTATAGTCAGAAACATTCGTTTTTTTATAGGTACTACAAATGAAAGGACGGTTCAGGGCCTCTTCCCCGCTGAGTGTCTAAGGACAAGAGCAGCCGTGAGACAGGGAGCGGTGTGAGACAGGGAGGGAGTGAGACAGGGAGGGAGTGAGACAGGGAGGGAGTGAGACAGGGAGAGAGAGAGACAGGGAGGGAGTGAGACAGGGAGCGGTGTGAGACAGGGAGCAGTGTGAGACAGGGAGCAGTGTGAGACAGGGAGGGAGTGAGACAGGGAGGGAGTGAGACAGGGAGGGAGTGAGACAGGGAGCGGTGTGAGACAGGGAGCAGTGTGAGACAGGGAGCAGTGTGAGACAGGGAGCGGTGTGAGACAGGGAGCAGTGTGAGACAGGGAGGGAGTGAGACAGGGAGGGAGTGAGACAGGGAGCAGTGTGAGACAGGGAGCAGTGTGAGACAGGGAGCGGTGTGAGACAGGGAGCAGTGTGAGACAGGGAGGGAGTGAGACAGGGAGGGAGTGAGACAGGGAGGGAGTGAGACAGGGAGGGAGTGAGACAGGGAGAGAGAGAGACAGGGAGGGAGTGAGACAGGGAGCGGTGTGAGACAGGGAGCAGTGTGAGACAGGGAGCAGTGTGAGACAGGGAGGGAGTGAGACAGGGAGGGAGTGAGACAGGGAGGGAGTGAGACAGGGAGCGGTGTGAGACAGGGAGCAGTGTGAGACAGGGAGCAGTGTGAGACAGGGAGCGGTGTGAGACAGGGAGCAGTGTGAGACAGGGAGGGAGTGAGACAGGGAGCGGTGTGAGACAGGGAGCAGTGTGAGACAGGGAGGGAGTGAGACAGGGAGCGGTGTGAGACAGGGAGCAGTGTGAGACAGGGAGCGGTGTGAGACAGGGAGGGAGTGAGACAGGGAGGGAGTGAGACAGGGAGCGGTGTGAGACAGGGAGCAGTGTGAGACAGGGAGCGGTGTGAGACAGGGAGCAGTGTGAGACAGGGAGGGAGTGAGACAGGGAGCGGTGTGAGACAGGGAGCGAGTGAGACAGGGAGCGGTGTGAGACAGGGAGGGAGTGAGACAGGGAGCGGTGTGAGACAGGGAGGGAGTGAGACAGGGAGCGCCCGGCACGAGCACCTGGACCAAGGGGAGGAGCCACTGACCGGACGCGGCTCTGGAAGTGAGACAGGAAGCGGGTGGAGATGCTGAGTCGCGGGTTCAGGAAGTGACTCTCGGCCGGCTGCTGCAGGAGGCTGGGATCCGTGTCGAACTTCTCTGCAAGGGAGGTCAGAGGAGCACGTGTGTCACGACACAGGGAGAAGGTGTGTCACGACACAGGGAGAAGGTGTGTCACGACACAGGGAGAAGGTGTGTCACGACACAGGGAGAAGGTGAGTCACGACACAGGGAGAAGGTGTGTCACGACACAGGGAGAAGGTGTGTCACGACACAGGGAGAAGGTGTGTCACGACACAGGGAGAAGGAGAGTCACGACACAGGGAGAAGGAGAGTCACGACACAGGGAGAAGGTGTGTCACGACACAGGGAGAAGGTGTGTCACGACACAGGGAGAAGGTGTGTCACGACACAGGGAGAAGGTGTGTCACGACACAGGGAGAAGGTGTGTCACGACACAGGGAGAAGGTGTGTCACGACACAGGGAGAAGGTGTGTCACGACACAGGGAGAAGGTGAGTCACGACACAGGGAGAAGGTGAGTGTGTCACGACACAGGGAGAAGGTGAGAGCACGTGTGTCACGACACAGGGAGAAGGTGAGTCGGCAGCACAAGCCAGGTCTGCTACATCATCACCTCCAGGAAGACAGGCATACTGGACATCACAGTAGCACTGTACGACTCCTACCTTCACTGGGCAGGTTGTTGGCCATGGTGTCAAAGTGTTGGTGCAGAAGTGTCTCCCGCTGCTCCTCCTCCTCCTCTTCCTCCACCCCGGAGCTGCCTGTGGAGCTCACCTGACTCAGGGAGTCAGTGTCTACAGGGATACAGGATGTAAGGTCACCTGACTCAGAGTCAGTGTCTACAGGGATACAGGATGTAAGGTCACCTGACTCAGAGAGTCAGTGTCTACAGGGATACAGGATGTAAGGTCACCTGACTCAGAGTCAGTGTCTACAGGGATACAGGATGTAAGGTCACCTGACTCAGAGAGTCAGTGTCTACAGGGATACAGGATGTAAGGTCACCTGACTCAGAGTCAGTGTCTACAGGGATACAGGATGTAAGGCAGTGCCAAAAGCATGGTGGGTTACAGGCCACAGACAAAACAACCCCCAAGATCAGTGTAGTTAACAAAGGCCTGAGAGGCCTTGCAGCTCGAACACAACGATCAGGAGAGGACCTAGTCAGTGTTGGATCTGTATCTTACTGTTCTTACCGTCCTGGTGCTGGTCTTGGCTCCCTGCAGAGCCGACGCAGCAGGCGCTGTCTGGACTCAGCTCCTCCCCAGCCCAGACCTGCCTCCGCTCCTGCTTCTGGTCCCGCACGTCAAACTCTCTACACACACACACACACACACACACAGTAAGGCACCGTGACACCACAGGCCTGTGGGGTTAAACAGACACGGCCTGTGGATCTCACCCCTCTCCGCTGGTGGACAGGGTGGTGCTGTTGGCAGGGTAGAGGACAAAGTCACTGCGCTCCAGAAGGCTGAGGCTCGGATCAAACATCTCACTATCTTGCAGGGCCAGGAAGTCAGGCCTTTCTGGGTGGGACCCAAATGTTGCACTCGACCCCTGTACACAACCCAGAGGAACAGGCCACAGTTAAAGGGGGGGAGGGGGGGAGGACACACATCAGACAGCATCCACACCTCCACAGTCCTCATTTGAATGTCTAACCTCGCCTGTAGTGGAACACTCCACCCAATTCATGTAGGATAAAGAATGATCCCCACCTTTTCATCTTCCTCTTCATCCACCTCCTGTGGCTCCTCCTCCTCCTGTGGCTCCTCCTCCTCCTGTGGCTCCTCCTCCTCCTGTGGCTCCTCCTCCTCCCCTACTAGAAGGCTATCCAGACTCTGAGGGTGGAAGTAGGGGTCATCCTCCTGCTCCTCCTCCTGCTCCTCCTGGGTCTCCTGGCCCTCGGGCCTCCTGGGGCTGGGGGACAGGGCGAGCTGAAGGCTCCTGGTGTCGAGGACGGAGCGGAGGGCCTGGGGGTCCAGCTGCTCTGCCCAGCGGCCTCGGGGCTGCTGAGGGCCCGGCTTCACCTCAGGTGCCGGGGGGATGGTGGTCCCCATGGCCGAGCCCTACACACACACACGGTGAGAGGAACGTTAACATCAGTAACATATGTTAAGTAACGTGAACATCCGAGAGAGACTAGTTACCAGTTTGCGTGCCCACATGGGGAGTTTGCCGTTGGTTAGAACCATGGGATCCACATCTGGGAAGTCTGAGGAACAAGCACAAAAACATTCATACATTCATGGAAATAAAAATGATAAAAAGAGCAGATATCCATAAGACCTGACTGAATCTCCTCTCTTTAGCTGATCAAGTCCTCTGACCATAAGTGACGTCAAATCTAGCAGGTGTCTGAGGAACCTCCTCTTCATCCTCGACCTTCATCTCCTCCTGGAGCAGCAGGCTGGGACCACTGATGAAGGTCTCTCTCCTGGGCAAACACAGACAGAACGTTCTACACGGCAGTGCCTCTTCTGCTCAGCTGAGAGCATGTGAGCGTGGGCACCGCATGAGGGAGGGGTGGTGTGGTGTCTCCTACCTGATGGCCTGCTGTTGGGTGGCGGGGGGGGCTGAAGGCTTCAGTCCTGCTCTCTGCTTCATCTCAGCCAGCCTCTTCCTCATGGAGACGGTCATGTGGGAGTCCAGCTTCCACACAAACACACAGCTGGAGAGAGGCAAGCACACACACACACACACACACACACACACACACGTCAGCTGAAGTGAACACGGAGCAGAGAGGGGGGCAGAGTCTCTCGACAGAGATGCAGGAGATGTTTACCTGTCTCCAGAAACCGTGATGAGGTGTCTGCAGTCCTGGCTGAATCTCATACACGTCACAATCTCTATAGGACGGATTCGAAGTAAAGATACTAAATTAAAATACTAAATTAAAAGAAAGAAAGTCATGATTGAAAAAGGCAGGAAGAGAGCAGAGAACATACCCGAGTGTCCAAACAGGGTGGCCACACATTCCCCTGACTCGTAGTCGAAGATGCAGATGTTCTTGTCAGAGCAACTTGTGGCTAGGTATGTGCCTGAAGGGTCCAGCTGAACCTGTTTCCATAGAGACGCCCTCGTGAGCACAGCAGGAGAGGAACAGGGTGATTCACATCATACCTGACAGGCCTTACCTTCAGGAGGGTGCCCTCATCACTGGTCGAGCCCTTGAAGCACTTGATCATTTTTCCACTCTTCACATTGTACACTCTGCAACAGAAAGGACATTTGTGCTCGGAAAGTGGCATGAACAAAGTGTTCTGCACATTCGGAACATTTGGAAATGGGTAACCATGGGTAACCATGGGTAACCAGTGTGTTTGTGAGTACCTGATGTTCCTGTCCTGGCAGGCTATGGTGGTGTGAGCGCGCGTGGCGTCGAGGTCCATATCGTACAGCGTGGTTTTCTCCACCACGTGGTGCGTGCGGGAGAAGTTTAAACCTTCCGACGTCTGGAGAGAAAAGAATAGATTAAAAAACCTTCCCAAACGGCGGCCATGTTTTTGTCTGAGGTGAGACGTGGAGCTGTGGCGTGGAGAGGGAGGGGCCTCACCTGTTCTGCCGTGCGGAAATAGATACTCTTGTCAGCTCCACAGCTCACCATCCGCACCTCCGGGCTCACACCTGCAACGCAGTCACACGGCCACCAGGGGGTCATGACGGAACGACACAACACATTACTGTGGACGCTTCTCAGAATACGATTCAGACGACCTCATGTGGCTCGGTACCATTCAAGGACAACCACTGGGTAAGCGAGAGGGGGGACGACACACACACCCATCCACAGACCTGTGAACTTAATGGCGGTGATGGAGGCCGAGTGGTCGTAGACGGTCTGCTCCAGGCTGTAGTTCTTCTCCATGTTGAAGATGTGAATGAGACGATCTCTGCTTGCAGACGCCAGCAGGCT
Source organism: Mallotus villosus (assembly GCA_903064625.1). Taxonomy (NCBI): domain Eukaryota; kingdom Metazoa; phylum Chordata; class Actinopteri; order Osmeriformes; family Salangidae; genus Mallotus; species Mallotus villosus. Next base: position 324,181 of record CAEFZP010003055.1, read on the forward strand.
GAGACCTGGGAGAGGGGAGGAAAGGCATCAGCACTTCCTCCAGGATTCTCCCTGGTCTACAGCACTTCCTCCAGGATTCTCCCTGGTCTACAGCACTTCCTCCAGGATTCTCCCTGGTCTACGGTTTCTACGGAAGCTTTTCCCCCCCCAAGGACTTCTCACCAGAGTCTGTCGGAGAGAACTCCAGGCACAGCACCTCGGAGTCGTGAGCCTCGATCTTCTGGAGCTCGTCCATGAACTGCAGACTGAAGATCCTGTGGACGGAGGAGATCACCTTTCGAGACGTTCTGCACGCGACTGCCAGAGCTAGACTGGCCCCTGTGGGCTCGTCTGAAGGTACCGTGACCCTGTGGGGTGGTACTGAAGGTACCTTGTGTTCCGTCAGGGTCTTACCGGAGGTTGCCGCTGCGATCTCCTGCAGCGAGGTGTTGTCCATCGGGGCTGACGCCGAGCACACGGATCCCAGCCTTGCCGTCCATCCCAGCGCCCTCTCCCCTCCCGCCCTCTCCTCGCCCGCCCTCTCCTCGCCCGCCCTCCGCACGCAGGTGCTGGGTGTCCTCCCCCACGTACACTATCCTCAGCAGATCCTGTCGCAGACAGCGGAGGGAAGGAACCCAGCAGGAACACAGATAAAACCACATGTAAAACAAAGCCACCCAGAGCCACCGAGAGTGTGATCCACGGTGAGAGGTGTCGTGGGGGGGGCTGACAGAGGGGGGGGGCTGACAGAGGGGGGTCTGACAGAGAGGGGGGACGTACGTTGCTGTAGAAGTTGCGCAGACAGCCGGGTCCCGGGGCGCTGGACGGAGCCTGACCCTGCAGGGGGTCGCCGTGCCACAGTCGGATGGTGTTGTCTGAGGAGCAGGTGAGGAAGGCCCCCGCAGGCAGACAGGCCAGCGATGGCTCTCCCATGTCAGGGTAGGTCTGACGCAGAGAGATGACACGTTGTGTTTGTTATTGGGTGTTGTCGTTGACTACAGACCAGTGTTTGGACATCCATAGACTTTAAATGCCACCATGAGAATCAACCACCAAAGATCTTGTTAGAACTGTGCTTGTCTGACCCCTGAACCACATGTACTTCCTGCCCTCTTCGGATGTGCTTTTGGACTAAAGTAAGTGTGAAAGCTGCCCAGTAGAGCGGCGTGTACCTCCACACTCCAGACACAGGCGCTGTGGTAGAGGGCAGAGTAGACCTTCCCCACGTTCCTAACGTCACGCACGTCCCACACGTACACACTGTGGTCATCGTACACACAGGTCAGGTGTCTTGTCACTGGGTCAAAGGTGAGCGCCAGGGTGTCTGGGTACTGGGCCTCTTGTTTGGCAGAGAACAGGTGCCTGTGGAGGTAAACAGACAGTATGAAAGGACACGTTAGACCTCGTTTTTGGGACAATAATCCCCTTTGTTTAGGAGCTTCCCACCGCAGGCTTCTGAGCCTTCAGTTTCACATGACTATGACTCAGCATGTGGGTGTGTGTGAGCGTGTGTTCTGTCCCAGGAAGCTCTGGGGGAACATGTGTTCTGTCCCAGGAAGCTCTGGGGGAACATGTGTTCTGTCCCAGGAAGCGGGGGAACATGTGTTCTGTCCCAGGAAGCTCTGGGGGAACATGTGTTCTGTCCCAGGAAGCTCTGGGGGAACATGTGTTCTGTCCCAGGAAGCTCTGGGGGAACATGTGTTCTGTACCAGGAAGCTCTGGTGGAACATGTGTTCTGTACCAGGAAGCTCTGGTGGAACATGTGTTCTGTCCTAGGAAGCTCTGGGGGAACATGTGTTCTGTCCCAGGAAGCTCTGGGGGAACATGTGTTCTGTCCCAGGAAGCTCTGGGGGAACATGTGTTCTGTCCCAGGAAGCTCTGGGGGAACATGTGTTCTGTCCCAGGAAGCTCTGGTGGAAGAGTTCTTACTCTGGCAGGACGCCCTTGGTGACGTCCACCCCCAGGCAGTGAGGTCTGTGCAGGGTGGCGATGTAGTGGAGGGTCTGGGGGCTGAAGACACGGACGGTACCGTCAGCACAGCCACAGAAGATGTAGACCTCGCTCACAGACAGGCAGCGGGCGGAGGTCGTCTGTGGAGAGGAAACAAACACACAGATCAGATCGACAGGAACATCAAACACCCACAGATCAGATCGACAGGAACATCAGACCCAACTAGTAGAAACTCAAATCATTCAGGGAGAATTTGACATCTGACCTTGAGGTCGACCCAGGTGTCCAGCATCCTGTTGCTGTTGAACTGACACAGCAGCCCTGAGCTGGTGATGCAGTAGGTACTGCTAGCCATCTTGCCCCGCCCACAAGCCAATCCACAGAACATGCTGTTCCGCTGTTCCCCTAGTATCCCCGCCCGGCCGATCAGGGGCACCGTGCTGTTAACCTAGGCAGGGGACATAACACAACATCAGACATGTTGTCATCACAGACAGGTGATGACACTACTGACACATGGAGGTGTCACTGTCATGGAGAGGGTGTCCCCTGGGCGTGTGTCCCCTGGGCGTGTGTCCCCTGGGCGTGTGTCCCCTGGGCGTGTGTCCCCTGGGCGTGTGTCCCCTGGGCGTGTGTCCCCTGGGCGTGTGTCCCCTGGTCATGTGTCCCCTGGTCATGTGTCCCCTGGTCATGTGTCCCCTGGTCATGTGTCCCCTGGTCATGTGTCCCCTGGGCATGTGTCCCCTGGGCATGTGTCCCCTGGGCATGTGTCCCCTGGGCATGTGTCCCCTGGTCATGTGTCCCCTGGTCGTGTGTCCCCTGGGCATGTGTCCTGCTCCTCACCCGTCTCTCCTTGGAAGCATCCAGGTACCAGAACCTGATGTGACGGTTCCCCGCGGTGACAAAGTAGCTGTTGTCCTCAGAGAAGGACACTGACTGCACCTTGCTGGACACCTTGTTGGATGCGATCACAGTGCCTTTCTAAAGACAAGACAAAAACAAATAAGTTAATATGAGGTTGGATTTGTCAAACTTTTTCTTTTTTTTTACGGCAGCCTAAAAAAATCTGACCAAACAAATGTGCAATTAGACCATATAATCTCTGATCTGTTGAACAAAAAAAATGTTTTGTCATGAGCTTTGACAATCCCTGTGCCCAGCCACATCACATGACACTCTTTGCCCAGCCATATCACATGACACTGTGCCCAGCCATATCACATGACACTGTGCCCAGCCATATCACATGACCCCCTGTGCCCATCCACATCACATGACCCCCTGTGCCCATCCACATCACATGACCCCCTGTGCCCATCCACATCACCCCCTGTGCCCATCCACATCACATGACCCCGTGCCCATCCACATCCACCAAAGGCACATGCTACTGCCCATGTGCAGACCCCCCATGTGCAGACCCCCATGTATGAGCCACTCACCCTCCACTCGCAGACACTGACGGTCATGTCGTGCTGATAGCCCACAGACACGACATAGCTGCCGTTGGTGGAGAAGGCCACACAGGCAACCCCATACTTGTGGCACTGGACCTCTGTCACCTGGGTCCTCTCAGCCACGTCCCACACCCGCACACAGGGCATGTGACCACTCTGCCCAGAGACAAGGAGAGAGTTAGAAGCAGTCAATCAGCAGAGACAAGTGGGGACGGATTTAAAAAGGCAGTCGATACCAAAATAATCTGTGCACATAATAAATTAGGAAATTGCTAAGTGAATTAATACATACATTTAAAAATAGAATTGGTTAACTTAATGAATTTACAGAAACGCTGAGGGGATTTCTGCTTTGTACTAAGATCCTAAGTTACATATTTGTTATAAGGATTCATTTGTATCCTACAGTTGTAGGCTAGTACTTATAACAGTGTACCCAACAAATAGAGGCTATAATTGTTCAAGTAAAGGAAACTCAACCAGGAAGAATAATAACATCACATAAGTGATTCTTACTTCTAATAACATTGATGACCATTACCTCATTTCTAACAAGCACACTAGTTATGCATGGACATTTACATAACATTTCAAATTCAGCCTAACAGCGAGACACACACAACATACATTATCAAGATAAATTGTCACGAGGTGCCAACATTTAAATAGGTAGAGCAAAGTGCACATCCACCAAACAAATCCTTTTCTTTTTTTTTCTTCTTACATGAACATGTCCAAGTACTTACCTCACCAGTGACCAAATACTTTCCATCTTGAGAGAACGCCAGGGCAGTGAAGGTTTTTCTGGGAAACACAAACACAGAACAGACTTAATGAGACTGCAGGTCAGTATTACACTGGGAGAAAATCTAATTTAGCAGTAGCTACTCTAATAACATGTATTCTGACATGGAACCTTGATGTTTTATTCTTTGAATGAAGTCTAAGAAGACAGCCGTGAGATGGTTAAATAGATTTTCACTCTTTAAAAGTATCAGGTGATCTTCGAATCTAAAACAAGTTGTTTCCCTTGAAACAGTTTGGTTGGTTGTTGCCCTTAAATGTTAAGGTGTTGGAATGAGCAGGTACATAAATATTCATTATTTTGAGGCCTTTTCAATTTGCACTAGTGTTGAACAGGAGTATCAGGAGATCAGGAACACACACCTTGATGTATTGAGGATGTGAAACTGTTTGTTTTTCTTTGGATGAAGTATCACAATAACACACCTGAAATAGAAAACAAGTGGATTAGTCAATTTAACGAAAGCGTTGGTAAAGTAGGGTTCAAAACTACTTCTACCTTCTTCAGCCCGGTCCACTTACCCTGCGGGGTAGGCAACTAACCCCGTGTTCGGGTCGCAGGCCAAGCCACTACCGTTTGAGGTGGTGATTCCAAGCACTCTTTCAAGAACAACCTGTGAAACATAGCAGTTAGCACTCCAATCACATACTCGCCGAGACTTGCAGTGCAGTATGCAGTGTCGTATTTTAGCATTTAATCAACTGCAATTCTGAGGCGAGATGTAACCTAACATGGCAATGCAGTCCAGAGGCAATACCAAGCCTTTATAGGAGGACTAGAAGCGAGCTAGCTCACAACGTCAGCTACCCAAAAACTTGATCAAAGGCCGTGGCTCAACTTTACTGCTTGTATCCAACGTTAAATCTGAACTAGCTAGTACCAGGGTGTCATGCAACAAGTGACTAGCTACTGAGCTAGAGCTAGCTAAATTGCGTATGATTGGTTACATAGTATTATTACCCGATTGTGAGTAGTCCGTCTTTGGCTTTGTCGACTTATTCGCCGCACATTTGTGGCAGCAGACGCATTGCTCATCACTTTCCTATTTCTCGATGGAAATGAAGTTATATTGGCACCTCCGTGCGACCCCTCAGCCATAGCGAGATGAAATTACGCCGCTGAAATAGTCTGTTTTTGTTTGCGTTCAGATACTCGCCAGTTTGTGGTGTTCCCGATAGCTAACGTTACGGTCGTTTTTTAAAGTTAGCTGATGGAAGCCAACTTGTTTCACCAGGCTATAAGCTACTAGTCCTAACTTATTTAAGCAAGCTAGCTCAACTTAGCATAAATGTTAGAGACATTTCGTATAGTTATAAAATAATGCCAATATAGTACTCGGTCATGCCAGTCAGATATAAATAACACTGCAAAACGTACTTCCTCCGCAAACACAAGTTTCTATGTCAAATACTTCAATCGACTTCGCTCAGTACGGAAAGTCAGAGATGAAACCTGAAACCTTTGCCTACAACGTATTTGTAGTCTTTAAACGGAACGCGCGACTTTAATTCAAACACTACACTGCCTCCGTTGATTGCGCGAAAAATGTCGACCCAACCAACAATTCTACTCAATGATTGGTCTTCAACTGAAGTGACGATTTATTGACTGTCACTGGGTACGCTCGTTTTGTACTTAAAGAGTGATCGACCGTGTGAGACGGGAAGTAGCAAGTTAATTAGACCAGCTTCTTGTCTGCCTAAATAGTATTAGTTCCATGTCATATTGGAGATAGTAACTTGGGCAAAGTCCCATCTGATGCACCGCGATTCACCAGTCGTATGTTTACTTTAACACTCTGCAAATCTATATAGTCAGAACTTGGATCACCCCGGCGTCACTCGGGTACTTGAAATCTGTTCTAATAATTAGGCCCCGCCCAGAACGGCTCAGTGGATCTCCCGCGTCCAACCTTTTGACCCCTCTCACAAAAACACGTCCGTTTGTTTTTTTATTGGGTTTCAGATTTTTTAGTGGTAAAATAACAACCCTACAGGCTATTGGAAATCTATTTTAATTTGTTCATCTTAGCACACAAAAACAATATTGAAAAAAAAACATCTGGAAAACAAACCGTTGTCATATAACAGATCCTCAAAATTATTCTCAAATTCAGAATTATGTCAGTACATTGAAATCCCCATGGGAATAGAAAATAGAACTTGTCCGACATATATTTTCTGATATAAAAAAGTAAAGATGGTTTTCTCTCAAATACAAGATTGCAGCACTGTACACCGTGGTAATGAGTCACAGGGGTTTCTCAGAGTTGGGAGTTAGAATAGGCGATCCCATCCCATCCGGTCACTTCCTCCTCTTCATCATCATTTGACTGCGTGTACAAGTAAGCAGTGTTGTCTTCATAGATGATAGCCACAGTTTCACCAGCCTCTGTTAGTGCTGCACTGGTCTGTAAGTAGGCCTGGAAGGAGAAGCAGAATAGACAAAGGACATGAGTCATGACTATATAATACGTACGCTCAATAAGTAATACTCCGATTACCTAGTCCAACATTATTTTTTGATTCCCTACCCTCTCAAGAAGCTGTAGTCGTTCCTCGTTCAGGATGTTACTTTGTCTCAGTTGACTGACTGTCGCCTCCAACCCCAGAACTTTGTCCAAATGTCGGCGATGTCTCTGTTGTAGAATTTTCACTTTTTTCTGGAGTTCGATAACTATTGCTTCAAGCTGTTCTTTGCTCAGGCTATTCTTGTGATAGCTACAACACAGAAGACATGGCAAACACACAAGTAAGAAGTGTTACACGGGGGAAGCATGACTAATATCAAATACATCTGTATTCATACGACAATATTCAACAACCATACCGGTGTTCCTCCAGCTGGCTTCTCTGCTGCTCAGTGTCGTCCTCATCCAGAGGGTCCCTCTCTCCTTCTTCCCCGACGGTCTCGATTCTTTCCAGGGTGAGGATCAGGGAGGTGGGGGAAGGTGGCGTGTGTTTGGACACGATGGGGAGCGTGGACACGATGGGTCTGGAGCTGAGAGCGGACGACAGCACCGTCTCCGGGGAGATGGACGACCCGCCGCACAAAACGTTGGGTATGGTTTCAAAGTACGCGATCACCTGAGCGTCGTCGTCGTCGAGAGGCGCGGGTGGCTCTTTCGTCTCCGGGACAACGGCTAAAAAAGCCAGAGTCTCCGCTGAGAGGCCTGTGTACTCAGTCACTAACAGGTCTTTATCTGCAGTGTGCACGGCTGTATGGATCCCACTCACCCCCTCCTCTTCCCCATCAGCATACGGGCCTTCTGATACTACCACCACTTCAACATGCTCTCCACAGTCCAGCCCACCAAGGTCCTCCACAGTGTGGAGCGAGGCTAGAGGGTGATCAGCTTCAGTCCCTCCTGACTGAGGGAGAAGGACGTCTACAGTGGGCCTTGATTCTACCAACACTGGCTCTCCAAACTGCGAGGGGTCAACTGTTATCTCGTAGAGTTGCACTGTAGCATCACTGTCCAGGTCCAGGGGCTCCCCTGTGACCCCGTCCTCGGAGGAGGTCATGTTTAGTGTGTTGCTATAACGACGCCTTTTGTATTTCTCTAAATGATCCATGCCCTTCCTTTTCTATCAAACACAAATTGAGAAATAACAGTTGTTAACTCATATCAAATGAACCAGATACTCAATTGTAAACAATATCTGTAATCTTTATATATAATAAAGTATGTGAAAGGCATAAGCAAAGTAAAAAATAATAATCTACGATCACATATTGCCTATATGCTTCATACCTCAGGTTTCTGGAAGACTGTGGGCACCGCGTCATTTTCAAGATAACGAATTCCCCAACGTAACTTGAAGCAAGAAGACGTGAAATGATCGTGGCAAATGTACTGGTGACGGGACGGGACCCAGTCTTCACGGCCCATATTCTTCAACCACTGCTCCAACCGCTCTGGGTCATGTAGTGGAAACCTGTTAGAGCATGCAGAGCAGGACACTGACACACAGTTTTATCTAATTTCATTTAAGCACAGAAACGACTAAACATCCGAAACACAACTTAATGTAATAAACACGCAATCACTAAGTGACTCATCATTATGGCAGTTGACAAACTCTCAGACAACACTATCGAAAGACTGTCAGTCAACAACATAGATGGGGAATACCCTTAGATCACATATTCATGCACGCTTACTTGTAAAAACTCTTCCTATCCGAATTCGTATTTCCCGAGTCATTTTTACAATTAGGTGCGGTACAATACTTGGGCATCTTGGTAAGACGAACTTGAAGGCCGACGACTGATATTGCAAGGTGAGTCGTAAAATCAACCTGTGGCGGTGCGTCAGCTGTTGGCTGTGTAGGATGACGCTAAAAACATGCGACTTGCGTCACGCATGCGGCACGGTCCATTTATGAAAAATCAAGAGGGTGATTCTTTCGTGTCTCCCGCCACTTCGTAGCAGTATGTCGATGGCATACATGCGAAAGTAAAATAAATTGTATGACAAGCCCAGTATTAGTAGTCTATTTTTTCCATGTAATCAAGTAGCAGTGACCTATTTTAATTCACGGATCATTTTGTATGTTTGTTTATGCCGAGCTAGGGCTGTTACAAATATGTAAAAATAATGCTGCCATCTTGTGGTGAAGACAAACTTCTGGGGAAAGGTAGACTGATCAGAGCCAGAGAGCCTTTCGTATGGCTCTGACTTTCATCACATTAGAACATAGAACAAATGCATATGAACAAAAGATATTCTTTGAAAGAACATGAGTGGATATTTTTTTTTATTCAACTTTCTCCAAACATGTACACAGATTTTGTTTTAAATGATACAGTATTTATATACATACACGTCAGTGTATTTCATCTAAAAAGTGGAGGGCCGTAGGACACTGCAGCTGTGCGTATAAGAGGAGAAGATCAGTTTGGTGGACATCTGTGTGCAAATCCACACATGGGTTAAGTCACCAGGAAACAAACATAGACTTGAGTCTGGCTTTACCAGTGACTGCCTTGTAGCAAAGCAGGCTGCAAGAGGGTTGTGCAGACGCGGCCAGGCGGGTGGCATGGTAACAGGGCCAGGCGGGTGGCATGGTAACGGGGCCAGGTGGGTGGCATGGTGACAGAGGAGACGTATGAGAGTGGCAGTATCTTACCCCGAGAGGGAAAGACCTACAGAAGTGCAAAATGAAGTGATCTGTGTGTTTTTGAACGTGGTATGTGAAGAACCGTTGTCACCATGTCTACCAGTCAACAGCACCATCATGGGGAGTGTGGGCGTGGACAACATCAGTGTTAGGGTTAGACATTTCTCCTTCCTAAATGGGACATACATGTTCATATTACTTTTGGAATACAGTTAAAAAAAAAGGAAAATAGATTTTTGTATCATAACTTGAAAAATACTGATGTGTAGGAACATGCTTGTCTCACCCCAATCAGACCTGCTCTTAGTTGTGTACAAAGGCCAACAGTACAATTTCACAAGTTGTTATCATGTAAAATCAAACATTTCTGATATAATCCATAACAGATCTTTGGTACATACCAGCTCCTTGATCACATCAGTTAGCTGCTTATCTATACAGTCAAATTCTTAAAACCAAGCAACTCTGAATGGATGCATAAACTTTGAAGGTCATTTTCTATACCCAGGAATGGTACCCATGTGCGGCAAACAGAAATGAGGATTTTTTTTTCTTCCAGTTTTTTTTTCCAATACATGAATGGCCCAATTGTTGAGTTGGCTGGTCTAAGTAATCTCTTTCTGCCTGGGCTACACCACATGTACTCTGAATACAACAAGGGAAAGTACTGAGGAGAAGGATCTCTTAGACTGAACATGAACATGTCTAAGCGCTGGAGGGAGTGATGTGGCTGAGATGGTTCAGGTCAGAGGGGAGGTCGTCAGTGGCTCTAGCAGAAGAGCATGTCCTCTACATCATGTCCTCTACATCATCCCCATCTGCATCAAGGAGTTGGCGTACGCCATGGGCTTCACATTCGGATGAGGCTGCAGAACACGAGACACACAGACAAGGAATAATTATAAAGCTATTCTCACTTTCAACATTGTTTTATTTCCCACTTTAACGGCCTTGTTGAAAAGGAAAAGAAACGACGTGAGATGTGACGTGAGATGTGACATGAGATGTGACCTGAGATGTGACATGAGATGTGACCTGAGATGTGACATGAGATGTGACGTGAGATGTGACGTGAGATGTGACCTGAGATGTGACGTGAGATGTGACGTGAGATGTGACATGAGATGTGACATGAGATGTACTCACCACAGCAGTGAACTGGTGGAACTCTGGCTTTAGGTCGGATCCCCTGAGATGAATATAGGCTCCTTTGTTTGCCATCTGATCACTGAAGAAGAAGAACAAGACAACACTGTTACGGTACACCTCAAGTCTGTGTGTGTGTGTGTGTGTGTGTGTGTGTGTGTGGTTTCAAGGGAGACCCAAAGCAAGCAGTCGACCAGGTATGCCAGATGAACCAGCAAATCATGAGAATGGGTTATTCAGGCCGACAGGTGAGTTGCAGCCAGGTGCTCTGATGACACCATCAGTACACAGCAGTAACAGCAGCCCGGCAGCCCGGGGCACCTACCAGTAGTTGGGAGCCGAGAACACGGTGATGCACTTCCCTGAGTGAGTGATCTCGTAGCCTTCGCCCTTCACTTCATGGCTGCGCACGATGTAGTCCAGCTTGTTCTGGTCCAGGAAGCGCTCTGTTACGTCTGGCCCAAACTGACAGCTCACTCCTCGCTTACTGACCGACCGGCCGTTCTGAGAGGGAAGAGAGGCAAAGGACACTGTTAGGAAAAGCAAACAGACACAAGCTGTGTCCTTACATGTAAAGTTGCTATCAGACTGTGCATCAAAATCCATAAAGGTACTGACCTGAGGCTGGGGGTCTGACCACAGGAGATCACACATGGGACCTGAAAAGGTAACAGACAAAGAAGAGAGTTCTCATAAGACAACCCTCACACACGCGTGCACGCACACACACACACACACACACACACACACACGAGCGTGCACACACACCAGAGTCTGGTGGCTGTCTGTTCCTCTCAATCTTCCTGAGGTCTTCCAACGTGACTCCATCCTCACTGAAGAGTCCCCCGTGCATCACCTGAGACGAAACACACAGTATTCATCACATCACATTCTTCCACTTAAAAAGGGGCGTGTTCAAATAAGGCCATTTTATTATGCGTGCGAGGCAGTACTGACCAGCACTTTTCCGTTGATGCACTGTGCAAGAGGCAGCCACTGGAACACCTCACTGAACAGCTGGAACATCTGGGCTGTGTACTTGGCCTTGACCTCTCCCTCGAATCCATACATCTGGTTCATGTTGTCCGTCTCATGGTTACCTGATTGGACGGTTTATCAATCAACACGACAGCATGGGAATGCAGGTACTTTGCAGTGTAGCCGCACACCGCAGCTTGCTCACACGCCAGGAGAACACTTACCTCTAAGCAGGTAGAAGGAGTCAGGCAACAGCAGCTTGAAGCCAAACAGAGTGAGAATGACCTCAACAGAGAACGAGCCGCGGTCCACAAAGTCTCCGTTGAACAGCTGCGTTCCACAGTTAAGGCTCATCGTACTTTGGCATTCCTTGATGCATCTAACGTTAACTCCCAGGAATATCAACGCACCAACTAATGGAGCCATGCATCTCGAGCACTGCAAGAGCATGCGCTACAGAGACTGCAGTATTATGCAAAATGTGTTGGAAAACGAGCCCCTTTAATGCAAACATTCACAAACTTGAAGTCAACACCAAATCAAGTAACTGACCCCTTTATCACCAGCTGCATCACGGGCACTGCACACGTTTAATTCAATACTGAAGAGCCGAGTATTAAATATTCTTTAGAAAGTGGCCTATCGTATCCGTCCGTATCTGTCCACCCGCCCATCCGTAAACAGAGTAGAATATAAAGGCCTTTAGCCCTTAGCTGCATGTCCTCCCCTCTCTCTCTCCCCTGCCTTTCCTGTCACACTTCACTTACTAACTGTCCAATAAAGCATGAAAAAAATGCCTAAAAATATATTTCTTTAAAGAAACTGGTACATGAAGTGAAAAGCGCTGACTAGATGACTGAAAGGATACGTAAGGGTTGTTCTGTGAGGGCAAGCCGTTCAACTCAAAGATCTGGAGGAGGTCGTAGAACTGGCCATGTGTGTCACCACAAATGGATATCTTTTCAGTCTGTTTGGAGAACAAGATAACCATTCATCATTGTGCTGCACAGAGACATAATATATAAATGTTTCCACAGAAAACTCAACAAATATTAGCCACTAAGTGAAAACATGTTTACCTCTTTAAGTGTTATTTCTATAAGACTTGGGAGTTTGGATAGAAGCTCTTTTACTTGGATCAAAATCTGCAAAGAAAACAAACAAAAAACATTTATTTACAATACTTGGACCGTATTAAGTATTGTTTAACACTTAAGAAAACCTCCAGAAATCTCTTTCCCACCACAAGGCTGTAAGATAGAGTAGCTGTACCTGATAAGCACACTTTCTATGCAGTTTCTTCTGTTCCTTAAACCATTCCATCATCTCCTTCATGAACTTCATCGTAACCTTTCCCTCTTCCAACTGTGGTCCTGTGTAATCGTCCTCGATCACTGCATTGTGGGAAGACAATGATCAATATATATACGGTTATCTTCCCTGTAAATGCAAAGAATATCAAATGTAATAATACATGAACTAAAATGTTCGAAAACACACTCACTCATGTTTTCAATGTCTAGAGAGTCTACGACGGATCTCTTGATCTCATCGCTGGCGATGGCTCTCTCGAAGGCCTTCTGCTTCACGATCTTGTTGCACTCCTGGTACTTCATCTTTGCATCCTTGTCATTGGGCCTCACCTTGACCACCTGTCAGGAGGACACCAGGAAACATTTACATTTGACATTTAGCAGACGCTCTTATCCAGAGCGACTTACAGTAAGTACCGGCACTGCCTCCCCGAGGCAAGTAGGGTGATGTGTCGCGGACGGGAATCTAACCAGCAGATTAATAGCCCGACTCCCTAACCGCTCAGCCATCTGACCCCCTGTACACATCCGTGAACATACGTCACAGCTAGCGTCAGTCATACATGTGCACACTGACATGGAACAGCTAGCGACAGTCATACATGTGCACACTGACATGGAAATACATTGAAGGCATGTCAGATCCGAAAAGAAAGGGGAAATATCTCACAACAGTATTCGAGATCTTCCCTTAAAAACTAGAGTCAGCTTCCTGTTAATTCATCTGTACAGTCAGTACTGTCTATGGAGTTCATGCAGATCCTTAACCACCTTTACTGACAGTGAGGCTATGCAGCACTGATCCTTGTTGCTACAGCTTTGCTGTTTATGTTTCATCTGCCATCAAAATAGCTTGTAAGACAATAGGCAGTAAATCAACAGCGGTATGCACCATGCAATATGCTTTCACACTGGATCTAATTGGCATCTTCAGTGGATTAAGGAATAATTTTCTGCAGGATGATAACTTGTACATTCGTTTTTAAATCGAACTCCCCAAAGTCAATACTGGAAGATCAGTTTAAACAGCTCAGACACAGGTCTGTCTGGAATGATCTACGATTTAACAAACCTGTTCCTGCAGATGCCTTAAGATAATTACTTACAGTCTCATAGTCTTTGAGTGCAGCCTTGAACTTGCCCAGAGCCATGTTGGACGTGGCCCGGCGGTAGTACCCCTTGATGTAGTTCTTGTCTATCTCCAGGGCGCGTGTAGCGTCAGCCAGGGCATAGCCATAGCACTCCGTGCGTAGGTATGCCAGGCTTCGGTTACTGAAGTAGACCGCATTGCCTGGATTAAGCTCCAGGGCCTCTGAGTAATATTTGATGGCGTTGTCATAGTCTTTATCTGAAAGAGAAACAAACATTTCGGTCACAAACCGATTCAGATTACAACCGCAGGAACGGTGAAATGTTGTACTTCTCGTTGTACGTATGTCCATCTGCACGCATAGAACACGCGCCGGGGACAACAACACACATGCTTCCATAGAAACTCAACTTCAGTGCACAAAAATACGATACGCTTGCATCGACCTACACCTATTGCAATGTATTTTCTTCCGTGACTGTCCTATTCACGTAATATCTCAAAGCCTCACGAAATACTCAAATATAGGGTTAATAAACAACGAGTGCAAAGTATCTGTCCAATTTATTGGATCGAGTGTCGTGCCGCTTATCTTTACAGCTTAGTCAGCAGTAATAGACGTTAGGCTAACAGAAGTACGATACAGTGTGGTCTAATGTTAAATTGCCACGCGCTGCAAGCTGTCTAGCTAGCTATAGTAGCCCAACACCATTAGGTCTACAAGCTAGCTACAGTCGCTATAGCACTAGCTTTCAAAACGATACACATGTAGCTAGTCACGGGCCTCAGACGCGTTAAATCCCGTCAAACGCCCATTTGTGATTTGACGTGGCTATTCCATTTGTTATAAACGAACTACTGTCGTTTTGAACTCACTGAGTGAAAAAGCTTGTCAAATAGGTAGAAAGCCCAGATAAGTTAAATGAATGACTTGACAAAGCTAGCTAGCTAGCTAGTTTGAGCTAACATGTCTGACAGCACGCACATTGGCGACTATGCCAGCGAGTTGTAGAGATTAGCTAACAAGCTAGCTAGCGTCAACTCGCGATGCAGCGCGCGCGTAGAAAATGAAAGCTAGCTACTAACGCTAGCTAATTACTTCACATGCCGTTTGTCGTCAGCTAACAACAACGGTGTACGGCCTTTCAATCTAGCTCGCTCATGTTTTGATGATGAGTAGGTACATTAGTTGGTAAATTCCGTGATTCAATTAGAGCTACCACAACTAATGTTATCCCAATGTCCAGATGAATGGTGATGACTCGCTAGCAACCGGCTCATGTGCTAGAAATATATACCTCTGACATCACATTGAAGGGCATTGTATTCATTTAACAGCAGGTTGCGTCCCAGTTAACTGCCTGCATTAAGATATAGACACGACACAAACGAAATAAAAATTTACCTTTAAAGTAATTATTCGCCTTCTCCTTGAGTTTCTCTGCATTATTATCTCCCTCCGCCATCTTCTCTCTGCCACTTTCCGTGTCGTGCGCCATAGACTGTACAGTCGCAAAGCTTCCAGAAAGTCGCAAATTGAATCTCTCTCAAACGAGCGATTTGCTGTAGCTCTGATCAGTCCAGATCATTGGTTAACGCGGCATTCCTTAGCTCATCCCATTTTACTAGATTTTCCCCTAAATGTTCAGTAAATACCTATACATGTTTGTATCGGAATTCACGACACCACATTATTTTATTAATTTATACAATTTGTAAATAAATCATGTAATATTTTGCACACCAGTCTGATTTGAAAAACAATGAAGAGTTCTAAACAATCTACAGGGGGCGCCACAGCTCCACAGCTAGAAGAAGTTTATTGGTTTTACAAGCTTGACACACATACAGTACAAGAGTGCAGGGACCAGCAACACTAGGAAACACACACACTAAATAAACTCTTTATTTATCCCATCCTGCTGTCCTTCCTCCAGGGAAGCAGTTGTCAGCAACATCAATGGTGCCCGGGGCCCAAGTCCACCATGTAGGAGAGTGATGCCATCAACCCTTGATGGAGTTGTCTCGCCTGAAGTGTTTCGGTTAAAGTGGATGTCTCATGATTATGGGAATGCATATCCAACATTTTACTACTCTTAAATCAGTTTGATCAGCCCTTAAAGCTCTGAGTAAAGATGTCCCGTCAGTACCCCTAAGCCATTGTGATCAGTAATATCTTATATAAGGATGTGATCATTTTCTTTCCAGCTGAATTTAGCATGTGGACCTCTCATGGACCCCAAAGTAGAGGGTCTTATTACATGACAACATTCAGATACCTATTTATCTCAGAGTGGAAACATTGCTTTTCTACATGTGTTACACAACATTCACACGCACACGCACACGCACACACACACACACACACACACACACACACACACACACACACACACCACACACACACACACACACACACACACACACCACACACACACACACACACACACACACACACACACACACACACACACACACACACACACACACACACACACACACACACACACACACACACAGTGTAATATGTTCCTGTGGGGGCCAGATCAAATGAAATACACTCACAGAAAAACGAGACAGATTTTCAGTCATATATTTGGAGGGACTGGTATGTGTCTGACTATGAGGATATATCTCAGTCCAGTCTGACTCACAAGGGACACCCCACATGTAGAGGAACAAGCCAAGCAGTCCACTGACTCACCTTCCTCTAATAACCCTTACACATAAATGAGCACAAGTGAGTTCACTTTCTCTCGGTGAGTTTATCGACGACTCGTCACTCCGTGCTGACTCTAATAGCTTGTTTGTAGAGGGAACTCGATAAACGTAGAATGTAAGACTGAGGTTACAGTCAAACCCCCAGACGAAAAGAGAGTAAATTCAGACAGTGAGTGGGAGAGACTGTGTGGGAGGTGGAGGTAGAAGAATGATGAGAGGGAAATGGCTTTCGTTCTGGGTGGAAGATGACTGAGTTGAGATTGTGGGGTCCTGAGAAAGTTTAAACAAACATGAAGAGAGAGATAGCTGATTAATGACGAACATGAGAGAAAGGCAGATGAGTGTGTCCGTGTAAGAACCGTCTGTTAGACGTTGAGCCACTGCAGTCAGCATCCTGTCCTGGATGTAGACTCAACAAGTGTTTCCACGCCAGCGCGTGGAAAGTGAGTGCCGACATTCGTCCTCTCCTACTCAGATCTTCTGCCCTGCTGTACCCACCACCATCTTCCTTTCTGTTGGGGCAGTAGGTAGAGTACTTCCATCCTGTCTGTATCTCGTTCTCTACTCCACTAATGAGAACATGACCCCAGGGGGGCTGCAGGAGGCCTGCCAGGATTTGCCATTTGAACCACATGTTTTTCTAGCGGGTAGGGCAACAGACTTCAAACAAAATTAAAGATAATTTGCCAATGCAGCGGTTTTATTCTCCCCAGCCCCACCCTTCCGTGCCTTCTCCCCCCTGTGCTCCGTTTGGGGAAGAGATCAGTGTACGGGACACGTGATTCCCTTAATGATCTGGTGAGTTATTAAATCAGTGACTATATCACTGACTCATTGTGAATGGAGGAGTGTGTGGTGCACACACTGATCTTTCCAAACCTCAACGGAATTTAGGACATAGTGGAATAGCCTGTGTGTCGTCCAGAGTGTAAATCAGAATCTGAACATGACACTTTACAAGTTCACTGGGGTTCTTGCAAGTTTGAGAATGAGGACTTGTAAATTTGATGTAGTGGAAAAAGAACACAAAAGAACACATACCAGACTAAAAGCACTACTGCTGCCTTTACCTTTTCACTTTTAATTCCAATTTCTCTGCTTCCACTTCACTTAATTCCTCAGAGGGCATTGGCGATGAGAAAATAGACAAGGATAGAAAAAGATCTGGTGTTTATATTTGTGTGAGCGTCTGTTTACATTTATTCCAGAGTTGTTTGAAATATAAGCTAAGGTCCTTATTCCCAATGCTTCCATGAATCCCCTGATGATAAAGCAATTCAAAGTCCACTGCAAGTTCAACAACCTTTTGACCTTCTGTGGACGCACCAACAAACAGCTGGGTGACAGGAGAGAGACGGCAACACTGCTGACAGAGTGACTAAAACATGGTACCTGTACCTGATAAAAAGACACAGATGTGTCCAGAGCCCAGAGTGCTTTTGTGTGTGTGTGTGTGTGTGTGCTTGTGTGTGTGTGTGTGTGCTTGTGTGTGTGTGTGTGCTTGTGTGTGTGTGTGTGTGTGTGTGTGTGCTTGTGTGTGTGTGTGTGTGTGTGTGTACTTGTGTGTGTGTGTGTGTGTAACACACTGGCTGTTGATCCAGTTTCCCTAAAGTTGAATCATGCTTTAACCCGCTCCAGGGCCTAAAAGAACCGAGTCCCTTGTCAGATCTAAAATGTTAATGAATGTCTTAATTCTCAAGTCTCACCTCTGAGAGCATCGTCCAATGAAACTAGCCAACACAATTTATGTACACAATCCAGCTAAGGCAATGTAATAACTAAACACAATCCAGCTAAGGCAGATTGTGGAATGTGAGTTTTACTGGATAATACTAAGCAGACCATCCGGACAGAGAGGCACCGTAGCCTTGTTAAAAGGTATTAAGTAAATAGCTACCTAAATATATAATTGACTTAAATAATAACAAATGATTCCATGGGAAATAAACATTACTGGGTTGTCAAAACGAGTAGGAAGTGAGTCTGAAAGATTCATTGTTGTCACTCCCAATGTTTAGAATAACTAGTCTGGATGTCTACTTGGGAATTACCAAGAATGCTACAAGATAAATAATCAATCCCATTACCCCAGTGTCTGACGGTTTCCTTTTTTAACCTTTGTCTGTCCTTTGCCACTCTCCTCCTACTCTCCCTTTCACGTGGCCTTCTTCATTTAGAAGTCAGCACCCGTTTTCCCCTTCACTGTCCTCCTCCTCCTCATCCATTCATCAGATGAGTCTCTCCAGAGCTCCTTCCCCTCATCCATTCATCAGATGAGTCTCTCCAGAGCTCCTCCTCCTCATCCTCTCACATTCCCTTTCTCCATCATTCTGTCCACCATTGCCTGTCTGTCCAGTTTTTTTCCTCTTTTTGAGCGGAAGAGGGTTTGATGTGTGTTGGGCAAAAGAACAAGGGATCGGATACACACCCCAAACAGGAAATGAGAAATTCAAAAGCGAGTAGTCTGTGTGACTTACACAGAGAGAGGGAGTGTGTGTGAGAGAGAGAGAGAGAGAGAGAGAGAGGGAGTGTGTGTGTGTGTGTGAGAGAGAGAGAGGGAGTGTGTGTGTGTGTGTGAGATAGGGAGTGTGTGTGTGAGAGAGAGAGGGAGTGTGTGTGTGTGTGTGTGAGAGAGAGAGAGAGGCGTGTGTGTGTGTGTGTTGAGAGAGAGGGAGTGTGTGTGTGTGAGAGAGAGGGAGTGTGTGTGTGAGAGAGCATAGATGTTTTTGAAAAAAGAAATGGAAATGAGATCCAAACACAGCAGCAAAATGGAAGTAATTGTGGGTGAGTTAAAACAAATTGAAAGAACAGGGAGTCATCTGGGAGGAACAAGTTTCCTGGGATATATTTAAGTCCAGTGACCTCCGTACTTTTCCCTTTCGGTGACATCAGCCGTTCAATACGTTTATCCACCACAGAGTGAAAACGTTCCTCTTTAAAAGTGTCTCTAGGACGACCCACCCATGTCACAGTTTAGGAAGCCTGGGATTCTTTCAGTCCTTACATGGCGAGAGCCACCATCCTGCCAACAGACAGCCATGTGTTTGTGTGCGCACTTTGTGGAAGGGCTAACCCACACCCTGACAGCAATGCTAATGTGTTAGCCGGCAACACGAGAGCGGTTTCTCTGCACGCAGCTCATAAAAGGCTCTGTCCCTCCGTCACTTTGCCTGCAGAGGAGAGCGGGACAGTTAAGAGCCACAGTAATCCTTTCATCTGGCAGTGCGGTTTGTTATTTTCGCGCCCGTTTACGGTAGCGACGTTGTGTTGTGGCGTGGAGTTTGTTTTACTTAGCAGGCACTGTTCCTACTGTTTATGAGCAATGAATGGTGGAGCAACGCACATATGGTCACCCTTCTCCACAATAAGGAACCCACATCATAAGTGACTCAGGATGTGTGGGAATGCACGTCTCCTGACCATCGTATGACCATGGTGCATAATAGGGAAGATATGGCTTTGAAAACAGTCAAGGTGGTCTAGGAATAGAAGGGAATAGACAGGGAATCAGACGTAGAGACACATGGCAACAAGCTCTTTCCACAAGCAAACAAGACAGGCCAGACGAAGTTAATGTCATTTGTGACGTACAAACACAAATTTAAAAACACAGAGCGGACTCACAAGCCATCCAGGATGTTGTGGTGGAGCGTTTCCACTTCCTGGTCCTCCTACAGATGAACCTCACTTCCTGTCACATCTCATCATATAAATTGGAACACACCTTTGGGCACATTCCAAACTCATCTCTGGGCCCCCTTCTCTCCAAGGAGCCATACGGTCTTTATGAGATCACATCCTGTGCTTCTGGGTGGCCTCATGGAGAAGCTGAAGGAGCCTCAGAAGGAACCGGTGGAAATAAAAATGCTTTAGATTATCCTTGTCCACACTGTGGTCAAGGTCACGGGCGAGAATCCAAGCGTAAATCTCGTGCACTCACTCACCCACTCACTCACCCACTCACTCACCCACTCACTCACCCACTCACTCACTCACTCACCCCACTCACTCACCCACTCACCCACTCACTCACCCACTCACTCACTCACCCACTCACTCACCCACTCACTCACCCACTCATTCACCCACTCACTCACCCCCACTCACTCACCCACTCACTCACCCACTCACTCATTCACCCCACTCATTCACCCACTCACTCACCCACTCACTCACTCACTCACCCACTCACTCACCCACTCACACACTCACTCACTAAACTACACTCACCCACTCACACACTCACTCACTAAACTACACACACTCACTCACACACTCACTCACTCACACACTCACTCACTCACTCACTCACTCACTCACTCACTCACTCACTCACTCACTCACCCACTCACTCACTCACTCACTCACCCACTCACTCACTCACACACTCACTCACCCACTTACTTACACATACCCATCAAGGTGAAGTTTTTAAAATATTTAGTATAAATTCACGACCACCATCCTTGAAAAACCTCAAAGATGTTCTAGTATGCATTCAGTGTCATCCCCTCTCTTAATGTTGTACGTTGAAGGAGGTGATTGTAATGCCATTGACAGGAGATGTTGGACATAGTGTTGGACATAGTGTGCTGTAGATGTCTGTCTGCCATCCCAGTGTCATGCTCTTGATGATTCACCATCGCTCTGGGCTGGTCTGCCAGTGCTGAAGCAGACTGGCTTGAATTAGTGGTCAGCTATGAAGTACGGTGTGTGTTTGCTTAACCACCCCTCTCCCTCTCCCTTCCTCTCTGTCCATGTGTGTGTGTGTGTGTGTGTATGTGTGTGTGTGTGTGTGTATGTGTGTGTGTGTGTATGTGTGTATGTGTGTGTGTATGTGTGTGTGTGTGTGTGTGTGTACATGATAGCGTGATAGCATGTGAGATCATGTGAGCACATGGACGACTAAGGGAGAAGTAACTTTAAACACACCATACTGCATGCCTAACACAAAGCCATACTGCATGCCTAACACAAAGCGTCACAGGAAGTGGGTCTAAAAGAGTGAATCAGATTCTGACCCTAGCCCCTCCCTCAACTCTCCAGCGCTGCTCTGATTAGAACACCAACTTATTTCTTTTTCTGTCTCAACACTCAGACCCCCCCCTTTCCCCTCCTCCCCCTCCCCTTCCCCTCCTCCCCCCCCTCTTCCCCTCCTCCTCCCCTCCTCCTCCCCTCCTCCTCCCCTCCCCCCCCCTCTTCCCCTCCCCCCCCCCTCTTCCCCTCCTCCCCTTCCCCTCCACCTCCAGTCTCTGTTCTAAACACACGTATCCCAAGTTTAGTTATGACTCATGGCTTTCTCCTCCACCCATCTCTCTCACACACTCTCCCTCCTTTATTCAATCGGTCTGTAATCCCCCCCCTCCCCACCCCCCCCCCTCTGGGAAATGATGTGAAACAGCTGTCACACAGATGCGTGCCCCCATCTTACCTGCTCAGGTGTACAAAACTTCCCACACGGAAGAAAAATCAAAGAGCCCGGAGACAAAGAGACGACCGCCTCCCCCCTCTCTCTCCTTCTCTCTCAAAAGTGCTGTGTACACACAATTTACTTCCAAACATTGAAATGAAATCACACAAACTTCAATAACACATGTACACTCAAAAACAAACACACACACACCCAAACACCCAACAAACGCATATGCATTCTGTCCAGAGTTCAAAGGATGCCGTGTCATAAACAGAGGGACTGGGAGAGAGGAATGTGTTGTTCAGAACCAAGCGAGAGAAGAGGAAGGGGAGGGGGGCGTAGGAAGAGGGGGGCCTTCTGACCTCATGTCCTTCTCTCTGGATGTCTATAAGAGTTTGGAGGAAAGGGCTGCATACCCTCTCTTTCTGCTGACAGAAACCTTGCACGCCCATCAGTATGGCCCCTCTGACAGGGCAGGCTGTGGATCCCGCCTGCCTAATCGAAAACAGAGCTTGAGAGGGACACACCACCTCCACCACTGCTAGTCTCAGGGCCCATGAGGAGAGTTATGTTACTTTTCTCTACTTTCAGATGAGGTGTGTGTGTGTGTGTGTGTGTGTAGCACTCTCACTCTCTCTCTCTCACACACACACACACAGGTTTAAAGTGCCACATGAGTTGTGGCTTCAGTCACACCTCTCTTAAAGGGAGTCGGCACACGGTGACTCATCAGAAGTGAGATGACATCCAAGACAGATGAGTAACAGAGTGTGGCTGAGCCCAGGTCCCCTCCCCCCCCAGGTCCCCTCCAGGTCCCCTCCCCCCCAGGTCCCCTCCAGGTCCCCTCCCCCCCAGGTCCCCTCCAGGTCCCCTGCCCCTCCAGGTCCCCTCCCCCCCAGGTCCCCTCCAGGTCCCCTCCCCCCCCAGGTCCCCTCCAGGTCCCCTCCCCCCCAGGTCCCCTCCCCCCCAGGTCCCCTCCAGGTCCCCTCCAGGACCCCTCCCCCCAGGTCCCCTCCCCTCCAGGTCCCCTCCAGGTCCCCTCCCCTCCAGGTCCCCTCCCCTCCAGGACCCCCTCCCCCCAGGTGCCCCTCCCCCCCAGGTCCCCTCCAGGTCCCCTCCCCTCCAGCTCCCCTCCAGTCCCCTCCCCTCCAGGTCCCCTCCAGGTCCCCTCCCCTCCAGGTCCCCTCCCCCCCAGGTCCCCTCCCCTCCAGGTCCCCTCCCCTCCAGGTCCCCTCCTCCCCAGCTCCCCTCCAGGTCCCCTCCAGGTCCCCTCCTCCCCAGCTCCCCTCCAGGTCCCCTCCAGGTCCCCTCCAGGTCCCCTCCCCTCCAGGTCCCCTCCAGTCCCCTCCAGGTCCCCTCCAGGTCCCCCCCGTCCCCTCCAGGTCCCCTCCAGTCCCCTCCAGGTCCCCTCCAGTCCCCTCCCCTCCAGGTCCCCTCCAGGTCCCCTCCAGGTCCCCTCCCCTCCAGGTCCCCTCCAGGTCCCCTCCAGGTCCCCTCCCCTCCAGGTCCCCTCCAGTCCCCTCCAGGTCCCCTCCCCTCCCCCCCAGGTCCCCTCCCCTCCAGGTCCCCTCCAGGTCCCCTCCAGGTCCCCTCCCCCCCAGGTCCCCTCCAGGTCCCCTCCAGGTCCCCTCCCCTCCAGGTCCCCTCCAGGTCCCCTCCCCTCCAGCTCCCCTCCAGGTCCCCTCCCCCCCAGGTCCCCTCCCCTCCAGGTCCCCTCCAGGTCCCCTCCAGGTCCCCTCCCCCCCAGGTCCCCTCCAGGTCCCCTCCAGGTCCCCTCCCCCCAGGTCCCCTCCAGGTCCCCTCCCCCCAGGTCCCCTCCAGGTCCCCTCCAGGTCCCCTCCCCCCAGGTCCCCTCCAGGTCCCCTCCTCCCCCTCCCCTCCAGGTCCCCTCCCCCCAGGTCCCCTCCCC